>JAMXDD010000004.1:16978131-17366754 GCA_024733475.1 Syzygium grande
TTATGGTATGGTATTGTCAGATCTGAACATAGGGCTACTTTATTTGTTTGCCATATCTTCGCTAGGTGTTTATGGAATTATTACAGCAGGTCGGTCTAGTAATTAGGGGGCGGCCGTTCGGTCGCCTATGATACTAGGACCAATAGGTCAAAAATGGGTTTGTGCCGGAGGTGTTGAACGATCTACTCTACACAGGTGTGGGCTTACGGTTTTCTATTTCTAGACAAAAAATGAGAATCATTTCGAGAGAACTCTTTCTTCAAAACATATGTTCATATGGAAATCGCGATCTTTGAGGTGGGAAAAAAAGCAAAAAATTCAAAAAATTTCAAAACTTCACAGAAATTTAAATTTTTCATAAAATTGAAATTTAATTTTTTTTTTAGATGCCAAAAAAATAAAAAAATAATCAAAAAATCAAAAATTTTAAAACTTTACAGAATGTCTTAGAATACATGTGGTCACCCAATTTGAGCAAAATTTAATTTTTTTAGATGCCGAAAAAAATTAAAAAAAAGCAAAAAATAAAAAATTTCAAAACTTCATATAATAGCTTAGAATACTTAGTGGGCCACCACTTTTGAGCTTAAATTTAAATTTTTAAAATTAAAAAAAAAAAAAAATAAAAAATTTTAAAACTTCACAGAATAGCTTAGAATACTTGTGGACCACTCACTTTGAGCGAAATTTAATTTTTTTAGAAGTCAAAAAAAAATAAGCAAAAAAAAAAATTTTAAAACTTCAAGGGTGTTTAAAATACTTGTGGCCACCCACTTTGAGCGAAATTTTATTTTTTTAGGTGCCTAGAAAGATAAAAAAAGTAAAAAATCAAAAATTTTAAAACTTCACAGAATGGCTTAGAATACCTGTGGTCCTCCACTTTGAGTGAAATTTAAATTTTTTTAAATAAAAAAAATAAAAATGAAAAAATTTCAAAACTTCACGTAACCGCTAGAATGTGGCCACCCACTTTGGTGAAAAATTAATTTTTTAAGTGCCGAAAAAAATAAAAATAAGCAAAAAAGAAAAAATTTCAAAACTTCATAGAATGGCTTAGAAAACCTGTGGCCATTAACTTTGAATGAAATTTTTTTTATGTACCGAAAAAATAAAAAAAAGCAAAAAATCAAAAATTTTAAAACTTTATAAAATGGCTTAGAATACATATGGTCATCCACTTTGAGTGAAATTTATTTTCTGTAGGTGCCGAAAAATATTTAAAAATCAAAAATACCATTTGGGTACCTAAAAAATTAAATTTCACTCAAAGTGGTAACTAGAGGCATTCTAAGTCATTTCAGAAAGTTTTAAAATTTTTGATTTTTATGTTTTTATTTTTTTGGCACCTAAAAATTTAAATTTCACTCAAAGTGGATGGCAAAGATATTCTAAGCCATTCTGAAGTTTTTGAAATTTTTTATTTTTTTTTTTTTTCACCTCAAAAATTAAAATTTCACTCAAAATGGGTGACCACAAGTATTCTGTTTATGAAATGAAGTTTTGAAATTTTTGAGTTTTTGAATTTTTGGGCACCTTAAAAAATTTAAATTTCACTCAAAATGGATGGCCACATGTATTCTAAACTATTCTGTGAAGTTTTGAAAATTTTTGATTTTTTGATTTTTTTTGGGCACCTAAAAAAATTTAAATTTCACTAAAAGTGTGTAGCCACATGTATTTTAAGTCATTCTATGAAGTTTTGAAATTTTTGATTTTTTGATTCTTTTGAACAAATTCAACAAATTTCCTATTTTCTAGAAATCTGAATTTTTTTATTTTTTTGGAAATTGTGATGAATTTTTCTAGAATTTTTCAATTTTTTTTGGATTTTTTTAATTTTTTTTGAGATTTTTAGGAATTTTTTGGATTTTATAATTATTTTTATTCCATTTCTAAAAAAATGGATTTTTGTTCCTGAAAATAGAATTTTGTGTTGTTTATCAAAAGGGTTTTTGTTTTAGGAAATAGAAATTTTGTGCTGTTATCAAATGGGTTTTTGTTCTAGAAATAGAAATTTTTTGTCGTTATCAAACGAGTTTCTTTTCTTAGAAACTCATCTTGGAACTAGAAATAGAAAAATACATTTCTATTTCAGGAACTCATTCTGGAACAGAATGATTATCATTCACTACCTAAGTTGCCATGATATATAGATTCCATCGATTCGATTGAACACTGCTTCTTAAAATACCCAAGGTTGCCGGGATATTGTCCTAAGTTATTTTTTTTCGGTATGTCGCTTTGTGGATAGAGCGAATGAAGAACATTCCTACCTAAACTACAAGTGCTATAATTTTCATACAGCACTTACTTAAGTACCATAACTTTTTTTTTTCCAATCATACAAGTGCCATAAATTTTGTATGATGTTCATTTGAGTGCCATATATATTTTCAATTGATCACTTGAGTGCCATAATTTCTTAAAGACATTAACCACAAGTGTTATGTCATGTTGGATTTTCGACACTTGGGTGAAATTTTTTAAAAATTAAGGCACACAAGTAATCCATTGAAAGTTATAATACTCAAGTGAATATTTTTTAGAAGTTATGGCTCTTAATATGACACTCAAGTGATCGATGTACAAAAGTTATGATACTTGGAGTGTTCTTATCACCACCATTTTCTT
Organism: Syzygium grande; assembly: GCA_024733475.1. Taxonomy (NCBI): domain Eukaryota; kingdom Viridiplantae; phylum Streptophyta; class Magnoliopsida; order Myrtales; family Myrtaceae; genus Syzygium; species Syzygium grande. Next base: position 16,980,763 of record JAMXDD010000004.1, read on the forward strand.
TCTTGCAAAACTAGAGGTGATTCTGGTGAAGACGAAAAAACGTTGTCCGGATCATAGGTGGGTTTCAGCTGACATGCAATCGGGCCTAGTTTATTATGTAAACCAGCCCACAAAAAAAAAGTACCCCATAAATTTCTCACCAAGTGACCAATGATCATCATTATACCATTTAAATATCCAACTGAAAAATGCATTATCGTTGAACCATACGAGCTCAACATGCCAACTTCGAAAGCATTGTAGACCATACATATCGATATGGGCCCTTATCAAATAGAAAAATTTCATTCGAGTAATGCGTGGGGAGACTATCATACTACATATTGAACCAGTGATGGTTCTGTAATACGGATGGTATATATTTGAACTATATTAGTAAGGATTACATATAATTAACTCAATTCAAATAATTATAATCTCATATAATGGTAATACACAATTTTATATTTTTTTCTCAGTAAGGAGTACGTTGTGCGTTGCCATTTTCCATCCTGTGATTCTGAATTTTTGAAAAAAAATAACATTTGCTTTTGATCGAAAACCAAAATCAAAAGATGAAAAGAATAATGCAATTTTGAAAGTATGTCCCAAAGTATATGGCCTAAAGTTTTCCATTTCTTTGGAAAGGGGTGTGTAACTGTGATTCAAATCTTAAATCATTATGAGAGTTGTCTGTCACGACCTACCTCTCATGTAACGTCTTGAAATTCAACTCACTTTCGTGGTCAATGAAATCGATGTATTTCTCATTTCATTTTAGTAAGTCTTGCCTGAAACTGATCATTCTCGGGATACTAACCAATAGAAAAAGTCTAACTAGGAAAACGGTGCGTGGATCCAAGAACTCGACCGTGAATCAAGTCCGATTCGAGCGACAAGGGAATATTTTGTGCCAATATGGGCGGTCCAAGGAGAGTGGCGGTTTGGTTTGATCGACGACGTACGATCGGATAGCGGGTGTTTTTATTTCGACCAAAAAATGCAGCTCGCGTGAACGATCCCAAACTTATTCCGGACGACCTCAACCCCACAGGACTAGCGATAAACCCTCGTGTTCTCTGGGAAATTAGGACCGTCATGACTCGAGTAGCCCTAGGTCGATACGCGTAACCCCTAAACAACCGCTTATTAGTAAGAGACGCTAAAACTGCAAATTGAGCTAAAACGATCATGGAATTGAGTCCGGACTTCGGTATCGAGTTTCATGGGCGTATTTAACTATTTTTGCTAAGGACGATGTCATTTTTATGTGGCCATCCATATTTGAGATCAATAGAGTTGAAAATTAGAAAATTGACCCGAGACCGAAAATTTACTGTTTTGCCTTTAGACCTAATTTAGGGTTCCGAATTTTGAGAGTTATTTTGGGGTTTTACATTAGTTATTTCAGCCCAATAATGTGTGGAATGTTGGACATTTGTGCCCCTAGGTGTTTGTTGTAGATTTGGTCTTAGCCTTTGGATTAGGGGCAAAGTTGGCAATATTGAGAGTTGTTCACCAACCCCACTATCTCACTCACTCTATAAACTCTCTCTCTCTCTCTCTCTCTCTCTCTCTCTCTCTCTCTCTCTCTCTCTCTCTCTCCTTCATTTCCTCCTCCCTAAGCTACCGGCTAGCCCTCTCCTCTCTCCCCTCTCCCTGAGCTCTCTTCCTCCAGAACCGGCGCCTTGTTTTATTGCCGGGTCGGTGTCGCCACCCCGGGGAGGCCGCCCCTCACCCACCACCACCAGCCAGCTGCCCTATTTTCTCTCTCTCTCTCTCTCTCTCTCTCCCCTCTTCCCAGCCGTGTGAGCAGCCCCCTCCGCACAAGACCGTTGCCGCCCACAAGTCGCCGTCGTACTCGTCGCCGGGAAGGCCACCCGTCGCCGCCGCTACCCCGCCGTTGTCCAGCCTCCCTCGCTGCTTGCTCAGCCCTGTTTAACGCTTAGGAAATTCAAGTGAGTTCGGCCCTAAACCCTAGTTAGGCTTTTGTGCGTTTCTAAATGAGTTTTAGGGGTTAAATTAGGGTAATTTAGGGGTTAACTTGTGGAAGCTATTAGGGGTTGATTTTGTGGCGCATTTGGTGACCTAGAATGATAATTTGACTGAGGTTTGGCAGCCCATAACGTGCTACGTGGTGGCTGATCATGAGAGTTGTGATTTGAACAAAAATTGTGGTTTTGGCGAGTGAAATTTGTGAGCTAAATGGTGGCTATTTTCGTACTGAACTTATGCCTATTTTACGGGCGTAGTGTGCTGATTTAGTTGAGGGTTAATGACCCGTATAGTGCTGTGAAGTGGCTCTGCATAGTCGCCTCAAATTGGGCGAAAATGTGAATTTGGCGGGTATAAATTGAAGATCGAATGGCGGCTATTTTCATGGCGATTTTGGTGGTCTAGTGTGATATTTTAATTGAGGTTTAGTGTTCTGTGGTGTGCTGAATGGTGGCTGAGCTTGGGCGCATTGATTCGAGCAAAATTTGTGGAGTTGGCGGGTGAAAATTGTGATCCAAATGGTGGCTATTTTCATGGCGGTTTTGGTGGTCTAATGGAATGATCGAGAAGTGATTCGATGGCCTAAGACGGACTGTTTGTGGCTGGTTTAGTATCGGGATGATTCGGGCCATAATTGACTATTTGAGGTTTTAGAGTGAATTACTTAGGAAACGGTGATTGACCCGAGAGGATGCTAAATTAAATGTGGCTTGAATGTGATTGTGTGATGCTCTGTGATATGCTTGGGGTGGCCAAATTATGAATTGTTTGGTAGGCAATCGGCATGTGTAGTGTTGGTGCTTAATTGCGTGAATTTGGGTGCTAAACTCTATGTTATGGTTGATTTGGATTGGTTGATTCATTGATTATATTGAGACGCCTTGAATTGAATATGTATCAAATCATGTTGAGTGCCCGATGGGAATTCACGAATGCCGAGTGTGACATTGTGGCCATGTGCGTGCATACTGAGTATGGGCATATCATGTGCATTATGTGTGAGTGCACGAACGGCATGAGCATGTGATCACCTAAAATGCCCTAATGCGTTTTATGCGGGGTTCAAATAATAATTGGTGATTGTGAATGTGTGATCTCATAAAGCCACGTCGCATTTAACGTGGGATATTGAACCCGTCACGAGGCGTATTCACGTGGGGACGATGTTCGGATTATCGGAAGATGGCCAAACCTGATACGTTTTACGGGGTTATGTGTCATGAGCGATGTGTTTTACGGGGCCAAAGATCGATCTCGAAGTGATAGACCTGATGCGTGTTACGTGGGTCAGACCTGATGCGTTTTACGCGGGTCGGTGAATTTGGTAATTGGCAAGTGTGCAAGAGTGCACGTGTGCGACAATGCATTGATGAGGCATGAGTACGAGTGTGAGTACGAGTATATGTATGACATGCGTCGTGACTAAGTGATATGCGTATATGTGCCGTGATTGAGTTCTGTGCCATTAATGCTCTTATTTATAAGTGCCTAACCTGTAGGGTCAGTTAAGTGTTGGATTTGGGCCTGAGGGCCTAAGTCATTTATGGTTTAGACAGTGTGTTGTTTGGTACTCGTCGGGAGGTGCATGTTAGCCTAGCTTAAGTTTAGGGAACCTACTCGTTGAGATTTATTCTTACTGTTATTGAAACCCAACTTTTCAGACCCATAGCCTTGAGGATGGTAGGCATACCAATTGTTTGGGAGGAGCCTAGCTAAACATAGTGCCTGACCGCCAAGCCATGTACCCCCTTTTGATGGTGGTGGCTATTGACCCGCTTTTGACTTTTGAGCGTGGGCTGTAAACAAATATTGTTTATGTTTGTCATATCAATGCAAGTATATATTTTGTAACCCTATTGCTATACTACCCTTGGTCTCGTGAATGTTTGGTACGGGTGTTTAAGTTTGCTTCCGCACGTGCCTTGTGCTCTATTTGTTGTGCTGGATCAGCGACGCGTCCTTGGACGTCGCGCATGAATCGACCTTTGTGAGGGATGTTGCGTGCCGGAGGGTGTGGGGCATGACATCTTGAGGGCCAAACTCAATGAAGCGGTTTAAAGGTAAGTGCTCATGAAACGGTCCGTATGCGCGTCATAAAAAGGCGGCTTACGAATCAATCTTTTGGTCATCCATACGGTCCATTGATCATGAACGTGGATTTTTCCTAAATCCATATTTTGCGTGATAGCGGATCAATTTTATCTTTTTTAGGAGTCGCCACTAGCCTAGGTCGGGGTTCGGCTAGAATACACAACCAATACGCGGAAATTTTGTATTGGTTTCTACAAGAACTAGAGATCATGATTCCAGGGACTAACTTACATTAATATTTCTATTAATGTCATTTCGGTATTGTTAAACTTAACATAATTGTTATCTAAGTTGTCATGCATTTATTTTTTTACCATTTTCATGCCAAAATCTTAGTCCACTAGGTGATCATACATCTTGTTTTTGTGTTCTCATTTAAGATTCTAAGCTAATCTTATTTTAGTTTAGAAAAGAAAGAAACAAACAATTGTATTGACATGTATTGCGTAAAATAAACACCCAAGGTATTGAAAGAACGGGCTAATTCTAAGTGCAAGAAAATAAAACCCGCAACTGGTTGGGTGTTTATTACAACACAAATTGAAAACTCGAGACATAATCGAGAATGAATTAATTGAATACAAATTGAGACCGGATTGAACATTGGTTTATCACCTCCATTAATTGAATTTAAATTGTGACCCGGATTGGATATCGGTCTATCATCTCCTCCTTTTACAACTTTGAACTCTCTCCTCCATGAATTGCCTCTCGGTTGTCGGTTTTTTACATCTATAAGATACGTTCATGACAAGCAATGCACCAAGGAACAACCAAAGCAAGGCAATGATGCAAGCAATTCACTAATCAAACATGGGCCTCGGGATTGGCCTTTGCTTGGCATGCATTTCGATTTGCCCACCCACTTAATGATCTAACATTGTTTAATTAATGGTTAACAATAACGAGCTACCGTTTGCATTCATAAAACGACAACTCATATCGGTTAACCCCTAAAGTCAGGTTTTAAATGACCATTGTGGGCTATCGGTTGAACATGCATCAGGCCTAACATATATCTAGCAAACACAAGTATTGCAATAAGTAAAGCATGTATTTAGGCCCATGGACCTTGTTCCTCAACCAATCAAGTGATGAGAAGTGGACCTTATAAGAGGACCACTTATTCAGTTGTTATCATCAAATTCGAACCTTTTTTGTTCATATGTGATTAATCAACCTAATGATATCTAAATGAAGTAATTCAGGTGTCATTAGAAAGCTTATGTCATGAGGATCAAAAGTAAAGAAGACCACTTTTCCTAATTCACCACTGATTTTCATGAAAATGATAATTTTACCCTCGGTGAAAGCCTAGACCTAGTTTGAATTTGAATTAAAAAAAATTGTAGGAAAAATAGTGACCGTTATTAAAACCCTGTCAAAATTTTTAGATAATTAGGATTCTCCGTGTGTGACAGATTTCATATTTTGAGTTTTTGCTAAAAGTTCTCCAAAGTTTTATAAAATTCAGTTTTCTCTGAGGACTCATCTGCAAAACAATTTTAAGGCAGGGAGGACCTTACCGGATATTTTTAGCAAATTGAGCCCTCAAAAATTGTTATTAGGTCCCCAAAATTTCCAGTCTACACAATAAGACCCTAGTTAAAAAATTTTTAATTTTGAGTTTTCGCAAAAAAGGACTCTAACTTTATCAAATTCGGAGAAACATATTTTGGATTTTAGAGGAAAAAAAATCAGATTTGGACACAGATACTAACTAAAACATAAAAATTCCTTTGAAAATCCAAATGAACTTATATTTTGATAAAATTGATGTAACTGGAAAGATATGGATCTTAGTGTGAATTCTCATGAAGAACACTTTTTCAAATTTTGAACACACGAATTTATAAAATTTGAAGAATACGTGAAGGTTGGTCAAAAACTCATCTTTCACAGGAATTGAGCCTAGATGACGATGCTAATTGTCCTAACCTAATATGCTTGGAATTTTATGAAAATTTTAGAGTGAACATATTTGAATGTTCCTTACAACTTTCATAAAGGAAGTTTTCTCAAATAACGAACTTATAAAATCATAAAAATCATTCAACTGAGCAAGGTCATTCAGTATCACAGAAGAACAGAATACATCATGATCATTCTAGATTCTAATCTCGACTTTTTAAGGGGTTTTGACCTAGCAAACGATGTCCGATTAAAGCATGTGACCTATTAAATTGAAGCTCAAGACGTATTCTCGACTCTCCAGTTCATAGTTTTGCAAGATTCTAACATTTTTGAAGTCAAACTATCATCATAAGCAATCAGGTCATCAGAATCCTAGAATGACAGATTTGAACTCACCTTATGTAATGATACTTTGATGCATAACCGAGCGATCTGACCTTTGTATTCAGCTCAAGGACAGCACGGAGAAGCCTCGAACGCTTGATAAACCTATGAGAACGAAACGTAGAAGCTAAAGTGAGAATTGACTCGATTTTGCACAAATGAACGTTTAATCAAACGTCAAGTAAAATGAAACAATCCGGTGGCCATTCAGTGGGAGGTTGGCCACCACAGTCACGTGAGGATGCCAAGGAAGATTGCTAGATGGCTCAGGATCGCCGGAGGGACCGCTGGATCGCTGGAATCACCACAAAAACCGGCTGGATCAATCACCGGCTCAATTGTCGTTGATGTAACTGAGAGAGAGATAGATTTAATTGGAGGTGCTCTGGCCACCAGCAATTGTGGCCGATCTTGCGAATGGCTCCAGGACACCAAGGGAATCATCGAGGTGGCGGTGACACGCCAGGAACCGACCGGCGAGCGGTCGAATCGGTGAAGAGCGTTCCCAGCCGAGATGGTGAGATAGAGAGAGAGGGTGTGAGATTCAGAGAGAGGGAAGAGAGGAGAGAGAAACCAGATCTACAAATGAGAGTTGTTTTTCCAATTTTGGAGGGAAAAAGCTTATATACCTCCCCAACTTTGAATCATAATCCCTAGATCAATCAAATGGCCTAGAATACATCCTTAATAATTAAGAATATTCCTTAGGAGCTAAGGAAAGATGGCATGGCATTATGGATGGCCATGATCTATTCTAAATAAATGGCCATGATTGATTTGCTTAACCTCTAAGTAATTTGCTTATCCTTAAGTAAGGGCATTTTAGTAATTTTTCTTTAGGGGCATTTTTATAATTTCCATTTAAGGGCTTTTTTGTCATTTTGGGCACAAAGGGATGTGGCTAGCTGGAATGGACCGCTAGTCGCCGGATTTGGGATCGGAAAATGGCCGGTCCGATTGGACCGATTCAATTCCAGTCAAACCGGGTTGAACCGGTTGGACTGGTTTGACCTGAGTTTGACTGGGTTGAACTGGTTCAATTCTTGGCCCAATTTGTTCCAATTTTATGCAATTTTATCCCTATCATTATTGATTGACCCGATTAATATTGAATTCGATTAAATTGGATTGAATAAATTTGAAATTCAAGCACAAATTGATCTAATTTAACTTATTTAGCTCAATTGTTCTTTAATTTGAGTTAAATTGCATGGCCAAGCTAGATTAACGAGTTTAATTGAAGTCCAATTGGCCAAATTGAGCTTCAATTCATCAAATTGGATGTTAGTCTAGAATGGGTCAAGTTACATTGCACTAATTGGATCAATTACTCTTAGATTTCTCAATCATTATATCACTAAAGTGGTCAAATTAGCTCAAATTCATGTGAATCTTTCAAAATTGATTTCGAATTTGAATTTCATATAAGAAATTAGGCTCATTCGTGTCTTAATTATACAAATCATGAAGGATCGATCGAAATCACTGATTAGGGCCTAAATTGGGAGGCTTTTCCATTTGGCTTGGAATTATAAAATTGATTCCAAAATTGAATACAATATGACATCTAGATCAAATGTCATGAAGGAAACTATCCTAAAAAATAACTAGAAATGAAGTAATTTCATTTTTGGCTGATTTGAACCAAATTTTGCAAAATTGGGAAAAAGTTGATTCTAAACTGATTTTTATAAAATTGATGATGCCAAAGTGAAATTAAGTTGAAAATGAGTTGATTTAGGGGTTTTGAAATTTTTGAATTTTTTTTAACAAAGTGTTGACTAAAAGTCAACTTTTTAGTACTTATGTACTAAAATGTCAATTAATAGGTCAAAGTTTGAATTTTTTGAAAATTGATGAAGCAAAAGTGAAATTGACACTATTTTGGGGTTTTTTTATGTAAAAAACCAAAATTTGACTCTGGGTTGACTTTTGGTCAAAATTTAACCAAAAAGTCAACTCGAAAGTTAACTATTTGACTTTTTGAAATTGAAATGCAAAAAGATAGAAAATAAATGGCCAATACTAATTCAAATGCTAAATGACTCTTTTTGGTTGAGAATTGGGTTTTGTCGCGATCAAAAACTCTAATCTCAAGATTTTACATTTATGATTCGTCGGCTAAAAATCAGGTGTCAACAATGTCCCAATCATTTCTTAGGTCGATTTGGAATCTAAAATTTTAGAAGTAAGGAGAGGTTAAGGGCGATCAATTCTCGGTCTGGTCCAATGGAACCAATCAGTTTTTTTTTTCCCCACTACAATGAGAGAGAGTGACAAATTTCAATTTATTGACGGAAGTGACGATAAGCGAAGAGTCATTGGTGTTGCAACAATAAGGGAAAAGCGTTGTATGTGGGTTTAGTTCACATTTCACTAATTTTTTGAAGAAATAAAAAAAAAGATTTATGTAGTCGGTCTGGTCCGATTGGTTTGGTTCGATCCAGTTCCCCCTTGGAACTGGTAACCAAACTGCTTGAACACCGGTTTCACTTTGAGCAACTGGGAACCGGACCGACACTACCAGAATTCGAACCCAACCGGCTAGTTTGGTCCCAATTTCTGATTCAAGCAGTCCGTTTTGCGTACTCCTAAGAGAGGCCAGCTAATTAGCTAGAGGTCAACTAGTATACGAAAAGCTAAATATCTAAGTTTGGAGATTTGGTTACGTGTGGGGAAGGGTTAGCAAACCCATGTTGTGTAATCAGTACTTGATTTTTTTTTATTTATTATTAAAGCTTTGTTTGTTTTACGGAAAATATTTTCCTCATTTTCCGAACGTTTGGTTCGTCAAGGAAAATGAGTCAACGAAAAATGTTTTCCTAGTCAATGGAAAACCTATGCTTAAATTTAGGAAAATGATTTCCTTCTTTAAAAAACCAGAAAACTTTTTCTAAAATATGAGTAGGTATCAATACTTGAACCTAAAACTCTACGCTTTGATACGGAAATCCCAATACTGGTTCCTGGGTCCCCAGCGTTCAGGACCACGTCTCTGGTGTTCGAGTCCATCGAGGCCGAGCGTCAGTTCCGCATAAAAAAAAATCGTCAGCGTGGAAGTGTCTTTTCTTGCCCCAAATCCTCGAACGCCCCAATCCGGAGAATCCCAATATGAGATTTCGCTCACCCAACGCCCCAATATCGCTTTGACTCAAGCATGAGTCGTTCTTTCCACAATTAAGAGAAAACGTATATCGTTGTTTTTTCGAACCCCTTGCTTGCTCGCGCAATCACCCAAATCTCCTCCAAATCTCAATTCAAACCGCAAATTACGGTGAAAGCTGCTATATAGGTTGGACTTGGAACTGCTCCAATCACCTCAGTTCCTTGTACGACTGCAGTTCGTGGTCGATGACTGCATCAAGGTAAGCCCCTCTATGCTCTGGTTTAATGATTATGATATCAAGAATCCCGAACATAATTTGGATGAAAAATTGTTCACAGTGGAAGCCTTGCTAGCAATGTGGATGCGTTTTGACGACTTGATCATTAGTTGGGGCAAATCGTTGTTTCATTCTCACGCCTATACCTCTTGGTTGAAGTGTTTGCTAGCTGTTTGTGAAATGCCCAAGCGAACTTCTGTAAAATCTCCCCATGGATCAAGATATCTGAACATTGATCACATTTCCAAATCATAATGAGCACTTTTGATCCATTCATTGACTCTCGTTTTGTGAGATTTGAATCTGAAAGTAAGAATAATGTAAGAGTTTCTCTGTTTAATGTGCTATGTTTTGTAGCCTCAATGGTGTTTCCTCTAAGAGATATGGTATGGAATCGTTGATATGCATGGTCATTTTCTGGTGAACTTCAGGTTGGTTGCATCCCAACTTCTCTTATGTTCATGTACCATGTGTCTCGGTGATTTATGACATGTTGAATGATTGGAAATCAGCAGCAACAAGCCACTTGCTCTGCAATCAGCAACAAAGATTTTGTTGGAAGTTAGCATGCATGGGCAATAAGTATACAACTGCTTATAACATTTTGAGCTTTTTTGAATAGATGAACTAATCTTGCTATAAGAGGCTACCGTTTTATACAATAGAAAATAGCTGTCCAACTCATTTCAAAGCATGTGGAGACTATTGGAAGTGTCCCTTTGGATTCACGTTAATCTTATGATGTCCTCACTTTTTCGCTTGCAAATGCTAGACTCACAAAAGGAACTCCAGTGGTGATTTTGGAATAATAAATAACAGTCGCACTAGAACTGATAGCAAGGTGTCATCGTAAGAAGAGAATAGCGAATTCATGAAAAGATTAGCCAATTTGTCATAATCGCTGACATCAATCCCTCCAATCCACAACGATACGTCCTTGTTTTGCTATTGTGGTATCAAATCTCCTCTACGAACGGAAGGACGAAGGACAATCGAGGAAGATGATACCACAACTGCCTAAGCTACAACCACAACAACAAAGAGGAAGGTTGCGGTTTTTTTTTATTTGTGTTGATGGGGAAATCAGTCAATTGCCAAGGAGTGTGTCCAAAAGTTTTCACCAGAGCAATGTTAAACAAGAACTAATGTTGATTCATAATGACAATGATGGTTGTTCAATGGACATTGAAGTCAAAGCTCTTAAAGCAAAACTGAAACATGTGAAATAAGATTTGGCTGACCTAAAGAAAGAAAATTTCATATTGAAGATAATGTTGGTTGTATTGTTGATATTTATAGTAATGACACACTATATAAGTTTGACATAGATTGAAGATAATGTTGGTTGTATTGTTGATGTTTATAGTAATAACACACTATATAAGTTTGACATAGATTTTGTAATTTTGAACATGTTTTGTATTTGTTGACATATATATGCACTCTGTTTGTAGGATGAATGAAATGAAGGTTTTTTGCAATCTAGAAAGCACATATGTTTGTGGCAATATTCTTTATGATGTTTGGGTTTTTAATAGTCCAAATCCTGTTTGGAAACAAATGCTACTTAAATCAGGAACAAAGTTCGGAAATGTCATGCCTTGAGTGGCACTTGCTTCAAAGGAAAAAAGAGAAACTAACATGGACAAAATGAATCAATTTCTTATAACATGTTCACTGATAGTAACAACAAATAAACTATTCCAACAATGATCAATGCATGACTTACATTGAACATCAACTATCCTAGCAACACCAACTTCAACTTAAGCATTTATTTTATTTGTTGTAGAATATGCAACAACTAGTAATAATAACAACCGATAAACCCGAATTTATTAGCATGAACAAGCACATTTCATTGCATTAAGGAGGGATCACAAGCAAGTCAATAAGCCGTCATCAAGCCAAAAAAACACCCTCAACACTACTTCATTGAACCAACCTATCATCGACAAAAAAATATGGTCCACAATGGTACTTTATTGAACCCATTGGTGAAAAACAAAACTAGCTCATTGAACCCATAAGCGACAAAAAAAAAACATAGTCATAACACTAATTCCTATCACTTCTTATTGTAGGTTGAGTTACTTCCTCTCAATATTTTTCTTAATGGATTTATTGCTTTAACTAAAAGTTCAATTGCAGCTGCTTGTGATGTTGATTCAACCCGTGTTTGTATATCAACTCTTTATCTCTTGTCTTGTCTGGCACTTGAACTGGCATCATCATGTTCAGATATGCAGCTAAGAACTTCACCTTCTTGTAACACTCATCCATATAATCATATCCATTCTTCTACCTATGATTTAAAGTAAAAATGGCATAGGGATAATGGATGCCATTAAGCTGCCACCTCTTGCAAATACAATCTCTCTTGAACACATCAACGACGTATTTCTCACCCTTATCCAGTGTCTCATATTCAGTATCACCATTCCATATCACTTGGTAGTAAGTTGCACCAAGTCTATTTTCTTTCAAACATTTACGATTCTTGGACCACAATCCAACCTCCATCAAGCACAAGCATCCCTCTGTGTATGCATCTTTGTCATCATCATTGTCCTCATCTCTTCCAACATACCGTAAAAGAACTTACAATGGTTGACTTTTAGGTTGTCTTTTCGATCAACCATTTGACCAAAAGTTAACCCCCGGGGCAAATTAAGGCTTTTTACATAAAAAGATTTCTTTCAAGATTAATTTCATTTTAGAAGTGAAAATTCCAGAAAAATTCAAAAATTTAATCATAAAATCAAACTCCTGGTGAAATGTCAACTAGGGTTTGACTTTTAGTCAAATCTTTGACCAAAAAATTGAAAAATACAAAAATCTCAAAATCATCTTATTTTACATTCAATTTGACTTTAGCATTTGAAATTTTGCAAAAACCGATTAAGAACCTATTTTTCCCGAATTTGCGTAAATAGGTTTGAAATCTGCCAAAAAAAAATTTACTTTCATTTTGTTCATATTTTAGCTTAGTTCCTTTTACGACATTTGATCTAGAGGTCATCATAAGATTACTTGAGTGACCAATTTTGTGAATCGGCACTTTGAAATGAAAACCCCCAATTTTAGCCCTAATTAGGGATTTGAATCAATTCTTCACGATTCACGAATGGTTGGTCTCCTTTGACTCGTTTTTGTGAAATAAACACGAATCCAGGGTTAATTTTACGAAATTCACTTGAGAACTCTCCAATTTTACACATTTAGCTCACTTGAATTTGGGGGTTAGGGGTTATTGATGTCCAATTGATGAAATTCAAGTTGACCCATTCAAGACTAAGGTTTAATTTGATGAATTGAGGTTCAATTTGCACGTTGGCCTTCAATTTAATTTTGACATGAAGGTCACACATCCATTTCAATGTTGATTTGAATGCAATAGGTCACTATAAGCATGGACAATTGGTTCAATAAGCATTTCGCAAGTCTAATTGAACTCAATTTCGATTAATTTGCAAATTTTAACGATAAATTGCATTAACTTGTCCAATTTAGTTTAGGAAAAATCCAATTTGGTGCACCTGTGGCATGGATCCAATATTTTTAATGACCAATTAGATAATTAAACCCATAAAAGTTGTAGGTTTGGTTTAATTGGTCTAATTGGATCAAAATTGGACCGTTTTTCTTCAAATTTGACTATTTTTTCCTCAAAATTGACGAATCTTTCCTTTCAATTTAGTCCTTCAGGGACTAAATTGCATAAATTTGGAACAATTGAGACTCAACCACCCAAAGAGAAGACAGAATCGATCAAACCGATGAAAACCAGTCCAACTGGTTCGATTGGTCACCAGTGGAGGAGACCAATTCGGCCCTCCTCCTGCCGATTCCTAGTCACCGGTGACTAGCGATTGACGACCCATTCCTAGTGCCAATCCTAGTGACGGTGACTAGCGATTGACGACCCATCCTTTGAGTAATTCCCCCGTGCCCTTCAATTTTTAGATTTTGCAAAAAAGTCCTCGGATTTTGTGAAATTACAAAATACCCCTAATTAGGTCCTTAATTGCAAAATTAATCAAGACTGTTGATGAGATTAAATCATGACCATTCAAATCAGCATATATTAAATGAGGTTTTTGTTTGACATCCAAGTAAAAGATAGGCACAAATCTCACCCGTCAGATCAAACCAATGGTCGAGATTGAATCCTGAGGAGGGTATATAACCTATTTTCCCTCAAAACTCAAAAAGGGGGGCCTCATTCTGTTGATTTTTAGAAAAAAAAAATCCAGATTTCTCTCCTCTCTCTCTCTTTCTCTTTCTTGCTCTCTCTCTTCCTCCTCAAATTGCTCACGTGATTTTCCTCGAACCGCCGCCTTCTTTGCTCCCCATGGCCACACGCCGGCATCGCCACCCCTTCGGTCACCTCCTCCGATGTCCACCTCCTGCTCCTTGACACCTTGCTAGCCGGAGCACCGTCGGAGGAGCCTTCGATCTTCTTGTTCAGCCCCTCTCCATCTCGATAGTGCGGATCGACTCAAACCGAGCCGATCCGCCTAAATCGGTTCGAACCGGTTCATTGGTGGTGAACTAGTGCTGATTGGTCCCCTTTCGGTGTCCCTTGAAGCCTTTGGAGTTCCCTTTAGTGTGTTTCCGATGTTGTTTTGCTCATATCATTATGAATCAAAGTTCAGTTTAACCGAAATCGCGCAAAAGGTAGGAATCTACGCTTGAATTCGATGAAGTAAGGTTACGATAGCTAGCCGGGGCGAGGATTCACCTTAGGGTTTTCTATGGAGTATATATTGATGACTTATGGCTACTGATTTCATGTTTGATAATTTGATAATAATGTTCTTTAGTTAGAAGATGATTTGCAATTTCGAGTTTTTGGACATGCTTTCTATTTTGTCGATTTTGATCTGTTAAACTTCATTTCTGGACTTCGACACCTTGTGGACTCTTGTAGTACGCTTTGAGAAATTCGATTTGATATCTTACGATGCTCGATTTGGTATCATTTGCTATTGAAAACCTATTCTAAAGTTTGCATCAGAATCAGAAATTTTGTTATTCTGTTTCTTTAGGTTTTTACACGATTGGAGCAATTTTGCTAGTTTTTTACTGATTTTTCTATTCGGATCTGGATGTTGTGGTCTCCATGTAAGTTGTTGAGAATCATCCTGACTATAACATATTTTTTTTCTATATTTTTCTAATGAGTCTAGAACAATGATATCCTTTGTGAATCGACCTAGGGTATGAAATGGCTTTCTGCATTGATTACTCTGAATCAGGTTGTTCGGTTTGATGATTTTATGCTGCATTGCGTGTTGAGATTCAATAGGAGATGTCTCATGAAAAATGATCTAATTCACGTTGGTTATAATATAGATTTTCCTCAGAATTTTTGGAATATGTCTGAGTGTGGAAAACTCATGAAATTTGACTTCTGCACATGCTGATTTTGCCCGATCTGCACTGTTGTCGATTTTTTTTTTTTCTGATTTTTCTGTTAAGATATAAACTTAGGTATCTTCATGAAAAATGTTCACATATGTCTTGATTGCAACATATAAATTTTTCATATTTTTTGGAGATAAGCAGATAGGTGAAAACCTCTGTGAACTGACTTTATGTCTTATCTGCTTCTACTGCAACCCGAATTGGATTTGCTCAAAATTGAATGTGCCATTGTGATTTCCTAACCCTGATGTCTTCATGAAAGTCATAGTATAGTTCATTACCTTTTCAAAAAGGTATAAATCATGTCATTCGGTCATCATCTGCATGGTCAATTGCATGCTCAATGTTGAATCCTTGTTCTGTAATTGTTAATTTCAAGGAACCTAATATATTTTCCCATTTTTACACTTTTTTTAGAATCACAATTAGGTTTGGATTTTTCATGAAAAATGTTCATCATGTTGTATACTATTCGCATGATTTATATCACATTTTTTCCCTGTCATGAGGATAGTAAACAACATGTATCTTGTGAGCTCATCTGCTGCAATTCATTACTGATATGCATCATTGTAGAAATCTTTTCAATTGATCATGAAATTGATGTTAATCAAACTCGATGCCTTCTAGAAAGTCTTAGAGCACATCTTAAGCTTTCTAATGATACCGAGATTGTCTCATTTACCTATCAATAGGCCCTTTTACTATTTTTTATGAGGTTCCCCTGAAATCTGGAAAATTGTAAATTCGGAATGCTTAATGTGCCAATTCTGTGTTTGCACTGTGCCAATTTTGTGTGAATTTTCGGTAAAGATTTTGATGATGAGTTCTTCATGGACTTTGATTTTCATTGCCAAACCTAGGTCGTGACAAAATTTGAGAATTTTTTGGACATCATTAACATGCCCAAATTGCCATGAGATTGCTCTGAAAATCTGCTCCTATGTTCTGTTCTGATGTATTTCTTCATGTTCTGTGATTTTTGTAAATTCATGTATAGCTTATCATAGGAAGTTTTCTTCATAAAAATTGTTCGTTGTTGTGTGGTTGATGTACCATAAATGTCTAGAACTATTTGACCATAGGTCCTTTTCCAATTGAATGCATCTTATATCCCTTATTCTGCTATTCTTTGTTTTTCCTTTATGAATTGTCTTTGTTTTAGGATTTTTAGAAAATAATGCATATTGAACCGGTTTTTAATGTCTTCATGAGTTTTAATTCTCATTTCACGAACTTCGTTAAAAAAAAATTTCAAAAAATAAAAAGGGGTTGTGTAGCGGTCCCCTAAATTTGGTTTTGATGCCAATTTTAATAGAATTGATACTAATTCGATGATTCATGGAACTCGATCTGTGTGCTTGAGAACTTCGCACCCAAGTTCTGGATTTATATCCCAAGAATGTCAAACGTACTCAAATTCTTATTAAAATTGTCATTCCACTCACCTGCAAAATTTCATTTTTTTTGACAATCACACAATTTATTGATTTTCTAGCGCATGTGCTTGTGATTGGTGCGTGATGAATTTAATGAAGTGACCTAGTGTCGGTTCACTAATTTGAGTGATTGGATGAAAAAATCAAGGTCTTTCGACCTGCCTATATGTTTAATTAATCGCTATGTATGTGATTTTTAGATGTATGCCTAGGGATGATGCATGATCGTGGGTCCAAATTGGGATTACACATAGAACCTGACTTAGCAATTCATGGTATTAATTGCTGTTGGTGAACACCAATAGTAGTTAATAATCATGGATTGTGTCTAAAATGAACATGGGTAGATAATAAGAGGTATCGATGCATGTTTGAATAAAGGCCAACCCCCGAGGCCACTTTTGAATTTTTTGTGCCTTGTTTGTCATCTTTGATTGACTTGTGATGCTGTGTACTTTGTGATTCTATATTGTTTGTTGTAGTTCTTTCTTTAGTTTCAGTTTTAGATTAGGGTTAGAATAGGTTCAAGAAGACGATGGTCTTGAAGATGGCGAAGGCCGATGTCTATTTTGACTCTATTCTTTGTATACGGTGATGGTAGATGTCCATTCCAATCTATGTTCTTGTAAAAATTCATTCATTACCCAACCTATGTCTCAAGTTTCTTATTCGCGTTATATAAATACCCAACGAGTTGCGGGTTTTTCTTTCTTGCAGTTTGAATTAGCTAGTTCTTTCAATATGTTGGTTGTTTACTTTACGCAATGCTTTTCTATACAATTATTTGTTTTTTTCTTTTCTAGACTAAGATAGGATTAGTTTAGAATCTTAAATGAAAATATAAAAACAAAATGCAAGATCACTTAGTGGACTAAAGCTTTGACATGAAAATGGTAAAAAAATAAATGCATGACAACTTAGATAACAACCGTGATAAGTTTAGCGGTATCGAAAAGGCGTTAATAGAAATATTCACGTAAGCTAGTCCCCGAATCCATGATCTTTGGTTTTTGTAGAAACCAATACGAAATTCCCGCGTATTGGTTGGGTATTCTAGCTGACCCCCGACCTAGGCTAGTGGCGACTCCTAAAAAAAAGATAAAATCGATTCGCTATCACGCGATGTATAGATTAGGAAAAATCCACGTTCATGATTAATGGATCATATGAATGACTGAAAGATTGACGATTCATAAAGCCATCTTTTATGATGTGCCATATGGACCGTTTTATGAACACTTATCTCTAAACTCGCCTTATCAAGTTTGGCCCTCGTGAGGTAGGTCGCAACACATAGAAAACGACTAATGTAAAGTGCATTCACTATGGGACTTAGTATAATTATTCTATTGATCATGGAACGTCTACTATGCGGAAGCACTTGAGAAAGTGCAAAAAGTATCCTTATGTAGATAAGAAGAAAATGTTGTTTGCACCACATAACAAAGATGTGGTTGGCGAGGTAGGGGAAAATACTCTTGGTGGTAGTGTCTTAACAACATGGAAGTTTGATCAAGAACGTTGTAGGCACATGCTTGCTCGGATGATCATTATTGACGAATAATCTTTTTCCACAATTGAGCATGTTGGTTTTTGTGATTTTGTCACTAAATTACAACCTCTCTTCCAACATTTATCATTTTTTACGGTGGTTAGAGATTGTATGAAGTTGTATTTACTTGTTTGAAAGCTTACTTTGGTAAGCTTAATTCTGGGATTGCACTTACGACTAATATGTGGAGTTCCATTAAAAACTTAAACTATTTATGTCTCATTACACATTTTATTGATGAAAACTAGAAGTTGCATAAAAGTATATTCAATTTTGTGGTGATGCATAGTCACAAGAGTAGGGATATTGAGAAAATGGTGGAGAAGTGCATTTACGAGTGGGGAATAGAAAAGAAGGTGTTTACAATAACCGTGAATAATGCTAATTCCAATGATGTGGCTGTTGGTTATTTGAAGAAAAATTTTTCAAGGGAAAGGCTTTTGATCTTGAATGGTGATGTTTTACATATGAGGAGCACATCTCATATATTAAATTTGATTGCCCGAGATGGATTGAATGAGGTGCGAGATTCTATTGCATATATCTGAAATGTAGTTAGGTATGTGAGGAGTTCTCTCATGACAGCCCAAACATTGCAATCTTGCATTGAGAGAGAGAGGATCGCAAACAAGGGTTCGATTTGGGTTGATATTGCCCCTAGATGGAATTCCACTTACCTAATGTTAGATACTGCCACAAAGTTCAGGAAAGCTTTTGAAAGTATGGAAGAAGATGATTTATCTTTCTTAGGGGAGATTGACAATGATTTTCCTCAAAATGAAGATTGGGAAAATGCTATCATTCTTTCTAAATTTCTAAAATAGTTTTATAATGCCATCAAACGAATGTCGGGAAGTTCATATGTTACTTCAAATGATTACTTTGAGAGTATAGCCTTTTTCTATAAATATTTGAATCATGCGGCGGATTCTTTGGAACCTAAGCTTTAAGCTATGGGTTTAAAAATGAAGAAAAAGTTTGACAAATATTATGGGAGTTTGGATAAAGTAAACATGATGGTGTTAATTACGATTGTGTTGGATCCTAAAAAAAGTTGAATTATGTGAAGTTCTGTTACAGACAAATTTATGATGATGAAGCGAAAATTAATGAGATGCATGATAAATGAAGCTTGTCTTGGAGCATTTATATGAATTTTATGAGCAATTCTTTGTTTGTTCTAGTAAACAAAATTTTGGTGGCTCAAGTATTAGTACTAGTAGTAGTCATTCCAATGTTAATATTAATAACAATGAAGCTAACAATGTAACGTCCTGAATTTCGACTCACTTTTGTGATCAATGAAATTGATGTATTTCTCATTTCATTTAATAAGTTTCGCCCGGAACTGATCATTCTTAGGATACTGACCTATAGGGAAAGGCTAGCTAGGAAGATGGTACGTGGACCCAATAACTCGACCGTGAATTGAGTTTGATTCCAAGGTACGACGAGAGAATATTTTATGCCGATGTGGGCCGGTCCAAGGAGAGTGACAGATTTGATTCGACCGATGACGTACGATCGGATAGCGGGTGACTCCGCACGACTGAGAGTACGCGCGGCAAACAATTCCGAACTTACTCCGGAAGACCGCGACCCCTGGGACTAGCGATAAATCATTGTGTTCTCTAGAAATCGGGACCCTTATGACTCGAGTAACCTTAGGTCGATACGTGTAACCCCTAAACAGCCGCCCGTTAGTAAGAGACGCTAAAACTGAAAATTGAGCTAAATCGATCGTGGAATTGAGTCCGGACTTCGGTGTCGAATTTCGTGGGCATACGCGACTATTTTGCAAGGACAACGTTATTTTTATGTGGCCACTCATATTTGGGTTCGATAGAGTCAAAAATTGGAAAATTAACCCGAGATCGGAAAAATTACCGATTTGCCCCTAGGCCTAATTAGTGTTCTGAATTTTGGAAAAATATTTTAGGGTTTTATATTAGTTATTTCAGCCCAATAATGCTAGAAATGTTGGTCAATTGTGCCCCTAGATATTTTAGATAGATTTAATCTCTACCCTTATATTAGGGGCAAATTGGTCATTCTTGGGATAGTGGTTCAACCACCCCGCTAAGCAATGTGATAACTCTCTCTCTCTCTCTCTCTCTCTCTCTCTCTCTCTCTCTCTCTCTCTCTCTCTCTCTCTCTCTCCCCTTCATTTCCTCCTCCCCAAGCTAGTCGGCCACCCTCTCCTCTCTCCCCCTCCCATGAGCCTCTCTCTCTCTCCCTCTTGGCCTCATGCCGCCGCCGCCGTGTGCCGCCGTCCCCCTTCGCCTCACCACCACCATCCAGCCATCCCACTCTCTTCTCCCTCTCCATCCACATGACCAGCCCCCCCTCCCCTTCTCCCACATTAGATCGTCGTCCGTCGAGGAGTTGTGTGTCGCCGCCGTTAGCATTGCCAGGAACCGCCGTTCGCCGCCGCTGTCTAGCCGCCCTCGCCACTTGTTCAGCCATGTTTAAAGCTTAGGAATCCAAGTGAGTATAACCCTAAACCCTAATTAAACTAATGTGCGTTTCTAGATGAATTTTAAGGGTTAATTAGGGTAATTTAGTGGTTAAAGTGTGGAGGATGTTAGGGGCTGATATTGTGGCTAATTTTGTGGCTTAGTGTGATGATTTAATCGAGGTTTAGTGGTTCATAATGAGTTGTGTGGTGGCTGAGCTTAGACATATTGATTTGGACAAAATTGTGGACTTGGCGAACGTAACTTGTGGACCACATGGTGGCTGTTAGGGGCTGAGTTTGTGGCATATCTGGTAATCGAGAGTGATGATTTAATCAAGGTTTAGTGGACTATAGGGTGCTGTGATGTGGCGGAGCATGGATGCTTTGATTCGAGCAAAAATGTGAATTTGGCGGATGTAAATTGAAGACCGATTGTGGCTATTTTCGTGGTGAATTTTATGGCTTAATGTGGCGATTTGGAAGAGAATCAAAGGCTTAAAGTAGACTGTTCATGGTTGGTTTAGTGTGGTGTGGATTCAGGCCATATTTGATTAATTATGGCCTTAGTGGAAATCGGCAAGTGTTTCGTGAGCGGACCATGAGGAGGTTGAATTGAGCGTGAATTGACGTTAGTGTTTCAATGCCGTGCCGAGTACTCATATGTCGTGACTTGGGGGAAACTTGGGGGTCATGGACTTGTGATTTTTATTAATCTAGTTTCGTGATTTTTGCGTGTCAAGTTTGTGCCATGGCTGGATTGAGTGATTTTATTAGCTGGGCTTATGATGCGTTGAACCGAGCTTGTTGCATGGTGAATTGAATAAATGTTGTGGTACAATTGACTGCTCATTGCAGAATTCATGATTGCTCAAGTGTGAATATTACAGCCATAAGTGTGCATCTCAAGCATTGGCATGGCATGTGCATATACGAGTGTGCACAAGTGACATGAGCATGTGATCACCTAAGATGCCCTAATGCGTTTAACGTGGGTTCAGATAATAACTTGTGTATGTGAATGTGTGATCACAAAAAGCCCTAATGCATTTTACGCGGAGTAGTGAACCCATCCTAATGCGTGTTACACAAGACGATGCCCAGATTACCGGAAGATGACAAGCTTGATGCGTTTTATGTGGATTGTGTGTCATGAGCCTAATGAGTTTTACGCAGACCGGAGATCGATCTCAAACTGTTAGACCTGATGCGTTTTACACGGGTCGGTGAAATTGGTAATTGCGAGTGTACAAGAGTGCAAGTGTGCAAAATGCATTGATGAGACTTGAGCATGGGTCTAAGCACGAGCATATGCATGACATGCATCGTGGCTGAGTGATGTTCATATATGTGCTGTGATTGAGTCCTGTACTGTTATTGTAAATTTATGAGATGCCTAACCTGCAGGGTCAAGTAAGTGTTGGATTTGGGCCCAAGGGCCTAAGTCAATTATGTTTCGACTTGCGTGAATGTTTAGTGCTCGTCAGGAGGTGCATGTTAGCCTAGCTTAGGTTTAGGGAACTTACTCGCTAAGATTTATTTTCACTGTTGTATTAAACCCAATTTTTTAGACCCCCCGCCTTGAGATGTCTACCGTGCCTATTCGTTTTGGGATCCCTTACCAGATAGACCGGGAGGAGACAGTGTACCCCGCAGGGAATGGAGATTTTTGGGTTAGATACCTTGCTACAGTTTGGGTTGATGCAGGCCAGGAGTTTGATTAGGCCCACAAATATATGGCGTGGTGTATCAGGGACGGCACAGGGACCTACAAGCCTTTTCGATCTTCTGAGGTTCCGCTCACCGATTCTGGGGATGTTGACCCCTCAATATCCCAATGGGGAATTAGCGAGCCCTGATCGTGCGCCGGAGGATAGGGATTTAGATTCGGAGCCGATGGATTCGGAGGACAAGGAACCGGAACCCATGGAGTAGGATGGGGAGCAAGTGGACGAGGCCGAGCCGATGGATTCCGAGGAGGAGTCAGCTAGGGCCGAGTCCGAGCAGGATTTCCTAGACTCTAATGTTGAGGTGTCTGATAGCTCTTCCAAGTCATTGGGATCTAACTCGGACTGGGTTTCGTAGCCCTAGTCTTAGTCCTAGATAGATTGGGCCAGTAACTTTTTGATCGGAGCCCCTTCTAATTTTAGTAACCTCGGGCCACTTCATTTTTTTTTTTGTTAGTAGTGGCCATTGACCTGCCTTTTGATTTTTGAGCGCAAGCTGTAAATGGATGATGTATATGGTTCCCAATATCAATGCAAGTGTATATTTATGTTCATGTGATTGGTTGTGTAGCTATCCTTGGTTATGGAGTTTAAAATTGTTCGGGTATAGTATTGCTTCCGCGTGTGTTTTAATCTCTATGCTGGGCATTGGGTCTGCGACGCGTCCTGGGACGTCGCACTCTATTCAACCATTGCGAGGGATGTGGCGCACCGGAGGGTGCGGGGCGTGACAAACAATGAGGATGACATCCAAACTTTGCAGAAAAGCTTTCTTCACACAAAGAAAAAAGTGCTTCAGGAAACAAATCTGAGCTTGATTGGTATTTTGAAGCCGAAAGTGAAGATGCCAATAATCTCGACCTTTTAATGTGGTGGAAGAGTACCGAGTCAAAGTATAAAATCTTATCTTTGATGGCTCGAGATGTTTTGTCCATTCCCATGACTTACATTTGTTGACACCTAATTTTAGCCCGATGTGTTATTAAAAATAAAAATTCGAGATTATAGTTTTCGATCTCGTGAGCCATTTCTTGAGCAAAAAGTGTCGTTTTTTAATTCCGTCTGTTGGCTTAGCTTTTGTAAGCGATTTTCTATTCATTTTATGCAAAAACCGAAAAGTCAAATGGTTGACTTTGGCGTTGACTTTTTGGTCAACCCTTTGACCAAAAGTCAACCCAGGTCAAATTGGGGCTTTTTGCATAAAAAGATTCCTTTCAAGTCCAATTTCACTTTAGAAGTGGAAATTTTAGAAAAATTCAAAGATTTGATCATAAAATCAAGCTCCTAGTGAAAAGTCAACTAGGGTTTGACTTTTGGTCAAACCTTTGACCAAAAAAATTGAAAAATACAAAAATCCAAAAAATCATTTTATTTTATATTCAATTTACCTCTAGCATTAGAAATTTTACAAAAATCGATTTAAAATCAACTTTTTCCCAAATTCGGAATTTGATTCAAATCGGCCAAAAATGAAATTACTTCATTTCTAGTCATTTTTAGGTTAGTTTCCTTCACGACATTTGATCTAGAGGTCATTTTATATCTAATTTTTGAACCAATTTTGTGATTCCAAGCCAAACACAAAAACCCCCAATTTTAGCCCTAATCGGTGATTTTGATCGATTCTTCATGATGTGTGTGCAATTGAGACACGAATGAGCCTAATTTCTTATATGAAATCCAAATTCAAAATCAATTTTGGAAGAATCACATGAATTTGGGTCAATTTGATCAATTTAGTGATCCAATGATTAGGAAGTCTAAGAGTAATTGGTCTAAATAGTGCAATTCAACTTGACTCACTCTAGACTAATATTCAATTTGATGAATTGGGACTCAATTTGGTTAATTAGACTTCAATTAAACTTGTTAGTCTAGCTCGGTCATGCAATTACCCAAATTCAGAGCTAATTGACTCAAATTGGTTTAATTCAAATTGAACTAATCCGATCGGACTAGTCATTTTCCGATCGAAAATTTTGATGATCGACAATCCGTTCAGACCAACCAAGGCCGGTCACATCCTCTTGAGTGCAAAAATGACAAAAATGCCCTTAATTGAGAATTACAAAAAATGTCCCTAAGAGAAATGACAAAAATGCCCTTCTTCAAGAATTAAGCAAATTAATTAGGGGATAATCAAATCAATCATGGCCATTCATTTAGAATTGATCATGTCCATCCATGATGCCATGTCACCAATCCTTAGCCTTTAAGGAATATTCTTAATCATTAAGGATTCATTTTGGACCATTTGATCAATCTAAGGGCTAAAATTCAAAGTTGAAGGGGGTATATAGTGTTTTTCCCTCCAAAAATCAAGGGGGGGTTCATTTTCAGATCTATTTTTCTCTCTCTCTCTCTCTCTCTCTCTCTCTCTCTCTCTCTCTCTCTTTCTCCCTCTCTCTCCCTCTCTCTCTCACGATCGGCACTCTCTCACGAGCTCCCTCTCGGCCGCCGGTTTTCCGGCTCCTTGCCGGCCGCTTTCCGGTGAGCCGCCGCCTCTTCGGCGTCCTCCTCCGGCGATCCAGCCCCTCCGATTACATCCCTCGGCGTCCTCAAGTTGCTGTGGTGGCTGGCCTTTCGTCAAACGGCCACCGGATTTCATCCTTAGCTTAATTTTTTGCTGATTCGTTTATTTGTGTGAAAACGAGTCAAATCTCACATTATCTTGTGCAATCCATTGTCGTAGGTTGGCCGAGCTTTCCGAGGCTTCTCCGTGTCATTCCAGATCAGAATACGGAGGCGGATCGCTCGCTTGAGCGTTGGATCATTGTGAGACAAGGTAAGAACACTTGAACACAATTCTGCAAATTCGTGTCCAGTAAAACCTGCATGCTTGAGATGCTGATTTGAGCCTGTTAACGTCGAAATCTGGTGAAGTGATAAACTAGAGAGTTGTAAAACTCGTCTTAAGCTTCGATTTGATATATCATATGCCTCAATCGGACTTGATTTGCTATGTCAAAACACGTTTAGAAGTTAGGATCGGAATCTGGAATTTGTTGTTTAAGTCTGTTCTGATGATTCCCTGACTGACGTTGTGCTGTTTGGTGAATTTTATGATTTTTTACGATCATTTTCTGGAAAAACTTTCTTCATGAAAGTTGTAAAACACATCTTGATCTGTTCACTGTAAAATTTTCATAAAATTCTAAGCATGTTAGCCTAGTACGATTTGTCACGTCATATGCATATAAATCTGGTGACATGTTGATTTCAGTCGACCTTCGTGTGTTCTTCGATTTTCATAAATTCGTGTGTTCGAGATATGAAAAAATTTTCTTCACAAAAGTTCTTCCTGAGATTGAGATCTTTCTATTGATACTAATTTCATCAAAATCGGAGATCATTTGAATTTTCAAAAGGAATTCTCACAATTTGATCAGAATCTGTGTCCAGATCTGATTTTCCTTCCTTTGAATTTAAAAGATGTTTCTCCGAATTTGATAAAGTTAGAGTCCTTTTTTGCAAAAAATCAAAACTACAAAGTTGCTCATTGGGGTCTCATTATGTCAATTGGAAATTTTGAGGACCTAATTGCAATTTTTGGAGGGCCAATTTGCTTAAAATCTCATGAGAAGTCTTCACGGGTTAAAATTCCATTTGCAATTGAGTCCTTCGCGAAAATTGAATTTTATAAAAATTTAGAGGGTTTTTTAGCAAAAACTCAAAACATGAAAGTTGTTGCACATGGGGAATCCTAACCGCACAAAAATTTTCGCGCTGTTTTGATAAGGTTTGTTATTTTTCCCGCTATTATTTTGAAATTCATAACTGAACTGAGTCCAGCCTGTCACTGAGATTTAATTTGATATTTTCGAGAAAATTGGCTAGGATTTAGAAAAAATGGTCTTCTTGACTTTTGATCCTCATGTCATAAGCTTTCTAATGACACCTGAATCACTTCATTTGGACGTCATTAGGATAGTTAATCACATTCAAACAGATTCAATCCGAATTAGGCATTAATTGAATAAGTGGTCTTTTTTATAAAGCCCACTTCTCATGGTTTGTTTGGCTTCAAAACAAAGCCCATGGGCTTGAATGCATGTTCATTTTACTTTTACGCATGTGTTTGTTAGATGAATGTTAGGCCCGGTGCATGTTCGGCGGGTAGCCCATTCATGGTCATTAGAACCCGACTTTAGGGGTTAATTGATATGAGTTGCCGTTTTGTGAATACAAATGGTAGCCCATTATCATTAACCATTAATCAAACAATGTTAGTTGATTAGATGGGTGATGAATCGAATTGCATGAAAAACAAAGGCCGATCCGAGGCCCGTGCTTAATTAGTGAATTGATTGCCTCATTGTTATGTTGCCTTTTCATGAATGAATGTATGAATGTAAACACCGACACCCGAGAGGCGGTCCAAGGAAGAATAATCCAAAATAGAGGACCAAGGTGATTGACCGATGTCCGATCCGGTCTCGATTTGTATTCATTTTGATGGTTCCAAACCGATGTCCAATCCGGTTTCAATTTGTACTTAATTCATTCATCCCCGATCATGTCTCGGGTTTTCAATTCGTGTTGTAATAAACACCCGACGAGTTGCGGGTTTTTACTTTTTACTTCCTAGCACTTAGAATTAGCTCGTCTTTTCAATACTTCGAGTGTTTACTTTACGAAAAGTCTTTCAATACAATTGATTGTTTCTTTCTTTTTTTTTTTCTAGACTAAGATAGGATTAGTTTAGAATCTTAAATGAAAACACAAAAAAAACAAGATGCATGATCACCTAGTGGACTAAGATTTTGGCATGAAAATGGTAAAGAACAAATGCATGACAACCTAGATAACAACCATGTTAAGTTTAGCGGTACCGAAAGGGCGTTAATAGAAATATTAACGTAAGCTAGTCCCCGAACCTTTGATCTCTGGTTTTCGTAGAAACCGAAACGAAATTCCCGCGTTTCGGTTGGGTATTCTAGCCGACCCCCGACCTAGGCTAGTGGCGACTCCTAAAAAATAAAATCAATCCGCTGTCACGCGAGATATGGATTTAGGGAAAATCCACGTTCATGATCCATGGGTCATATGGCTAAACAAAAGATTTACACTTCAGTAAAATCATTTTTTTTATAAGATGCCATATGAACCATCTCATGAACACTTATCTCTAAACCCGCCTCATTCGAGTTCGGCCCTCGAGGGGTAGGTCGCGACAGGCTTGGCGACTCCACTGGGGACTAGGTTACAAACCTAAAGTGGATTAAAGCCGTAATAAACTTGTTGGTTGTTATCTCACTTGTCTACATTTTGTAGCATCGACTGCATGTCAAAGTCACGTGGACAATGAGGTTAGTCCACTAACCATGTGTTAAATGGTTTTGAAGGTGGGAGCCATAAGGGGTGGAGTGAATGAAAACCCTTTGTTTTGTAGGTGGTGTTCGGGTGAATGTCGAATGTATGAGATTATATTGAAGTGTTGTTTGCTTTAGATTTAAATGCATGTTTACTTGCTTTAGCACGACACAATGCACCCACATCCCGTGGTCTAAAATCCCGGATCGCTTTAGGGCACCTTTAGGAGGTATTAAGAGTGGAATCCGCATGTGAATCCATGTGGTAATCCATTCTTCAATACCGCTCATCTTGATTAGTAAGAAGTGCACCGACCGACGTTAGTAGCGGTGGGTAAACTCTTCTTATCTAATTAAGATGGGGACCTTAAACCTTTAGAATCCTACCCTTAGATGTCAAAACTCACATGTCCTCATGCGATGTGTCGATGTGTTTGCCATTTTCTCTTCGTGGTAAGGTTGATTGTATCATTCTACAATTTCAATTACGCCATTTCAATTCCATGTTATATTCTTTTCTATAATGCGTGGTGATTAATCTCGATGCCCCAAATTAGGGTTAGTCAAAATGGATATGTCAGAGATTTGAATCATCCCCGTACCAAGGGCTCTTGTAGTCATGTGGGAAAGTCTCGAGTCAAAGCAGAAGGATTACGTGGAAAAGAGGATCGGATATCTTCCCGCACTCTTATATATCGAGCCTCGTGTCGCCATGATCAAAGCTTTGTCCCATTTTTGGAACTCAAAGACATCTACTTTTGTGTTTGGTCGAAATGAGTTGACCCCTACAATTGAGGAGTACGATATTGCCATTGGTAGAGTCGGGTCTTTTGGTCTAGTCAGTCCTCCGATAGATATAGATCCTATAACTCTTTTGAGCCAATTCTTAGGAATCGATATTCTTCAAGTCAAAGGCGTTCTTAGAGGAAATTCCAATGCACTCTCTTTCACATTCTTAGAACGACATTTTTCTAGCTTGCCAAAAGAATCGGGTAATCAAATTCCTCGAGTTTTTCTCTTAGCCTTCTTTGGTTTTGTGGTTTTCCCATTCACCAAAAAAAACCATGGATCCTTCGGTAGTTCACATTGTCAATCAAGTGTGTATGTTCAAAAGATTCTCCAATATGATCTTAGGCGAGACCTTCGTATCACTCAATAGGTTCAAACAAAACAAAAATGGTATCTTTAGAGCCCCAATAGGTTTACTCCAAATTTGGTTGGTCTCTCACCTTAAAGATTTTGGTTTGAGCTTGAAAATCATAGATGTATCCAAAGATTGTCATCCTATCTCGCTCTTCCGAGAAAAGGAAGAAATCTTTCCTTATTGGTCGTTTTCAACTTGGTTTAATTTTTTCAAGAACCTTGTTCCAAATCAAATCCAATGGCATGTTCGTTGGCTTGGAAATCCCGGGGTGCGCCTTAATAACGGATCCGACAACCCAATCCCACTCTTGGGTCTTACGGGGTCTACGTCATATTACCCTTTTAGGGTGATCCGTCAATATTATGGCGCTTCAAAAGATTCCACCATTCCTCAAGCTGGGGTTATATCATTTTGACTATCGCAAAGATGTCATCCAAAAGGACCAAATGAGCGGATGTGAAGGAAATGGTCAAGTCTATCATTGATATGTGGTACAAATGTTGCCCGGAGCCGATTCTCATTACCGATGAGTCGGAATTGGAAGGGGAAATGAAGATACATCACGCATTGCCGGAGTACGTACACCGTCGTCTCGAGCCCGAGCTTAAAATAGATCTCCCTGATGTCCCCGAGAAGCCAACTCAACAGCAAGCTATAGCCGTCAGAGCTTTTAAGGAAAAGAATGAAGCTTTAGCCGAGGTTGAACGTTTGACCCAAGAAAACAAACGAATTCGCCTCACTTCTAAGGAAGATTCATTAGGATTTGGGCTATATTCCATGAGAAAGTCTCCTTTCATGTAATTTTCCTTTTATAGATTTGATGTATAGGGTTTCCTTTTTACTCATTTTAGTAATGATGTAATAGGATTCTCTTCTTGTCTTTAGTTTGATCTATAGGGATTGTATTTCACAAGTTTTGTTGTTAATAGTGAAATTTCCCTTTCTGTGTGCTTTCTTTTCCGAGATTCCAATGGAATATAGATGGGGCATCTTGATTAATCATCGCGTGTTACCCCTTTAATTGTATAATTTCTTGTGAGGAAATTATGATAAGAGATTATTCACGTGATATTGGGATCATGAGAATATTTCTTATCTCTATTTCATCTAAAGAAAATATAAAATTGAAGGGTTTTTATATTTTCGTCTTAATTCATTTTCCGTATACTAATTTGATTTCTGTGTTTTCAGAGAGTATTAAAATACGGCTGAATCGCGCTTTATTATACGCACCCGTCGCCAAGTAAGGATGGAAAAGCGAAGACACTCGTCGTTCTCGTGTTATTACCATCGAGAATCAAATGGCGCAAATGATGGCGCTCTTAAGCGATCTTGCAAATCAAGTAAAGAACTTCACGCGCTGTGGCTCCTGCTGCTGCGGCTTCTACTCCTAATGCGCCCACTAATGCGCGGTGATAGATCCTGTTGACAAAGGACCTGCTGAAGAGGTCCCCGTTAATGCCATTCCACCGTCATCGATTTGGAAGCTCCATCTAAGGAGTCGCATGTCGTTCACATGGATGAAGAGAGCGCGAGGCGTCTTGCAAAATTGGAGGAACGCTTTGTGCATGTTGCAAGGTTACCAACTCCAAGGCTTTGATAAGTTGTCGCCTTTTACAAAGGTGAAAGTCCCTGATTTTTACAAGGAGCCCGAATTTTCAAGGAAGTATGATGGAACCGGGTGCCCTAAAACCCACTTGAAGTATTATTTGAGCAAGATGGCTCGTTATTCCGATAATAACACCCGCTGTTGATCAACAATTTTCAAGATAGCTTGGCTGATTCCGCTTTGACGTGGTTCATCGAATTGGATTTGGAGAAAATTTGCACTTGGGAAGATCTTGCGGATGAATTCTCCAACAATACAAGTTTAATACCGAAATTGCTCCAACCCGTGAAGAGCTGGTCCGGGTTGACAAAAGGAGGAATGAAACTTTTAGAGCATATGCCCAAAGGTGGAGAACTATGGCATCTCAAGTCAAACCCCGTTGTCCGAGAAAGAAATCATGCAGTTGTTTCTTGAGCTTTACCTCGAGAATACTTGATAAGATGTTCAATAACACTTGCATTAATTTTCCCGCAATGGTAGAATTGGGAGAACGTATCGAAGGAATCATGCGAGATGGTCGATTGTCCGAGACGACGACTCGCAGATTTACCTTAAAGAAGGATAAAGGAGCCAATGGTGGAAGTTGCCTATATTCAAAATCCCAATGCTCAAAAGCCATTAAACACACCAATTCAAAGGTCTGTTGTGGAAACAGGGGGTTCTTCCGGAATTTTGACCGAAAAGGAAAAGCTCCGCAAAGGCAATTCACTCCGTTGCCAAGACCTATGTCTCGATTCTTGCCGATGTTGATTGAACAAAGACTCGTAGCAAAAGAAATCCCGAGAGACAACCCACCAAAGTTTCTTTGGGTTTGATTTGGCAAAATCTTGTGTATATCACATGGGTGAGAAGGGCCATGATGTGAACAATTGTTACACTCTCAAGGTCAAGATTCAGAACCTTTTGGATAAGAAGATCTTGTCATTCAAAGATGCCACGCCAAATGTTCAGCAAAATCCGCTCCCTAATCATACCGAAGCCGTTAACGTGATATTTGGTGATGAGAATGAGAAACCTTTCTTGTTCGATGTGACGAAGTTGGAAGAGCTATTGACTATAGCTAGAGATCAACAAAAAAAAAGAAGGAAATGTATCCGGGAGGGAAAATGTATTGCTTAGCCAAAATGGTTGCTTTAGGCATAATTCAGCCTCTTCAAGAAAGGAAGCCGAAGGGTCCATCGAGACTGCTGTAATTGATTTGTCGTCCGAAAAATTCTCATTCAAGTTCGCAAGTGAAGCCTCATGCTCTAAGCCAAAAGATGATGGGTATGAGCCAGATGTTGATGAACCTTGGATTGACATTTATTCCGATAGTGATTCGGAATGTGAGAGTAAGAATGCCTGTCGAGATCGTGAATTTATGAAGAAGGCTATCGAGAGAGGTGAAATTGTTGATACCCTCGGACAGCCTAGTGGTAAATATGACTTCATAGTCAAATACACGCCACCTCAAGTTTTTAAATCGACCCAAGGGATATCGATTTCCCGATGGATGGGGAAGCATGGATGATGAAAGCATACCCGCCAATGAAGACAGGGAGTATGTTTCCGACATGGATTCTGATTTTGGTGCTAGTAAGACTCATTGGGATCGCGAATTTGTAATGACCGCTTGTGAGCATGATGAGGTGGTTGATACTCTAAGGCAACCAAGTGGGAAGTATGACACTTTTGTCAAATGTTCGCCCCCGCCAAGTTTCTTTATTGATTTGAAAGACATTGTTCCGACTTGGATGGAGCGATGACGAAGATAATAGAGAAGTTCTTTCCGATGCTGATTCGGAATTCGAATGCCATACCTCCCATTGGGATCGGGAGTTCGTTAGGAAAGCCATTGAAAAAGGCGAAATTGTTGACATTCTCGGGCAGCCAAGTGGAAAATACGATTTCATGGTAAAATACTCTCCTCCTCCAAGCGCTTTTATTGACCCTAAGACTATCGTCCCGAGTGGATGGGGGTCCGAATTTGAAGACGATGGCATGGTAGCCATGATTGATCCTATTGTGATTGAATTGAATGCTACTTGTGAAATCCAAGCGCATATTGTGGAACCTGTGGTTATAGATCTAATGGCTGATGGCTTCGGAAATATAGAGATCTCTAATGAAGATATTGAGCCTGTTGTGATCAAGTTGCCACCGAAGAAAGATGAGAATTTGAAAGCAAGAATACCTCCTGTTTATGATTCCAAGGCAGTTCCATGGAATTATGAGTCTCATGAAATAGAGATTCTGTTATAGATCTAATGCCACGAAGAAAGATGAGAATTTGAAAGCAAGAATTTACCTCCCTGTTTATGATTGTTATTATGAGTCTCGGTTACTCGGGGCCGATGTTTTCCATCTCGTGAAGGTGTCGAGAAAAAGGTCAGAATCAAGAAGAGGCGGAACAACTTCTCAAAACTCTCAAAACGAGTGAATCAGAAGTGATCGAGCAGTTAAGGAAAATGCCGGCTCAAATCTCGTTACTTGAACTATTCAAGTCTTCCGAGAAACATAGAAACACTCTTTTAAAAGTTCTTAATGAAGTACATGTACCCGAGACAATTGGAGAGGTATAGTTGGAAGAGTTTGTAGGTGCTATCCTTCTTAAGGATCAAATTTCTTTTTCCGAAAAGGATTTGCCGCCGGAAGGGCGAGCACACTCTAAAGCATTATACATCTCTGTTCAACACTTTGATACAAGGATATCGAAAGTACTCATTGATAACGGTTCAGCTCTCAATATCTGTCCGTTGTCAACCTTGTGCCGTCTAGGTATAGGTATGGATAATGTTCGTCCTTCTAAAACTCCAGTCAGAGCTTTTGATGGCATGAAGAAAGAAGCTCTAGGAGAAATTGACTTGCAGTTAATGGTTGGTCCAGTCATGTTCACCCAGAAATTTCAAGTGCTCGATATCCCAAGTAACTTCAGTTTGCTGCTGGGACGACCTTGGATTCACGCTGCGGGTGTTATACCCTCAAGTCTACATCAGATGATTCGCTTTGTTGCGTGTGGCAAAATTATAACTGTCCATTGTGAGAAGGATATTGAGACCTTCAATAATACTGCGATCCCCTATGTGGAGCCAGAAGTAAAGGGAGAATCAAGCTACCATTCGTTCGAATTAGTATCAGTATCTCATGTGCCCGCGGGCACTATTGTGAGAAAGCCTCATTATTCAAGGGCGGCCCTTATGTCTAGCAAAGTGTTGATCGAGTATGGATTCACTATTGGCAAAGGATTGGGAAAACTGTCCCAAGGCATTCTCACACCCATTGAGGTGACTAAGAGAAAGAAACGAGAAGGCTTAGGTTACCAAGGCGATCAACAAGATCAAGGTAATCAGAAAAGCCCGAGCATCAAAGAAAAGAGTTATCGACGTTTATTCCCCCCTCCGTTGAAAGATTTCTTCTCTGGACCGCCAAAGTTCCTCCAAGATGAAGAAATAGATACCTATGGCACCGTCGACTTATTTGAAGAGAGTTCTGTGGGTGCCATTTCCGAGAGCTTCGAAGAGGATCCACCTACCGATCCCGCTGTGTAAGGGATGTTTTCCGTGTTCTACTTTGTTTTCAGTTGCTTTCAATTGTAATCCATTTAATTCTCCCCTGCGAGGGAATTCCATTTGTTCATTTGTTTAGTTCATTTCAAGTGTTGTAATAATTCGGATCACGAGCTTCGGATCCAAAACATTATATAGCATTCATTTTCAATTCAATAAAAACATATGCATGTTTTGTTAATAGGCGATGCAAAAGTATACCAAACCAGCCCTATGATGATGCTTTGAGGCTGGACTTTTGCACGATCTATAGTTTTCAAAATATGTTTTTGGAACAAGGATGTCCAATGACATGAGGACGAGTTCCCCTTGAAATTTTCGAAAATTTAGAATTGAAAATTTGTTTTCATCACATCTTCATGCATTACATTCCTTATTTTCATATACTGACCATTTTGTTGTTACATCTCAGGCATGACACTTTGCATAACCATAATAGTCATATGCATGGCTTGGATTCATGTCCAAAAAATTCTTACGAATATGATGATTTTGATCCCGAAAAACGAAGAAGATTCCCAGGTTGTTAAAAGGGAATGGATCCGACATGAAGAATCCACACCTCCCACGGAAGAGCAAACTATCGTTATAAATTTGGGCGATTCAGAAAATCCCAAAGAAACAAAAATTGGAACAAGTCTCTCTCAAGCAGATCTTTGATCGACCGATCGAACTATTGAAGGAGTATCGGGATGTCTTTGCTTGGTCTTATCTTTGACATGCCGGGTCTAGACCCCAACATTTGTAGAAGAACACACGTTGCCTCTTGATCCTGCCATTCCACCTAAGAAACGAAGCTTAGGAGGACGGCCAGAATTATCCAAGAAGATTGAGGAAGAAGTCATGAAACTGTTAAAAGTTGATTTCATTGAAGTTACTCATTATCTTTATTTGGATTGCTAATGTTGTCCCAGTCATGAAGAAAGATGGGCGAGTTCGGGTATGTGTTGATTATCGCGACTTGAACAAAGCAAGTCCCAAAGATGATTTCCCATTACCACATATTGACGTCTTGGTCGACAGCACCGCAGGATTCGAATTATTTTCTTTCATGGATGGTTTCTCTGGCTATAACCAAATCCGAATGAAGGAAGAAGATAAGACTAAAACATCTTTCATCACCCCATGGGGAACATTCTGTTACAAGGTTATGCCCTTCGGCTTGAAGAACGCAGGGGCAACTTACCAAAGAGCCATGGTGACATTATTCCATGACATGATGCATAAAGAGATTGAAGTTTACGTCGATGACATGATCGCTAAATCGCGACAAGGTGAAGACCATGTTGAAGTTTTGAAGAAACTGTTTGATCGACTTAGAAAATTCAAGTTAAGGCTTAAACCCGCTAAATGCATTTTTGGGGCAAAGTCTGGAAAGCTCCTTGGATTTATGGTTAGTAACAAGGGCATCGAGATTGATCCCTCGAAGGTGAAGGCTATTTGCGATTTAAAACCTCCTTCTACTGTTAAGGAAGTCCGAAGCTTGTTGGGAAGATTGAATTATGTTGCAAGATTTATTTCCCAATTATCAGAAACAGCCAAACCCTTCTTCAAGCTGTTGAAAAAGAATGCCAAGGTTGAATGGAACAAAGATTGTCAGAAATCCTTTCAACAATTGAAGCAATATCTTTCACAGGCACCAGTTTTGGTACCGCCTACTCCGGGTATACCTTTGATTTTGTACCTCACCATTCATGATGAGTCTTTAGGAGCTATGTTAGCACAGAAGAGATCAGAGGATGGAATGGAATGCGCTTATTTACTACCTCAAAAAAAAAATTCATACTGGTGAAGCTCAATACCCAAAAGTTGAGAAAGCATGTGCAGCCTTAATTTGGGTATTACATGATTACTGACAATACACTCTTCACCATCGTATCCTGCTTGTGAATGAAAATGATCCTATTAAGTATCTCTTGGAAAAGCCTGCATTGGTTGGAAGGCTTGCCAAATGGCAAATATTGCTCTCTGAGTTTGATATCCAGAGCATGTCTCAGAAGTCCATCAAAGGTCAAGCCATAGCTGATATGTTGGCTGAAAACCCCTTAAAGTCAGATGATTGGGATGAAATTGATGAAAGAATCCATTTGGTGTCACAAGACAAGTGGGTCATATATTTTGATGGAGCCGTTAACCTCTCCGGTTCAGGCACTGGAGCAGTCCTGATATCCCCATTGGGTCAACATCATCCAGTAGCTGCAAAGTTGGTATTTCCTTGTACCAATAACATTTCAGAATATGAAGCTTGCATCCTCGGTCTTCAATTAGCCATCGATATGAAGATTAAGAGATTACAAGTTTATGGTGATTCCGCACTTATCATCCTCCAAACAGGAGGTGAATGGCAAACTCGTGATTCAAAACTGATTCCTTATCATGAGTATCTTAAAGATTTGGTGGAAGAATTCGAAGAGATCTCATTTGATTATTTGCCAAGATCTCGTAATCAATTTGCTGATGCTTTAGCAACATTATCCTCAATGTTACAAGTGGCGATGGATTGAACATTGATCCTTTGCAAATCGACGTTTTAAAAGAGCCGCATATTGCATGGTTATAGAAGAAGAACTCGATGGTCAACCATGGTACTATGACATCATGAATTACCTTCGAGAAGGAAAATTCCCCCAAGGAAGTCAAGCTACGGATCGAAAATACTTGGCTAAGTTAGCTTCCAAATTCTTTCTTAGTGGAGGTGCTTTGTACAAGAGATCTTTCGATTCAGTCCTGCTAAAGTGCGTAGACACCAAAGAGGCCAATTTATTAATGAAGGAGATACATGAAGGAGAATGTGGTCCTCATATGAATGGCCATCTTCTAGCAAGAAAGATCATGAGGCTAGGTTATTACTGGTTAACCATGGAAGCCGATTGTATTCAACATGTTAGATGTTGTTATCAATGTCAAATTTATGGGAACAAAATCAATGCTCCCCCAAATGAATTACATCAAATGTCTGAGGCATGGCCTTTCTCAATGTGGGGGATTGACATTATCGGACCAATTAATCCTAAGGCGTCAAATGGACACCGCTTCATTCTAGTGGCTATTGATTACTTCACCAAATGGATCGAAGCCAATTCTTATACTCACGTCACTGCGAGAAGTGTGGCAAAATTCATTCGTCGAGACATTATTGCTCGATACGGGCTTCCCGAAGCAATTATCACGGATAATGGGTCAAACTTGAATAACAAAGTAGTGGATGAACTACTCAGTAAGTTTCACATTCGCCACTTGAATTCTTCTCCTTACCGCCCACAAATGAATGGAGCTGTCGAGGCGGCAAACAAGAATATAAAGAAGATTCTGTCCAAGACGGCAGAGAATTACCGAGATTGGCATGATCGGTTGCCATACGCGTTAATGGCTTATCGAACTTCCATTCGCACTTCGACTGGGGCAACACCATTCTCATTAGTGTATGGAATGGAAGCAGTTTTACCTGTGGAAGTGGAAATTCCTTCATTAAGGGTACTTTCGCAAATAAAGCTTTCCTGAAGCAGAGTGGATTCAACAAAGACTTGAACAGCTTAACATGATTGATGAAAAAAGGGTGAAAGCCCTATGCCATGGACAAAGCTACCAAAAGCGAGTGGCTAAGTCATTCAACCGTAAGGTTCGACCCAGGCATTTTGAAGTCAATGACCTGGTTCTGAGGAAAGTGCTACCCGTTATTCCAGATCGTGGGAAGTTTTCCCCCAATTATGAAGGACCGTATGTCATCAAGAAAGTGTTACCTGGCGGAGCATTGATTCTTGTAGAAATGGATGGCCGAGAATTGCCAAAACCTGTAAATGCTAATGCTGTCAAGAAGTATTTTCCTTGAATAAAATTTTTGAGTTGCTTTTGGATTGAATCCAAGTCACTTTAGGACATTTTGCATCATGCATCTCATGCATACATTGCATTTTTGCATATTTGTTCATTTTGTAGGTATTCAACTGTTCCCCAGGGAAGCTATTCCAAACCTCAAGGAGTCAAGCTCAAGGAAGTTGCTACATCAAATCAATCTTCTCCTAGAATTTAGGAAGTAGATCCTATGTGTGAAAACCTTTTCTGTCCAAAAGGTTTTTCAAGTTTGAAATAAAAATCCCCAGAGAAATCAAAAAATCAATTAAATGTCTTGATTTATCAAAATTCCTCACAGACGGGAGTTTTAACCAGATGATCCTTTGGAAAAACAAAAAAAAAAAGATTTCTCAAAAATGCCGAATGGAAACGCCTAGGATGACAAAAGGCAAACTTTTGATTAAACACATCCCTATACACATTTTGAGAGAATTGAGCAAAAAAAAAAATCATGTCGTAGGACGTAGGGTTCGTTCACATTGAATACATGGATTGAAATGATAAAATGCATTTCATTTCTCTATCCTAAACACTCATTTTATCCTTTGCTAGCCACTTTGAGCCAAATAAGGAGAATTTTCAAAATACCCCTGTCAAGAACTACCCCACATTGGGGCAAGTTAAGGAGTTATGGTTGATCATCTTTGGAGCAAAAAGATTAAGAAAGATTTTATTACTTTCACTTGCATCAACTTTCTTGTGATAGTTTCAGATGGATCTTTATGGAAGCTCGAAACATCCCAAAGTGAAGAAGAGCATTCTTTTCCTCTACCGAAACACAGTTATCATTTGCTTAGCCAAATTGAGCCTTAAGCATATTCATTTCAAAACCCAAAATGTTGATTATCTCCCTACATTGGGGCAATGCATATGATTTACCAAGGAAATTTAAAAAAATTGGTGAATATGTATAGAGTGTCTCGAGAGTCCAAAGAGCTCAAAAGATAAATATTAGGGGGCATGAAAAAGCAGTGTGCCTGGTAAAAGCAAGGCCGATGCCCATGAAAAAATGTGTCAAAATCAAAAGCAAAAGCAAAAACAAAAAGCAACATGCTTATGATGAAAACAAGATTTTCATTGCAAAACATGTTTAGAAAGAGCAAAACTCTTATGTTACAAGAAAAATGGACTCTCGAGACAATTTGATTTTCAAGAATCAAATGATGTCAAGTTTAGATGATTTGGTAATGATGCCAAGATAATCATCATTTTTCTTTCAAACCCCCTTCTACAAAATTTCAAGCCTCTTGAGCCTAACCCGAACCGACATTACAACCCTCTCCGAAGTCTCTTCCGATTGGGATGGTTTGAATTAATATAAAGTTTTCACAAAGAAACTACCGCTAGAAGGAGTGGAAGTAATTCTATCTTGTCTTATCTTCAAGGTTCTTGACTTGTAAACCCGCTGAAGATGTTGATGGTATGTTTCTTTTCTTGGCCTCAAAGCAAATACCCTTTGTGTAAGCCCATGACCAAGCCTACATTACGGCCCTTTTGAAAGACCTTTCTGGTCAATCAATTTGTATTCAATGTGAACGTTTCCGAAAACCTTTGACATAGGTTCGTGAGACATCACCGGTGAGAATTGAACAGTTTTCCCATATCAATGGATGGGAATCAAAACCTTTATGAGAGCCAGTGCGAAAGACCTTTTTGATTAGGTTATTTCCAATTTGGCATTTTTATCTAACCTCTTTAAGTGGTTATTCAAAGATCATTTTGTTAAAATTTTCTCTTAAGGATTTTGATAATCTGTGCCTATCACCAAAAGTTGAAAAATTCCGTTTGATTTGTCGTTGAACAATCTCGGACTTTTTTTTTTCAAAATATCTTTCCCTAAGTGGACCGGTTTTTGGTCGCCCTAAACCATACTCCTCGGTTTTTGGTCGCCCTAAACCATACTCCTTTTTTTTTGGTCATCCTAAACAACCTTATTTTTTGGTCAGCCTAAACCATACCCTTTTTTTTTGGTCATCCTAAACCAAGCCCCTATCTTCGGTTTTTGGTTAGCCTAAACCATACCTTAGGTTCGGTTTTGGTCATCCTTAAACCTTGTCTTAGGTTCTAGGTTATCCTTAAACCTTGTCCTTAGGTTCCGGTTTTTGGTCATAAACCAACCTCCTTAAGGTTATCCTAAAAACCTTGTCTTAGGTTCTAGGTCATCCTTCTTTAATCCTTAAACCTTGTCTTAGGTTCCTGGTCATCCTTAAACCTTACCTTAGGTTCTAGGTTATCCTTAAACCTTGTCTTAGGTTCCTGGTCATCCTTAAACCTTACCTTAGGTTCTAGGTCATCCTTAAACCTTGTCCTTAGGTTCTAGGTCATCCTTAAACCTTGTCCTTAGGTTCTAGGTCATCCTTAAACCTTGTCTTTTGGTTCTTGGTTTTCCTTAAACCATAGATTTCTCATAAAATCATTTCTGTTTCCTTTCTTCCGTCATTCCATCACATGAGAGAGAGAAGAGAAGAACACATGAATGATCTGACAATCCAACGGTAAGTGCTTCAGGTAAGACTCTGATCAAATGTCTTTGTCTTTATTTTATTTCATTTCCCAAATGGAGTCGACTAAAAATTTTGCAGGTGCCAATTGGTCTTTGATCGAAACCTTCTTGAACTCCCACTCAAAAAGAGGGGCAATTTGTTGACACCTAATTTTTAGCCAACGCATCACTAAAAATAGAAAATTCAAAATTATGGTTTCCGATCGCGATGGAGTCCATTTCTTGAACAAAAAGTGTCATTTTTAATTCTGTCTGTTGATCTGTTTTTTTTTATAAGCGATTTTCTATTCATTTCATACAAAAACCCGAAAAGTCAAATGGTTGACTTTTTGGCGTTGACTTTTTGGTCAACCCTTTGACCAAAAGTCAACCCCAGGTCAAATTGGGGCTTTTTGCATAAAAAGATTCTTTTCAAGTCCAATTTCACTTTAGAAGTGGAAATTTTAGAAAAATTCAAAGATTTGATCATAAAATCAAGCTCTTAGTGAAAAGTCAACTAGGGTTTGACTTTTGGTCAAACCTTTGACCAAAAAAAATTGAAAAATACAAAAATCCAAAAATCATCTTATTTTACATTCAATTTACCTTTGGCATTTGAAATTTTACAAAAATCGATTTAGAATCAACTTTTCCCCAAATTACGGAATTTGATTCAAATCGGCCAAAAATGAAATTACTTCATTTCTAGTCATTTTTTAGGATAATTTCCTTCACGACATTTGATCTAGAGGTCATTTTATATTCAATTTTTGAACCAATTTTGTGATTCCAAGCCAAACCAAAAACCCCCAATTTAGGCCCTAATCGGTGATTTGGATCGATTCTTCATGATGTGTGCAATTGAGGCACACGAATGAGCCTAATTTCTTATATGAAATCCAAATTCAAAATCAATTTTGAAAGAATCACATGAATTTGAGTCGATTTGATCAATTTAGTGATCCAATGATAAAAAGTCTAAGAGTAATTGATCTAATTAGTGCAATGCAATTTGACCCACTCTAGACTAATATTCAATTTGATGAATTGAGACTCAATTTGGTTAATTGGACTTCAATTAAATTTGTTAGTTAAGCTCGGTTATGCGATTATCCAAATTCAGAGCTAATTGACTCAAATCGTTTTAATTCAAATTGAACTAATCCGATCGGACTAGCCATTTTCCGGTCGAAAATTTCGATGATCAATAATCCGGTCGGACCAACCAAGGTCAGTCACATCCTCTTGAGTGCAAAAATGACAAAAATGCTTTTAATAAAAAAAATGACAAAAATGCCCTTAATTGAGAATGACAAAAATGCCTTTCTTCAAGGATTAAGCAAATTAATTAGGGGATTAGCAAATCAATCATGGCCATTCATTTAGAATTGATCATGTCCATCCATAATGCCATGTCATCAATCCTTAGCCTCTAAGGAATATTCTTAATCATTAAGGATGCATTTTGGACCATTTGATCAATCTAAGGGCTAAAATTCAAAGTTGAAGGGGTATATAGTGTTTTTCCCTCCAAAAAAGAGGGGTTCATTTTCAGATCTATTTTCTCTCTCTCTCTCTCTCTCTCTCTCTCTCTCTCTCTCTCTCTCTCTCTCTCTCTCTCTCTCTCTCTCTCTCTCTCTCTCTCTCTCTCTCTCGAGCTCCCTCTCGGCCCCCGGCCTTCCGTCCTCCTTGCCCGGCCGTTTTTCCTCAAGTTGCTGTGGTGGCGGTTGGTCAAGCTTTAAGCAATTTTTTTGTGATTCGTTTATTTGTGTGAAAATCAGTCAAATCTCACATTATCTTGTGCAATCCGTTGTCGAGGTTGATCGAGCTTTCCGAGGCTTCTCTGTGTCATTCCAGATCAGAATACGGAGGCCGGATCGCTCGCTTGAGCGTTGGATCATTGTGAGACAAGGTAAGAACACTTGAACACAATTCTGTAAATTCGTGTCCAGTAAAACCTGCATGTTTGAGATGCTGATTTGAGCCTGTTAACATCGAAATTTGGTGAAGTGATAAACTAGAGAGTTGTAAAACTCGTCTTAAGCTTCGATTTGATATATCATATGCCTGAATCGGACTTGATTTGCTATGTCAAAACACGTTTAGAAGTTAGGATCGGAATCTGGAATTTGTTGTTTAAGTCTGTTCTGATGATTCCCTGACTGACGTTGTGCTGTTTGGTGAATTTTATGATTTTTTACGATCATTTTCTGGAAAAACTTTCTTCATGAAAGTTGTAAAACACATCTTGATCTATTCACTGTAAAATTTTCATAAAATTCTAAGCATGTTAGCCTAGTACGATTTGCCACGTCATATGCATATAAATCTGGTGACATGTTGATTTCAGTCGACCTTCGTGTGTTCTTCGATTTTCATAAATTCGTGTGTTCGAGATATGAAAAACTTTTCTTCACGAAAGTTCTTCCTGAGATTGAGATCTTTCTATTGATACTAATTTCATCAAAATCGGAGATCATTTGAATTTTCAAAAGGAATTCTCACAATTTGATCAGAATCTGTGTCCAGATCTGATTTTCCTTCCTTTGGGATTTAAAAGATGTTTCTCCGAATTTGATAAAGTTAGAGTCCTTTTTTGCAAAAAATCAAAACTACAAAGTTGCTCATTGGGGTCTCATTATGTCAATTGGAAATTTTGAGGACCTAATTGCAATTTTTGGAGGGCCAATTTGCTTAAAATCTCATGAGAAGTCTTCACGGGTTAAAATTCCATTTGCAATTGAGTCCTTCGCGAAAATTGAATTTTATAAAAATTTAGAGGGCTTTTTAGCAAAAACTCAAAACATGAAAGTTGTTGCACATGGGGAA
Source organism: Syzygium grande (assembly GCA_024733475.1). Lineage (NCBI taxonomy): Eukaryota > Viridiplantae > Streptophyta > Magnoliopsida > Myrtales > Myrtaceae > Syzygium > Syzygium grande. The sequence continues at coordinate 17,023,885 of JAMXDD010000004.1, forward strand.
TCCTAACCACACAAAAATTTTCGCACTGTTTTGATAAGGTTTGTTATTTTTCCCGCTATTATTTTGAAATTCATAACTGAACTGAGTCCAGCCTGTCACTGAGATTTAATTTGATATTTTCGAGAAAATTGGCTAGGATTTAGAAAAAATGGTCTTCTTGACTTTTGATCCTCATGTCATAAGCTTTCTAATGACACCTGAATCACTTCATTTGGACATCATTAGGATAGTTAATCACATTCAAACAGATTCAATCCGAATTAGGCATTAATTGAATAAGTGGTCTTTTTTATAAAGCCCACTTCTCATGGTTTGTTTGGCTTCAAAACAAAACCCATGGGCTTGAATGCATGTTTATTTTACTTTTACGCATGTGTTTGTTAGATGAATGTTAGGCCCGGTGCATGTTCGGCGGGTAGCCCATTCATGGTCATTAGAACCCGACTTTAGGGGTTAATTGATATGAGTTGCCGTTTTGTGAATACAAATGGTAGCCCATTATCATTAACCATTAATCAAACAATGTTAGTTGATTAGATGGGTGATGAATCGAATTGCATGAAAAACAAAGGTCGATCTCGAGGCCCGTGCTTAATTAGTGAATTGATTGCCTCATTGTTATGTTGCCTTTTCATGAATGAATGTATGAATGTAAACACCGACACCCGAGAGGCGGTCCAAGGAAGAATAATCCAAAATAGAGGACCAAGGTGATTGACCGATGTCCGATCCGGTTTCGATTTGTATTCATTTTGATGGTTCCAAACCGATGTCCAATCCGGTTTCAATTTGTACTTAATTCATTCATCCCCGATCATGTCTCGGGTTTTCAATTCATGTTGTAATAAACACCCCGACGAGTTGCGGGTTTTTACTTTTTACTTCCTAACACTTAGAATTAGCTCGTCTTTTCAATACTTGAGTGTTTACTTTACTTAAAAGTCTTTCAATACAATTGATTATTTCTTTTTTTTTTTTTAGAGACTAAGATAGGATTAGTTTAGAATCTTAAATGAAAACAAAAAAAAACAAGATGCATGATCACCTAGTGGACTAAGATTTTGGCATGAAAATGGTAAAGAACAAATGCATGACAACCTAGATAACAACCATGTTAAGTTTAGCGGTACCGAAAGGGCGTTAATAGAAATATTAACGTAAGCTAGTCCCCGAACCTTCGATCTCTGGTTTTTCGTAGAAACCGAAACGAAATTCCCGCGTTTCGGTTGGGTATTCTAGCCGACCCCGACCTAGGCTAGTGGCGACTCCTAAAAAATAAAATCAATCCGCTGTCGCGAGATATGGATTTAGGGAAAATCCACGTTCATGATCCATGGGACATATGGCTAAACAAAAGATTTACACTTCAGTAAAATCATTTTTTTTTAAGATGCCATATGAACCATCTCATGAACACTTATCTCTAAACCCGCCTCATTCGAGTTGTTTATTCAAAGTCAACTTTTATTACATCAGGACGTGTGCTTGATAGCTTTTGAAGTTCTTTGACTCCTAGGGTGGTGGAAGGTTTGATTTGAACTCAATATTGGTTAAGAGCGGTTTGCGTGCCGATTAATGTTGAAGAGTGCACTGAGAATGCAGACAAGTTTGAGCCGGGTAAGTCGTTTAAATTTCTTTCTATTTTGTAATTTATCCACATATTTATCTATTAAGTGAATACTTTATTTAATCTCTTTTTGGGTTTTTAGATTTGGATTGTCTTATCAAGGACATTATCATTGGTAAATAGACTATCTTTTGTGGAAGCTCCGATTTTGTGGTTCGTAAATGGACTTCATTAATAGGCGTATATGCATTTGCCTTTAGAGCATGGTTTCTTGTTATTTTTCTTTATGTATGAATTTTAGGATTTTTGTTAGACATTGAACTCATTGAAGGTAACACAACTAGATTTGGGCATGACAATATTGTTACTTTTGGCTTCCCTCGGGACTTCCATGTGTGGACATTCATTCATTCCATTGTCACACGGTACACATCCTAATTTCATTATTAGTATTCATCAATGCTGTTATTGGTCAAATAATTCAGCAAATGTACAAGGTGACTTGTCGTTTGCTTCTATGTGGTATTTTCTGGCTCTTCTGGTAGAGGACCCTTAGTTACAATGAAGCACTAAAGATTATATGTTTCATCGTGCCAAAACAGCATTCCAAATGCACTGTTAGATTCAGTGGGCATTGAGACTATTGTTTTGTGTGGAGTTAGCTTTTATTATGCATATACACAAAAAGATTGTCCTGCAAAAATTTAAATGGTTTCCATTCTTTTCCTTCTTATGCTGTGATGTCACTATTTCGTTCCACTCAAACTACATCTGGGAATCAAACTTAGTTCATTAGTTTTCAAATCTTTGCTTTGCATGGTTTATAAACATCCCCAGTTTTCTTACCAAAGTTAAATGTCTATTTATCTTCCTATTATGTTTCTAACATAAAGGATAAGCCTCTTTGCATGTTTGGAATTTCTTTCTTTGAAGTGTAAGTTTAGATCTAATATGCTTGTGTACTACCAAAAAGGGTTATTTGTGTTCGTGAATGCCCTTCAAGAAAGCTAGTTTTGCATTTCTGGCTAGAAGTCGTGTCACCCCCATTGTCATTATGGTTGTCATCTCTCATCACAGTCTTTATCTCGTGTTTCACCTAACTTAGAGGAATTTATCTAATAAAAGCAAAGTGGTAAGTGCCATTGGTGCGCCATTTTTGACTTATATGAATGGAAGCTTTGTTTTAATAAGTAGTGAGTTAAAAGAATCTAATGTTTTTTTAATGCTTGGTACTTATTCACCTGATATTATTTTATCCAATCTTAATTGGTCCTCTTGGATCACAAGTCATTATTGTCTGTTGTTAGCAATGGCTGTTTTATGTTTGTCATCCTCCTTCAGTGACATAAATTGCATTCCTACCGTTGCCTATCATAGGAAAAGGAAACTCTACTGTACAACATAAACTCAGTCATTTCTTTTTGTTTAAATCTTTAGTCTTCAGGTATCGACATGGGGATAAAAATGAGTTTGTATTAGATTGGAACGATGTGTTGGATCTTCCATACAACAAGCGATTGCTTCGGGAGGTCCACTTGCAATTTTATATGGCTAGAATTCAAAGAAAACAATCCCCTTTGGCACATAGTGCTTTTGGATTGTCGATTTTGATGAATTGTAATTTCAATTGCTCATTTTAGGGATTGTTGCTTTTGGCGGATGGCGGTTTTTATTCTTCATAATTTACTTTGAGTCATTTTATTGCTGCCAATATTATTTTGCTGGAAAAAAAATGAAACTAGAAGAAGGAACAAAAAATAAATAGGTTCTCGAGTAGACCTTGGAATCGAACCGGAAAAATAGGGCAGGTTCCACAGAACAGAGTCCAAGGAAAACATGGTAGATTTTAGGTTCCAAAAAATGGAAATCGATTATAACAGGATAGGTTTCAAATTCCAAGTTTGGATCCTACCCACCTTAGAATCGATCACCCATATTCTTTCGTTGAATGCCTCACATAAGTTGTTATCAACTATGTCACATTTGACCTCGGTGGTGAAAAAAGCCTTGGACCAGTGCTTTGGCTATGTTTGAACCAAGTCATGATACGTAGCAAGACTAATTTTCTTCAATGCTGAAGCATTTTATCATACTCTACCATAATACCTCTTAACACACTGCCAAAACAATCTTTGCATTTGTATTCCCTTATACTTCTTGCCCCAATTAGCATAGATGTGTCTAGAACACATTCTATGCTTAGCCGCGAGCAAAAGCTTATCAACATCTTTTAGAAGGCCCTACGAAATATGATTCTAATAGATAAAACATACTATGAGTGTGATCATTTAAGAGGCATAACAATAGAAAAAATAAGAAACTTACCTTTTGCTCATAACTAATTATGACCCAACCTTTTTTATATGTAGTTATTATGTTGAAGTCCCGTATCAAATTTGTCAAGAACCACAAGTCCAGGTGTCTCCAATCTCGACTTTGACAACTGCCCAAGCAATTGCGAACATTTGATCGTTTGCATCCTTCCAATGACACACAACATCTCACCCATACAAATTCCCTTTAAGAAGCAACCATTAAACCCCACAACTTTCCTACATCCATCTAAGAAGCCTTTTTTGTATGCAACAAAACATATATATATATATATATATTCTCTCAAACAATGCCTTTGAGTGTATGTCGAGCATTTCAATTTTCAATGTATTCATACTCCTATGATTTGTCTCCTTAAGCTCCTCTGCATAATCCCACAACTTTGCATAGTCCTTATTATAGTTTCCCATGAAAAGTTCAAAGGCAAACATCTTAGCCCTAGTATATGATTCATACTTATATTTAAGACCAATTAATCCTTGATAAACTCATTCAAAGCACTGGTTTTATAATTGGCATTGCTCTAATTGTATCAAGATAGTGCTTTGCCAACCAAAAAGTTGTGACTTTCTTATTATTGAAGCTAATGTTACATGTATGTTCTTTGTGGTATGTCTTCATATGGAATGGTCCACTTCTAACATCAAAACATACATAAATTTCTGAGAACAATTTTCATTGGCAGATTTAGCTTTGAAAAATTTCTTTTCATTCTTGATATATTTTTATCTCCCTACACTTAGCCACATGATACTTTTTTAGAGCATCTTTAAATTGCCTACTTCATAGATGTAGTAAAAAGGCATTGCATAGTCAAGATGATAACTAAAAAAACCTACTTCCCCTTCTTGTCACATCGACATCTTCTTGCTTACATCAGAATCCAAACTCATCTCCACCTGTTTCATAATAGTCTGTTTGGTATCCAGCTTCAGCAATAATCATATCAGATCGTTGGGGATTAGATGATTCTCCTATAGATTGTTAGGATGGTACATCTTTCGTGAGTGGTTTAGTTATAATCCAATCCTTTGTGGCCCTCGTGTGGAATTCCCTAATGTTCTTCCTTCCTTCTACAAGGTTTTCACCATCCTCATCCTCATCATTAGTCAAGAACTTTGCATCGACTAGGAGGTCTGAGTGTTCGTTATCCGAATCAATTTTTTTAGCCTGATTAACGCCCTCATCAACTAAGAAATCCGAATATAAACCAACACCCTTGCCGGCATCCTCACCTTATACAACACTCTCACTGACACCCTCACCAATGCCCCCACCCTCACCAACACCTTTACTAATGCCCCAACCTAACTAGCACATTCACTTATCTCATTATCAAATATTCTCCATAACCCTTAACACACCCCCAATATAAATAATTGAAAAGTAGATCAACGGCAACAGTGCTATCTTTAATATGAATCTTAAACCATCTTTCAGAGACTCCCCAAGAAACTTAAAATAAAGTTTTTCAAAATATCCATTTACCCCATCCTTGATGTTTGTGATGAACCTATAATAACTCATTGGGTTGATATCTGCGTATACTATAAAAGAATTTGGCACGAAACACTGTTCCAAATTTGCGCAACATTGGCGTGAAACACAATTATGAATTCATGCGAAAATTAGCCGATCGCGAAGCTGAAAAAGTAGACATAACAGCTTTGAGATGTGTATAAAACTACACTATACAAAGCACGTATTTATAAGTCAAGAGGCATTCACTAGGGTAATCTCCTTGTATTTCCCCTCAAATACACTTTAAATGCTCACCAATAAGCTTCCTGCTTTTAAGAGAAGATGTGATCCCATTGCAGATTCGATCATTCACCATCTGATTCTAAGTCAAAAGTGAACCCAGGCGGGACCGCCAGTGGGCTTTTGGCTACCTAGCGCTTGGTTCGATTTAAGCAAACCTATTATCTTCTATGTATCTACTAAACATTCCCTTGTTAAAATCTTCAAGCAACCAGTCACTATTTGCATCTCCTCCTTTTGTGACATGGTGAACAATAGATATCACCTAGCTATTCAAGTAACTCGACATCTTCCCCCAACATAGTCAAGCATTGGGCATTGGACCAAATTTCCATAGTGGAAAAGGCAAACTAATGTTGACTTGCCGCTCATCTCAACCCTATACAAAAAAGACAACGCATACTATGAGCAACCACATAATACAAGGTCAACATAATAACATACGTGAAGACAATTTCTAAAAAATATGTATTAATAGTATAATTAAAGTCTCTTTTACGGCCAAACATTTATCAGGTTATAATGTGAAGAGGGTCCATGAATTCGCAATTTAAATAGATATGATGCAGCTTAATTATCAAGTGAACATGAGATTTGTAGAATTGTAAGTTCTTTTTTGCCTAATATCTTGAGTCTTACTCAATGGAACACATAAACCATCATCCATGGATCACAATTCTCGACGGAAAAGCCATCTTTCAGGTTTCCAAGCATAGAAGTGTTGAGTACAATGATGGAAAATGAGAAATCAAGGCCTGTGACCCCCTTTTACGATCCTAATAGCATCAACAAAATGTTTCCAAGAAAAAGTATAGGAAATGCTAATCATTGACCACAAAGCGCTTATATATGAACAACAGCTTAAGGACAAAATGTTCGAAAATTGAAATGCTAAGAAGATGTGAAGACAAAGAACATACCTTTATGTTATGTTCAAGCGCTCATAATGATGTAAGAAAATTCTAACAATGCACGTGAAGACAATAAACCTTTTTGTCATGTTCAGGACTAGGAAAACATACATTTATGTTGTGTTGGTTGAGTGTCGACAACACAAGCAAATCAGGACCACACATTTTATTGTGTTCGTTGCAGAATCTTGAGATCAAATCGAGTCATGACTAGGTTACGGGTGAATCGAGTCGCGACTAGATTACGGGTGAATTGAGTCTACCATTTAGACGAAGGTGTCAAGATGAATGGGGAAGCCGATTTGACGAAAGAATGACTCGGGCTTGAGCGAAATCATGCAATTTGAGTTGGGATTGAAGAGATTTGAGTGAGATTGGGGCGTTGGGTGAGTGAAATCTCAAGTTAGAGTACTTTGGATTAGGGAGTTGATGAGCATTCGAGGACTTGGGGCAAGAAAAGAAACTTTCATAACGACAATTTTTTTTAATTGTGGAAACGAGGTCGTTTTGAACTCCGACGTCCATGTCGGCATCGGCTATTCGACGGTCCGGCCATGTATAATGGCCAACTCTATCTGGGTATCCACATAATAATTTTCTAGGCTAAATTGGCCGGAGGATTGAATTGGCAAATCGCAAAAAAATTTATTATTAAATTGGCAAAATTAAAATATTTATGACTGAACTGACATATAGTCAATAGGTTTTGACTTTTTTCTGACAATTTTCCCTAATTATCAACCAATGATATCTCTATGAAATCCTCATTAAAAATTGATTTTAACTAATGCATGACTTTCTAAATGACATATGATACACAACATAAACATTATAAAACTAATTATTAATTAATCCTATACCCAAATGCAATCTAGGTGAGACATTAATGAAATATTTTAAAATTTCCATGATGAATTAGAAATAGGAAATTATCATAAATCTACAATGATGACCTAAAGTAACTAGGAAATAACGTGTATTGAATACTAGCCATGCTTGAACTAAACATCATGATTTTCTAAATTACTACATGATTTCTAATGCATCAAATATATGATATTCTCAACTAGAAAACATGTACGAATGCAAATGTAATGCATATAACATATGATTATCATGGGACGGTCATGATATGTCAAAACACATTAAAATTCATGAACTCATTTAAGTATTATGCAATATCATTTAAATATGATCAACATTTAGTAATGATATATGCACTAATTACTAATTTAACACCATGGTGACATAAGAACATTATATTATGCATTATGTGCTATATGCAATGTATTAAACATTATTAAGGATCCAATCCTTGGGTCCGATGCCCAGATATACCTTGGTTAATGCATATAGCAAACGATGTCATGGTATACTAACAAATCTAACTTATTATTCATGCAATTACCAATCTTACCTTAATTAAGACTAAGAAAGGATGCAAAGGAAGCAACAAGGGATGCCAATTGATGCTCGGTCATGGTGAACGACGCAAAAGCCACCTTGGGAGAGGTGATGGTCTCGGACTAGTGGACTTGGATTGGTGGTGGGTCATTGCTCTTGGCTGAATCCTCAAGAAACTGCAACATAGGTACAAGAATGCAATAGCAGTTCACAAACTACAGGGAAAGACAAAGATCGCAGTGATAGCTATAAAAACCGCAAGGAAAGGGATAATTTATGTGTTGATGGATGAGAGGATGCATGTGTTGCTTGGTGGAGGAATCTGAACAATAGAGAAGACCACCAAAGAGGACAAACCACCAACGGAATACTAGGAAAGGGACTCCACCGGAGCTTCCACGGGGGCAATAACACGAGAGAGACATTGCGATTGAGTGATGTGTTGAGTATCTTGTCCTTATAATGGTTCATGGAGGGGTATATTTATAGGCTCTGGCAGTCAGCTCAAATTGGAATTAAAGATGTTCTGATTGAAATTTGAAGGAAATCTACCAATTATCTCTAATGTGCACAATATTGGATTAACAGCTAAGATGAAAATGAATTTAGGACAAACAACGAGGATTAGATATGGTGATCAATCAAATCAAGAAGATAAGATTGCAATTTGGTCCAAGGGCATGTGCAAATTGTGAGAATTAAGCAACCAAAAGCAACCATTGGATTTTCTACCAATTCAATAGCTAAGTTTGTTAGTAATATTGCAGAAAATCAAAGGATATATCCTATTATGGCCAACCACTTTGGAGAGGAATTAGGTGTGCGACGGTCCACGGTAACATTTGTAGAGAGGCCATGTGATTTGCATGTGCGTGCTTGTGATTTGACGCACAGGCAATGCACATGACTCCCTTAATAGGCGCCTATTTCAGTGTGTGATGGTCCATGGAGATGCGGTGGAACAGTCATGTGGATGGCACATGATCTTGGCATGTGATGTGGACATGATCTAGGCATGTGATGTGGACATGATCTAGTCATGTGCAAAGCATGTGAGCATGGATCATGGGAGGAGATGTTGCCACGAATTTAAGGCTTGTGCACGCTTGGGATCTCGTCCCATGTTGTCGTGCAATATTGCCTTATTTATCGTCCGGGACACCAAAATTCCCACATTCTTGGAAAGTATATTCTTGAGTTCATCTAGCTGGTTTCAAGCTCCCATAATGTTGGAAGTTTAATTATGGGCTAGCCTTACCTTTTGGATCTGAATTTGAACTCTAAGCATCTTGGAAATTCACCTCATCTCTAATTTTTGAGTTCCAAGAATGTTGGAATTTTCAGTTTCAAGTTCATGTCTCTTCCCTCCCTGGACTACCCATCAGCTTCACCTATGGTTTTCTATAACATAGATTAGTCCTAAAGTGCAATGAATGTATCCTAAATGCAACGAAAATGCAAATCTTGCAAGTGATATTTTTGTTTTGGGTTCAAGCTGATCCTTTTTTTCTTACGCAATAAATAACTAAGTGGAATAGCCAAAATTTAGGTGTCAACATAGAGAGAACATATATTTTTCCAATAACGTCTTTACTAATTGAATCATAAGGGCTCTTTCTATGAGCAATATATTTTTTGCCACTAAATTAATCTGAACTTTTGTAATAGCAAAACAATGGGTAATTGCAAACTTTTTTTATTAAAAAAAGAAAAGATACGTTTCGTGATAGTTTTTTCCTCTCGAAAGGGATTAATTGATGCAATAAAAAGAAAGACAAGTATAGTCTATCAATTAATATCTCCGAATATAGGGGCAACAAATAAACATACTATAAAATCAATGAATAGACTAGGGGTAATTGGTTCCAAGATGGGTAGGTTTCAGACCTAGAACCTGAAATCGACCCTGTTATAATAGGTTTTCAGTTTTTGGAACCTGAAATCTACCCTGTTTGTTCTGGAACTTATTATGGAACCTACCTTGTTTCTTAATCCGGTTTCAGGGTCTACTTGATAACCTATTCTTTTTTTTGTTCCTTTTTCTTGTTCCTTTTTCTTGTTTTATTTTTTCTAGTAAAATAATATAAGTAGTAATGAAACGATTCAAAGTAAAATATGAATAATGAAAATCACTATCCGCCAAAAGCAACAATCTCTAAGATGATCAATAAAAATTACTATCCACCAAAAGTAATAATAAAAAATTATAGTAATAGTATGATCTACAATTTTTTTTTAACATAAGCTAAAAACCGGTTGCAAAACCGGTCCGGGTGGATCTTCACTTGGAATCGAGAACCAGACCAGTTCCATCCGGATCCCAAAAAATGGAACCTATTCCCGAACCAGTTCAAACAAGAACCGGTTCCCGAACCTGTTTTTTGGGTGGTTCGGTCCGGAACCTGGGTAAACCAGTCCCGTTGCACACCCCTAGAATAGACTCTACTTGGAACATTTATGCATTTAATTAGCACAAAAGTTTGGATTAAATGTAATATAAATCAAACTGATGTACCATTTTTCCTAATTTATTCACAATATATTTGATTATTGATGTACATGCACTTCTTTAAGACCATAGTCTAAAGAATAAAGTAATTACACTAAAAAAATGATCTCTCCTTGGTTCTAACACGAGAGCTAACATTTTATCATCGCTTTTTGACTAAATCTAAACAAAGAAAGGTGTGCGTATCTAATTGTTCCACAATTTTTTAGACATCCGAAAAGCAAATATTAATAGTAGTTTGAGTAAGACTAAAAAAAGCAAGTTTATTTTATTTTAGAAAACTTCTATGAATAAAGAAAACTAGGCAACAACGTTTTTGACATATTGAAAATTTGTCTTCCACATTTTCTAGTTTGATCACAAATCTAAGGGTCTTTTTCGAGCATTAAAGAAAGGGTTAATACCATGAAAAACCCTAAACTGGTACATTTGTGACAGATTTACCCCAAACTATTTTTTTGATCATAAAAAACCCCAAACTGATACATCTATGACAATTTTACCCCAAACTATTTTTTTGACCACCAAAAACCCCAAACTAGTACATCTATAATAAATTTACCCCGAACTAATTTTTTGATATTATTTTTCATTTTTTCGAATTTTTTTAGTTTTTCTTATCTTTTCTTTTTCCTTTCCTTTTCTTTTTTTTCCTTCATCTTTAACCTCAAACAAAAAAAAAATTCAGGAAGTGTGAATTTGATAAGGCATATTAAATTGAAATTAAATTCGTAAGTTTGTATCTATAATTTTTTTTCTTTATAATTTCTTACTATATCAATTAGAAATAGTACAAAAAATTCTTCTTGCATTTTATTTTATTATATATTTCAAGTGATCATATTGATTTATGAATCGCCATGTACATATAATATCTCTCATCTTATATATAAAATATACTAATTTTGTAAATTAATCTGTTAAATTAAACTGGCAAGCAGGACGTATAGAAATTGTTGATTAGTTATACTTCAAGCTTAGGTAACAAGCCTACGTTGGACCCCATTAGTTTGCCTATTCACTTACACCCAAAAATAAGAAAGACACGACAACAATATAATGCCTTTTTCGCGAGACATTTAAATGTAGAAAAAAAATGATTGGCATGAAATTCATGCATATAAAAGAAAGTCTTTCATTTAGAGTTTATGTTTTTTTTGGTCAAAATGTAGCATTTATATTACATGTCACGTTATTGTGGTATCAATTATAATATAACAATCCATTGTTGGTCCAATGAAGATGAAGGAAAAAAAAAAAAAGAAAAGGAAAGGAAAAAGAAAAGAAAAGAAAAACTAAAAAAATTCGAAAAATAAAAAAATAATATTAAAAAATTAGTTCGGGGTAAAATTGTCACATGTATATTAATTTGGGGTTTTTGATGATAAAAAAAATAGTTCGGGGTAAATTGTCACAGATGTACCAGTTTGGAGTTTTTTATGGTCAAAAAAATAGTTTGGGGTAAATCTGTCACAAGTGTACTAGTTCAGGGTTTTTCGTGGCATTAACCTTTAAAGAAAATCTATCAAAGTATGACATAAAAAACAGATCAAGTTTATTCCACAAATTATAGGTAAAAAACAAATTGAAGCAAATTTTATCGTGTTTGAAAAAAATGAATTTATTCAAGTTCTATATGTATGCAATCATGAAATGAATTTATTTGATTAATTATCATATCACTTGAAATAATCAGTTAACAAAAAATATATCCATTATCGAAAATAATCTATATCTAAATTTTTTTGTGAGCAATGAAAATATATATTTCTTTTATTCATTTTTATAAGTGATATGAACGATCATTTTAGAAAATCGTTCTTTTTAGGGTTAATATCACGAAAAACCCCAAACTAGTATACATGTGATCATTTTATCCTAAACTATTTTTTTTACCACAAAAAATCTCAAATTGGTACACTTGTGATAAATTTACCGTGAACTATTTTTTTGATAAAAAAAAATCTCAACCTAGTACATTTGTGACAGTTTTACTCTAAACTAATTTTTTAATCACCAAAAATCCCAAACTGGTGCACCTGTGACAATTTTATCTTGAACTAATTTTTTGACCACTAAAAACCTTACCATGTGTCATTAAACTTAGCAATTTGATAGTAAAATTTGACGGAAACTAACGGAGGGTAAATTTGTCACATGTGTACTAGTTTGGAATTTTTTGTAGTAAAAAAATTAGTTCGAAATCAAATTATCACAGATGTATCATTGTGGAGTTTTTTATGGTCAAAAAAGTAGTTCGGGGTAAAATTGTTATAGATGTACCGGTTAGGAGTTTTTTATGATTAAAAAAATAATTGATGGTAAATTTATCACATGTGTACCAATTTCGAGCTTTTCGTGGTATTGACCCCTCTTTTTAAATTATTCATTTTTCACAAAACAAAAGAAACTAGTTTTCTTGGTCGAGAGAAAGATTCCATTCATTTCTCCGAATAATACTTACTTGGAAGGCTTTCAAGCCTAGCAAATCCTAGATAGTTGTGCAACAAAGCAAATTACAAAATGCAAATAACAAAACACAGTTTGCAGCTAGAAACACTCTCTCATCCTTCAAGAATAGAATTGCTACCTTAAACATTTAGCGGTCGATTACCAAATTCAGTGATAAGCACACGCTGAGATCTCTATCGCGCTATGCTTTTGGTACGCTAAGGAGGTACTTCCATTTGTCACAAATGGGGAAACTGTCCCCGAATGGGCTACTACGGTCCGATACGGATATTTCGCCCAGACGTCCCACAGACATCTCATCACTAGACAAACAGGGGGTCTCTCCCAAATTATACCTCACGTGATAGCAGGTTGTAATTTTTATCTTTCTATTCAATCTATGTTTTTGATTTAGAGTCACCACTAGTCATTATTGGTAGGTTGACTAGAAACCTAATCGAGATATGAGAGAAATACTACGATTTTGCGAACCAGAGATTCTGAATACGGGGACTTGGTTATGCTAATGATCCCGAGTCGAGATCCTTAATGCCCTTTCGGTACCTAAAACGATATGATGTGTCTAACATGTCACACAAGTTTCCGAGATTTATCCGCTAATTCTAACTATTTTAATCATGGGAACTCAATCAATCAATATAAGCAGCATAATCAATTGCAATCAAACAAAAAAAATCATAATTTGGGTCTCTAAAATGAAAACCAATTCAAAACACCCAAACCCTAGTAAAACCCTAAAGGTTTATTCATTCCATGATTTGTGTTGATTTAGGGAATTAGTGTTTTTAGGGGTTGTGTCCCTTTTAACCCCTAAATTGAAGGCTCTTTAAAAATGTTATCTAGACACCTCTAAAAATTCTAATTCCACTTACAAAGATTGGCAACAATGTTTTTGGGTCATTCTATGAGTTTTTGAATTTTTTTTTGAGAATTATCCTTCTCGAGAGTTTATTTTTCTTATTTTTCTAAAAATTTTCTTTTTTGAAAATTTTGAACTTTTTATAGATTTTCAGATTTTCCAATTTTTTTATAAATTTTCTTATTTTTTCGGAAATTTTCACATTTTTTGTGGATTTTCTGAAAATTTTTGAATTTTTATGAATGTTTTAGAAAATTTCCAATTGTTATTAAGTTTTTTGAATTTTTGAAAATTTTTGAATTTTCTGAGATTTTTATTGAATTTTCGAATTTTTTTTAGAAATTTTCTGAATTTTCTAAATTTTTCTGAATTTTCCAATTTTTTTTAGATTTTTTTTAGATTTTTTATTTTTTATTTTTTAAAATTTTTCCTAGCGAGGGTTGAACCAGACTGGATCGGCTGGCACAAGTGCTAGCTAGTGCCCCAGCGAGCACAATGCCAAATGGCGCTGTTTCTGGCATGTTTCTCTTCGGCATTTCGCCAAATAGGTGGAGGATGTAATTTTGAGTTATCAAGGCCGTCAGTTTGAACCAAATTCCGACGACCTTCCAGCCAATTTATGGCATCAACTCTTGGTGATATACTAACTCCACACCGTCCTATGGCCATTCAACTTATTTGGTTCGTCACCGAATGATCGCCGGCCGGTGAAAAATTGACCTAAAAACCTTAACCTAAAAATGATCAATTCTGTTTTACAAGTATTTAGCTCACTAGATTAATCGCCCTAATTGTCTAGATCGATCCAAATCATTATCTAAACATCAATTAAAGTGAGAAAACTACTAACTTGGGTGATCTATGATCATAGGAGGAGCTTGGCAAAGTTCAGGAACTTCGGCCGAGGTGGTTTCAATGTTAGATTGACTCAGTTTATCCTATTTTAACGACCCAAATGCAATCAAACAACACAAAATGTGATCAAAAACATGTTGTGAGCATTAAGAAGCTCAAAATCATAAAAAAAAAAAATTACACGATCAAGCACGGCAAATCTCAAATACACAATCTGAAGTTTTGTAGAAACTGTGATCATGACTGAACTTTACCTGCTTCGTAGAGGCTTTAAATGAAGTTTCCAAGCTGATTGGCTGCCATAGGACTATTCTCTAACACTTGAGCGTTCAGACCGTGATCACCACTTCGCTGAGAAGCTTTTGGACGCGCTGTCCGAGCACGATTTCTAGGCGTCAGCAACTAGCCTTGTTACAGGTTTTCTAGGTGAGGAAACTCACCTTTGGAGACCAAAAGCACCAATCACTCGGCTTCAAGGAGAATCAACTCAACCTCTTGCTCAAATTGTCTCTTTTTCACTCTACTTCTCTCTTTCTCTCTCTCTGGAATATTGTCGAACATATGGATTCCCCGGATCATGATTTTTCTTCTCTTTTGTAGCTCGATTTCCCGCCCAAAGTTGGTTATACTGACTCCAGATCGGTTAAATCAAATTTCCGACGCTAGCCGGAGAATTTCTAGTTAGAAGCAGAGATTAACATGTGCTTATTTGGCTAGATTCAATCGATCAAGAAGCGGGCACGAGATATTTTTTGTGGGTTTTTATCACATTCTGGTCGAGTTGGGTAAGGAAGGAGACCAACCCGGGTCAGGTTAGGTAAGGTCGGGTCGATCAGGTCGACCCCGATTGGTCTATATTCACAAATTCGACCCTATTTTAACCCCGTTTTCCGATTTTAACCCCAAAATTGGATTCCTCATCATATTTTGTATCCAAATATGTGATTTTCCCCAATTTTGTCACAATTAAACCCAAAATTCTCAAATTGCAAATTTGGATCATTAGGGTTTTCATTCAATTTGATATCTAGATGACCTGATTGGACAGAATTGATGCCAAAATTGGATTACCCATGACTGATTAACCCTAGAAATGATGGTTTTATAATTCGACAATTTCAAATTGATAATGTTTCCCAATTTGGGCTAAAAATCCCTAATTTTTAATTGGATTTTAGGGCTTTTTGATTTCTTTAGTAAATTGTACAATTGGACAGACCATTATGTAATTCAAGGTTCTAGAATCATTTGTTGTGAAGACACTATAGCCTAAAAATGACTAGAAATTACTCAATTGAATTTTTTATTTAATTTGGGCTTGTTTTTACCCAATTTTGGGAAAGACACATTCCCAATTGAAATTCTCTCAAATTAATGCTGTATTAATGAAATTAGATTTAAAATAATACTAATGACTATTTTTATGGAATTTTTGGACTCCATTTTCTATTTTTTTAATTTTCTCTATTATTTTGACGAAAAGAAATTAAAATTCAGAAAAATTATAAAAAAATTATTTTTAGTTTAGAAATAGGTTCCTAAGCTTGGCCAAGATTCCTAATTCTAATTTTGTGATTTTTGAAAGAAATTGAAAAATAAGCTAAAAATTAAGTGTCAACAATCTCCCACTCCATTTATAACGGCTTGTGTTGCGCGTCTAGGTTCAACGTCCTGTCACGCCGCACTTTTCCCTACCTAAGCGCACTAGGAGGTAGTTTTGTTCATTTCTAAGGATTAAGTGTTTTGTTGATCGAACGAGAGTCTCTCCCTATTCATACCTCACGGACGGCTGGTATTTATAGTTTTGCTTTGGAGTTGCCACTAGTTCTTGTTGGTCAATTAGAAATCTAATCGAGGTATGAGAGAATTATCCCGATTTCTACACGAACTAGAGATTACATGGGTAAGGGGATTCGGTTACGCTAATGATTTCAATATCGAGATCTCTAATGCCCTTTTGGTACCTAAAACGATCCAAAGTGTCTAAACATGTCACGTGAGTTCACAATGCCTATCCACTAATCCTAACCGTTCTAATAGGGAGAAATCAATCAATCAATAAGGAAATGCACAATCAATTCAAATCACAAATGGCAATCCTAAAATGGTCTCTAAAATGAAAATCAATCAAAATACATAAACTCTTCTAAAGCTCTAAAAGCTTATTCATTCAAAGCGTTGTGTTGTTTTTAGGGTTTTAGGGTTTTTTTAGGGGCAAAGACCCCATTTTATCCTGAAATTAAGGAGTCTTCAAAAATACCACTTGGGCACTTCAAAAAATTTCTATTTCATTCAAAGTTGGTGGCCATAGGTGTTTTAAGGCATTCTATGAATTTTTGAAATTTTTGATTTATTTTATTTTGTTTTTTATTTTTATTTTTTTGGGAAAAGTTTTATTGAATTTCTTACTTTCCTGAAATATGATTTTCTTTATTATCTAAAAAAATTATGAATTTTTTTCGAAAACTTTTAATTTTTGTGGATTTTTTGAATTTTTTTTCAACTTTTTATGAATTTTGTAGAATTTTGCTAATTTTTATGAATTTTCCGGAATTTTTATTTTTTTTGGGTTTTGTGAAATTTTTCCAATTTGTATGGATTTTTTTGGAATTTTTTAGATTATTTGGAATTTCTAAAATTTCCCTAATTTTTTGATTTTTTCTAAATTTTTTGGATTTTTCTAAAATTCTCCTAATTTTTTGATTTTTTTTCTAAATTTTCTATTTTTTTATGTTTTTAGGATTTTTTAAATTTTTATTGATTTTTTTATTGGAACTGAATTGGATCGAGCCAGTTTAGACCGGCCCGACCAGTCGGACCGGCTTGACCGGCGTCGATCAGCGTTCCGGCGGGGAAGGTGCCAAAACGGCACCGTTTCCCTCCTTCCTCTTTGAGGCATTTTGTCAAGCACCTAACGTGCACTATCACCTATGCTACCCTTCTTGCACCATTACTTTGTCCGCCACTCCGGTGACCTCAGGCCACATTCCGACTACTTCAATAGGCCGAAACCTTCTCCAAATGGCCCTCTAACCATCCATACCTATTAGATCACTAATAAACCTCCCTAAGCCATTGATTCACAAGCTCAAACTTCCCCATCTAAAACAGAAATCATTACCTAAAACTATACTAACATAACCTATTCATCAGCTAAATCATCCTAATGAGCATCCCATTCATTCTAAATCACCCAGAACATGAATTCAAACCCAACAATAATCAGAACGAACTAACTTGGATCGATTTTTACTACGAAAGAGTGCTTTGGCATGGCAAATCATCTTCGGTGAAGAGGTCATTAGGGGGCCAACTTAATGCAAAATGCATAATCATCTATCCAAAACACACAAGTCAAGCAAGATATGGATTAGAAACACAAAGAATGAACTAATAATCACGATAGAAACAATCAAATTCAAATATCGCGCACGAATCAACTCGAGAAGTCATTTTGGCAATTTGACAAACAAGTAACGTGAGTGTAGAAGCATTTTTACTTTCGCCATTGGAGGCCAAATCCGAAATTTCGAGTCAAATGGTGGCTATGGGATGCTCCTCTAACACCTCCTCTTCGAGTTGGTGACCTCTGCCTCGCCGGGAAGGTCTTGAATTGGTCGTTCGGAACTCGGTTTCAGAGCCTCGCGGTCAACCTTTTCCTGGTCACCTGGGAAGGAGGTCCACCATAAAGGGCTGATTCGCCAGCGCCGGTCACTCAGCTTTGGGGACCTCTACCTCCCTTATCCTCCGTTTTCTCTCCTTTCTCTCTGGTTTTCTCTCTGCCTTTCTTTGGATTTTCGTCGAGCACGTTCTCTGCTTTGGGAACTGATTTTTTTTCTCTTTTTGTCCAACTCACCGGGACAGTTTTGGGCTCCAAATGCCTCCCAAATCTGTTAGGGCTTTTGGGGATGGACAGCTGGAGGCCCCCAGCTGTCTAACCGTCCCCGGCACTTGCTGAAAATGGGGGAATAAGGTGCATGATTTGGGGAAAGGCCCGGTTTTTGGGAATCGTTTTGGACCGAAACCCGTTTGGTAATGCAATTTCATTTTTGGGGAAATGAGAAAAAAAAAAAAGTTGGTTTTCATTTCTAGAACAAAAGTGAGGAGGAATTCATTTTCTTCAACACACATATTCATATGGAAGTCACGATTTTTGAGGTGAGAAAAAAAGTAAAAATCAAAAATTTCAGCGAAATTTAAATTTTGGTAGGTACGAAAAAAAAAAAAAAAATTTCACAAAATAGCTTAGAAAACCAGAGCCACCACTTTGAGCAAAATTTAATTTTTTTAGTTGCCAAAAAAAATAAAAAATAATAATAAATTCTAAAATTTAAAAACTTCACAAAATATCTTAGAATACCTGTGGCCACCCAATTTGAGCGAAATTTTATTTTTTTAGGTGCGAAAAAAAAAAAAAAAAAGCAAAAAATCAAAAATTTCAAAACTTCACAGAATGGCTTAGAATACTTATGGCCATCTACTTTGAGTGAAATTTAAATTTTTTTAGGTGCCTGAAAAAAAAAAAAAAAAAAAAAAAATTTCAAAACTTCATAGAATAACTTAAAATGGCCACCCACTTTGAGTGAAATTAAAATTTTTTTATATGCCAAAAAAAATAAAAATAAGCAAAAAAGTAAAAATTTCAAAACTTTACAGAATGGCTTAAAATACCTGTGGCCACCCACTTTGAGCGAAATTTTATTTTTTTAAAAAAAAAAAAAAAAAAAAATAAAAAATAAAAAATCTCAAAACTTCACAAAATGGCTTAAAAATACTGTGACCATCCACTTTAAGCGAAATTTTAATTTTTTTATGTACCAAAAAAATAAATAATAAATAAAAAACTTCATGTGAAGTTTTAATTTTAATTTTAATTTTTTAATTTTTTTATGAAAAATAAAATAAATAAAAATTTTAATATTTTTAGGTGAAGAAATAAAAATTAAAAAAGAAAAAAAAATAAAAAATACCATTTGGGCTCCTCAAAAATTTTATATTTCACTCAAAGTGAGTGGCTAGAAGTATTCTAAGTCATTATGTGAAGTTTTGAAATTTTTGATTTTTTGATTTCAAAGTGGGTGGCCACAAGTATTCTAAGCCATTCTGTGAAGTTTTGAAATTTTTTATTTTTTTTTTATTTTTATTTTTTTTTGGCACCTAAAAAAATTAAATTTCGCTTTTAAAGCGGGTGGCCACAGATATTCTAAGTCATTTTTTGTGAAATTTTGAATTTTTTTTTTTTTTGGGAACCTAAAAAATTTAAATTTCACTAAAAGTGGATGTGTATTCTAAGCAATTTGTGAAGTTTTGAAATTTTTATTTCTTGATTTTTTTTTGAAAAATTTCAAAAAATTTCCTATTTTTTCGAAATCTGAATTTTTTATTTTCTCGACATTTTGAGGATTTTTTATGGAATTTATCAATTTTTGGGATTTTCTGAATTTTTTAAAGATTTTTATGAATTTTTCAGATTTTTTTTTATTTTTATTCCATTTCTAAAAAAAATGGATTTTGTTCCTAGAAATAGAATTTTATGTTGTTTATCAAACGGGTTTTTGTTTCAGAAAAAAAAATTTCTTCTTTGTAATCAAGCGGGTTTTGTTCTAAATGTAAATTTTTGTCATTATCAAAGCGGTTTTTTTAATCTGCGGGTAAAATAAATCTATTTCCGGTTCAGAACTCATTCCGAACAGAATGGTTATTGCGGTTCCTAAGTCGATTTGGGGGGCAAAATTTTTCCCCCTACTTTTCCAGCTTGGGGTCAGGGCGGGTGAATGAGATGAAGTCCCGGGTCGGGTGGTGTCGTGTCGTGTCGGATCCGACCGACCTGTGTTGATTCAATTTGTGAATTAAACCCCCATTTGACCT
This sequence comes from Syzygium grande, assembly GCA_024733475.1. Taxonomy (NCBI): domain Eukaryota; kingdom Viridiplantae; phylum Streptophyta; class Magnoliopsida; order Myrtales; family Myrtaceae; genus Syzygium; species Syzygium grande. The sequence continues at coordinate 17,044,425 of JAMXDD010000004.1, forward strand.
AATTTTGCAATTCTAACCCCAAATTTAGGCTCCTTGAAAAATTTTACCCCAAGAATATGGGTTCGATTTGAATTTTCATTTCAATTAGGCCAGAAATCCCCACTTTTAAATTCGGTTCACTTGGGTTTTTGTTCAATTAAGTGTCTAAATGACCTAATTAAGAAAAATTGGGGCCAAAACTAAATTACCCATGCTCAATTAACACTAAGGAAGGCATGGACTTTGATTGAAAATTTCAAATTGAATGCAATCCCCAATTTGGGTCTTAAAATCCCTAATTTTCAATTAATTTTGGTTTTTTTAATATTTTCACCAAATTATGAAATTGGACTGACCAATATACAATTAAAGGTCCCGGAATCAATTTTGTGAAGACACTATAGCCTAAAAATAACTAGAAATGGTTTAATTGGATTTTTAGTTTAATTAGGATATGAGATTGCCCAAATTTGGGGAAAACATATTCCCAATTGAAATTTTATAAAATTGCCTTTCCAGGACTAAAATTGGAATTAAAATAAGAATATTGAATTTTTTTTGGAATTTTTTAATTCCATTTATTATTTTTTTTATTTTCTTCCTATTTATATTAAAAGAAATTAAGGAAAAATTATAGAAAAATCTGGAAAAATTATTTTTTGTTTAGAAATAGGTTCCTAAGCATGGTCAAAGTTCTTGATCCTAATTTTGTGATTTTTAAGTAAATTTGAAAAATAGACTAAAAATCAGGTGTCAATACGTCTTCATCACCATTGTTACATAAAGACACCAACATCACACACACATCAAATACATATAAGGAACTCTCATATCTATGTCTAGATCTAGTTTGGAAGAGTAAAACCCTAGGCCTAAATCTAAATCGAAAGAGGAGAGGGGTTGTGGAGTCACATCACAAACATCCTCCGCAGTGGTTGTCAACTGGACTAATGGCTGAACTAGTCTCCACATTCACCCAACATTAGTTCCAATAATTTATTCACACATGCAAACTCTTCAAATAAATTGGGAGAGAAAAGAAAAAGGCATTCAAAGCAGAGAAAAAGAAAACACAAAGCTATTTAAATAATAACTTTATTTACATGCAAATGGAAAACGGAATTCTCGTACTATTAAATAAAACCGCGAAAAATTCTAAACTGGTATATTTGTGATAAATTTACCTCAAACTAATATTTTGATTACGAAAAACTTTAAATTAATACAAGTGTGACAAATTTACTCCAAATTAATTTTTTGACCACAAAAAAACCCAAACTAGTGGACTCGTAACAAATTTACTCAAATGAATTTTTTGACCATCAAAATCCCAAACTAGTATACCTGTGACAAATTTGCCCAGAACTAATTTTTTGACCATAAAAAATCCCAAACCGATATACTTGTAACAAATTTACCAAAAATTAATTTTTTGATCATCAAAAATCCTAAACTGATAATCCTTTGACAAATTTACCTTTAGTTAGTGGACCAATTTGTGATTTTTTGTGGTATTTTCCTTATGGATTTCCACGTAGACTTGCCACGTTACTATACCGTGTCACCATGTGTCATCCACGTTAGCAAATTTAACAGTAAAATTCGATAGAAACTAACGAAGGGTAAATTTGTTGCAAGTATACCGGTTTAGGATATTTGGTGGTTAAAAAATTATTTTGAAGTAAATTTATCGCAGATGTACCAGTTTGAGGTTTTTCATGGTCAAAAAATTAGTTTGGGATAAATTTATCACAGGTATACTAGTTTGTAATTTTTTATGGTAAAAAAATTAGTTTAGGGTAAATTTATTATAACTATACTGATTTGAAATTTTTTGTGATCAAAAAATTAATTTAGAAGTAAATTTATCATACGTGTACCAGCTTGAGTTTTTCGTGGTATTAAAGAAAGGGAAAAAGTTCACAAAACCCCAAACTTTGACACATTTACAAGATTTTTTTTTGCAAAAATAAAAACTTTTTTTTTTTAACATTTATTTAATACACTATAACCAAGGTATTTTGGTCTTTGCTCTTTTTCTATTTTTTTTTGTTTTTTTAATTTTTTCCGACGGTGCGCTCACCCGGCACCTCGCCCGACGCCGGGCGAGGCTAACGATCTGGCGAGGGCGAGCCTCGCCCTCTCTTGCCCTTGTCGCCCCGAGGGTGAGCCTCGCTCGGAGGCGGGCGCCCTCGTCACGCCCAGCGTCAGGCGAGGCTCGCCCTCGCCGGGCGTCCGGGCAAGGCGTCGAGAGGCTCGCCCTCACCGGATCTTTTGAAACCTCGCCGACGAGGTTGTTGGAGACCTCGTACGAGGGCAACAAGAAAAATAAAAAAAAAGAAAAAATAGAAAAACAAAAAAGACCAAAAATGTATTGGGGTAAACAAATGTGGTAAATAATAAAGTTTGGGATTTTTGGTGTCATAAAAAGTTTCAAGAAACGCCACACGCAGAAAGTTTGGGGTTTTTTCTTTTTTTCCCTTAAAGAAAAACAGTAGAGAGAGAAAATGTCGTTTTCTTTTTGGTCTCAAGATAGAATATACCTTTGAGTTGGTGGTGTTTCTCTGATACTCCGTCGCTGACTTCGGGTACTCGCTGAGAGCAACCAGCTCGACTTCGCGATCCACGAAGACGGCGAACATGATGGCCAACACCGCCAGGCTCCGCCCCCTGGCATGGTGGGGGAGGAAGTGGACCAAGAGGGACTGGGCTGTCGCGGCCGTCGCCGTCACCGCCTTCCTCTTCCTCCTCTCTTCTCTCTCCGACGACCCTCGCCGCGACCGCGGCGCCGGAGCTCGGCTGCCGGCCGACGATCCCGCGAGCGCCGCCGATTTGGTCGACCTGACTTTGCTTCGCGATGCCGAAACCAAAGGCGCACGTAATCTCTTCAGTCTCTGCTTCCGAATTCCATGTTCATGGTGTTTTGGTTGTTCAAGCAGTTGTGCCCAAAAGGGGGGGGGGGGGGTTGGGGTGGGGTGGTGGGGAAGAAAAGAATGAACTTGAACAGAGGCTGAAATCGTTGCGATGATTTGTTTGTGGTTGCAGTGTGCTTGGATGGGAGTGCACCTGGATACCATTTCTCCAAGGGTTTCGGATCCGGCTCCGACAGTTGGCTTATCCACATTGAGGTTCTCTTTTGATCATTTCTATCTATAACTTCAGAACTTGGAGGAATACTTTTGGGTTAATCTCAAAGTTCTTATTTTGGCTGTTGGGCACATTGCCTTTCATGCTCTGGGTTATCAGAGCAAGATTTCTTTTGCGTTCTTTTTGGTTTGCCATACAATATTTGTATTGCTTGAAGCACTTGATTGGTCCTGGTCATGTGTAGTTGCGACGTTCCATTTGCATTGGATGGTTGTTAGGAAGTGTGTAGAAAGCCAATCTTGACGGTGGTCTGAGGGGATCGATTTTCGGCTAGGTGTAGGTTCTATCCTGTCCTCTTTCTTCGATACAGAGCATGGTAACAACATAGGACTATGAAGATAAGCTGTTTCCATGAATGACAGGAATTATCTTCCACATAGGTTCGTATTCATGCATATGTAGAATTGAATATTCAATAATTTTGTAATTCAAGGTGTGTTTGAAACTGCAATCATGATGTAGAAGGGATGGAGCATAGTGATTGCCTTCTATAAGTATAAACCTCATGCGATGCGCCTTGAGGAAAAAGAAAAGATCACATGCATTTCCACTGTCTGAGAGTGGAATTGAAGTCTCATTGTCTTAACATAACCTTTTGAGTTCTCCATGCTGTTTCCCGAAGAATTTTGGTTGTCATTCAAGCTTCCTAGTGAGGGTTAATTGGTTATGTTGCAGTCTCCACTTGTCTTTTTAGTTTTCAAAGGGCTTCGTGTTTTTGATGCAGCCTCCTTAAGCTGACCTTAGTGAGTGGATGTGGGGAGAGGGATTAGCTGTTACAGCCGCTCCATAGTAGTCAGTTTGTGACTTCGGTATTTACAACACTAGCCCTCTTGAATATAGGACAAACATTGATTCTCTTTGTTTTTTGTCTGTGTGGTTGTGAATACTAGTAATGTTTCCTTAGGACCTCAATGGCTGTAAAGGAGACTTCTTGTTTGGGGTGGCTTCGACATGAACTTTTTACTCTTGTACAAATCTTGCACGGCTCTCACAAGTTTGAATTTTAGTGAAAGTAGAACACCTGAAAGCTTTTAAGTTTCAAGATGTTCAAATATTAACATGTATAGAAAAGAAATCTGTGAATTCATAATTTTATAATTTCTAAATATTGTAAAACTGTTCTTTTTATTTTTAAAATTTGGAGGGAAAGTCATAAGTAGAAGAATACATAGTTTTTTGGTTTTCCAAACAACTTTTGCCAAAGTCAGAAAAGTGGTGTAGTGGAGGAATAATTTGATGTATCTCATTTGTATGATGGAAAAGAGTGTGTTTCCCTCTTGATGCCTGCAAGAGGGTGGCTCTTAAAGTTCTCAGACAATCATTTAAATGAGAAAAGATGTGTTTTGCTTGGTTGTTAGAATAATATGATTTGTTAATATATGTTGGGATAATTATAACTAGGAAATATGAAACTGACACGTACTTGCCATATGAGCTAATGACTTCAAGTTTCTTTTATTTCACTTCTAGGCAATTTTTTTTTGTGATGATCATTAAAAATGCGTAACCGACTGTAGTTTGCTTCATTGGGACCCAAATTGTAGTGGACCTGGGATTCCCTGTAATGTCACATGTTTGTTCTCTGCCTTATATGCACACACTGAGTAAGACAGGGTCCATTTTGTATTTTGCTCCTAGTAGTTCGTCCATCATCCAGTTGCATTTATTGCAAAAAGTACAATAAGTTTTCTGAGGTTGGTGAGAACAATTTAGGTGTAAACACCTACCATCTACATTACTGGGTGGTTTTGTATAAATTACTATCAACTCACCCTAACTGTTTTTCATTTTCTACTTCTCTATCTGTTACAAAATTCAGGGTGAAGAAGGCAAGAAATTCCTTTCTACTCCTTAACTACTGGGACTTGGCATTTAGAACCCTAAATAAGAGTGACATTACCAACCTAAACTTCCAGGCTGTTGCGCTTGAAAATTTTCAACTGCATATTATCGGATTACATTGAAGATTTATGTGATAGATGTTATTTGGAAAATTGCTGGCTATAAATCTTTTAGAGTTCATCAAATTAGAAGATCTTGATGGTTACATAAAATATGTTTGCTAATCATCTTCACAAAGTGCTTACAATTTGTATGTTTACTTCCTCTGGTGGTAACATGATACTTCGGATATTTATTGTTTACCCATTATCTTTTGCCTTTGAGCTTGATGCCAGGGTGGGGGTTGGTGCGATAGCTTCTCATCATGCTCATCACGGGCAAAGACTAAACTAGGTTCTTCAGCGTATATGGAGCACCAAGTTTCCTTTGCTGGAATTTTAAGCAGTGAACGTTCACAGAATCCAGGTAATTGGCTGTAAAGCTGCATCTAAATCTTTTTGGTGCTCTTTAGATGGCTGTCTTTTATACTGCTTAAGTTAGAAAAGTAAAAACTGATACTAATCCTACGTAAGAGTAAGAAGCAGTTTGTACATGGTGTATGGACATTTTGCTTTCTAGATCGATGGTAATAAATAGTTTAGGTGAATATAGTGGAATAATAGGAATGTTGTAGCTTTCTTATGCTTCTGAGTTCATACGTCTATAACGATAAGCATTCTCTACCGAGGAAATTTTTCTAATGGATGCTCTTGAAATCACATTTATGAAGCTGTCCACCCAAGTTTTTATTTAAGATGAATCATGACATTCGACCTACTCAAGGTGACAGTACCCTTTCTTCTGATCTTACAAATGTCTTCTGCTGCAAAATAATCGCTTTTTTCTCCTGTAACTTCCTTATTTTTAATTTTAATCTCCTAAACATCTTACTCTTGGTCTGTTTCTAATTATACTCCTTTTCTTAAGTTGGTCTGTATAAAACAATCTTGTGTTTCAAAAGAAGTCAGATCAGGGTAAACTGCATGCTCACTTTTATCTAGACTTGATCATTCTACACTGAAACACATAAAATGGTTGTCTTTTATTAGCCAACTTGTTCCTCATGCTCTTACTAAATCCAGATTCCAGATTAATTTTTGAATGCCAATTACGGTAAGATATTAAGTTTATGCAATGAAGGAATGATGTCTTTCTTTGTCTTACGAACATATCATCTTGGTCAAAAGGTCTTTCTTGTCATCTTAAGCAGAGTCTATTGGTAGTATTCATACAGGGAACAGTGTTAGCTCAAACTGGCTGCAACATGCGTTCTTAACAAAAATCCCTTCATATCCTTTTGCAAGAAGGAAATTCAGCTATATAAAATGATAATTTTTGGAGGGTAAACTAAATACTATTAAAACTGTACCGAGTGGTATGTCCCCTATACGAAAGCCAAGGATAGGAATCATCTTGACAATTTTCTTCTTCCTGCACATGAATTAATAACATCCCAAGCCCAAAGTTCATCTTGCATTGTATTCAAATAACCTACTTACTCCTTGAACTGCAAAAACTATAGTATGAATCTGTCTGGTCCAACTATAATCCAATAGTAAATGGATTCACACTCTCCCTCCGTGAAAAAAGCATCTATTTACCAACACTCCTAATTTCTTTTGAAGATAGCCAAAGTTGGAATACACCCCAGGTTGCTTCCAATTAGGTAAAAAGACCTTCAGATGGATTTTTTGCTTTTCAAATGGCCTTCTTTCAGAAAAGCATGTTCCATGTGACTGAGCAGACTAAAGGTTCGAATAGTAAAATTAGATTGAGAAGTTTCCGGATCTAGAACAATCACACCAAGGATGGTTGTGCTCATCCCTCTATTGCCATATGTTATAACAGTTAAAAGAATTTGGAGAAGTTTTCCACTTCTAGTCCTGAGCCTGGTGTAAAGAACTACCTGCCAAACCATCCCCCAATAGCTAGCATTTTAACAATCTGCCACCATAGCACACATGTTCTTTGGTAAGACAAGAAAGTTAGGAAGCATATCTTTTAAGGGAACATCTCCTCACCCTCTATTAGTTGACAATAAGGTTCTCCCGCCATTACCCACTTATATTAAGTTTGTGATTTTTAAGTTGTCCCATCCTTGCCTTATGTGCTTCCATACCCTAACCCATGTGCTTCCCCATTTCAAGTTGTCCATCCTCAATCGTCCAAAGCATATATTCCAATCAGCATTCTCCTCCAAAAACTAATTTAATCCGTATTAAAATCCATGACCATTTTTCAAGCAGACCATTTGTCAAAAAATATCAGCAATCTTATGGAAAAACCTCCTTTAGGGACTGGTTGCTTTACAACGTTTTAATTGATGACCCATAGAAATTTGTTCTAAATGCTCTCTAGTCTTTTTGCCTATGAATTGGGGTTCAGAAACAAAGAGTGAAGTAAAATGGAAGATGAGAAGGGGTGCTCTTCTGCTGAATAAGTGCACTTCTCATTGGTATGTTACTTCTTCCACCCGCTTTTCTTAAAATGCAATGATTGAGTCTCAGATGCCGTGTGAAGTGTATCTAGATCCCTAGAGCATTCCTAGATACCTCATTGCCAAGCAAGCTTCCTTACAACCTAGAATGCTTGATAAAACTGGCTCTTTAATTTTCCACCCACCGAAAGGATTTAATTGTTTCCCCAATGCACTCTTGTCCCTGGTTCTTCAAGGTTATATACATATCCAATGGGATATTCTGCCTAATTCAAATCTGAAAAGCACTTCCCTGCTTGGGCCTAAAGATATTCAGTGGATTTTCCTCTCTTTGTTGCATTTCTCTTGCTCTGTGGTTTTTATTCTGAACTTGCTTCTATATGAGGATACAAATTGAAATTGACCCATGAAAAGTCACAATCATTGCATCTGTCGCAGGGGATGTGGTTATGAACATAAATAAGTGATCTTAATTTTTTTCCTTTTTTTGAACTTGAAATTGCAACCTCTAATAAAGCATGTTCATCAGTTCGTGACCTAGAAGAGCCGATCTTTACACTCCTCAATGCATCTACCTGTTTTCTACCATATAGCAATCTTCCACAGCATAATTCTGTTGTAACAGGAAAATAGCAGCCTAAGTCATAGCTTGATTGGATGTTGGCGGCTGGCTCAGTTCTTAAACTCCCTTTCCCATAAAATCTTTATCTCTAATGTATTGAACACTTCATCAAGGAGATGCACTAAATAATAAATCAAATGCTTTTAGTTATTCCTTTGAACTTCTGGCTTTTATACAGTAGATATTGATATCTCATCGTTTTTAATATAGGCCTTCTGGGCATTTTTCAGAATTTTTTAACTGGAACAAAGTCAAGATAAGGTATTGTGATGGTGCATCCTTTTCTGGTTATCCTCAAAGCGAACCAAAGGTTGGTGTTGGTAAATTATTTGGATGGTCTGACTGTGACCTCAGAGATAATACCTGGTCATCTGGAGTATGGTCATCTGGAGAGTAACTAGTTTTGTCACTTGAATAGGACAAGAAAGGAAGAATCTTCTTTAGAGGTCAGCTCATTTGGAAAGCACTCATGGATGAATTGTTATCAGCAGGCTTGTCAACGGCGCACCAGGTAGCTTTCTACTTCAGGAATCATACTTGTCTGGCTAGGTTCAAAGGTTTGGCAGGCAACTAACTATAATTGCTTAATAAAGTCGTGGGTCTGTGATATGGTTTATTATACTGTCTTGCTTATCCGCTGCTTTTGTAGGGATAAGTGGGATAATAGTGAACCCTTCTTTCAGTCCCATTCAGTTTGCAAATTCAAATTAATTTTTTCAGTGTAGTCCCTTAATGAAATTAAGGATTGTGGTGAACCTGATAACGAGTCTCTCCAGTAAATTTGGTCGGGTGATTGTGAGGTTTTGGGAAATCCACATATCATGGTAAAAGATAGGTTCTGTTTAGAGTAGGGTTTTGTGAGGGTACTTCTTCCTTCTCTTGGTGGACACCTTCAGAAGCAGTGACGCATGTACCCTTTTTGCTGGCACAAATATAATTGTTGTTTTGCTTTTGATGCAGGCTTTCCTTACAGGATGCTCTGCTGGAGGATTAGCAACTCTTATTCATTGTGATGACTTCCGAGAAATTCTTCCAAAGGATGCAACTGTCAAGTGCCTTGCTGATGCAGGTTTTTTCCTCAATGAGTATGTTTTTTCCACCAATAATTATATGTGTATATGATACCATGCTGGGTGTAGACCATCCTATACGTACCCCTATGATGTTTTGAAATTTCGGAAAAAAGCACATAAAGAGAATCTTTTGCAGACGTGTTGATTTGCAAATCTGAAATTCTTTGAAGAAAGAATATTTGTGCGATGAAGGACATGAAGCTTGTTAAAAATGGTGAATAGGATAGTTCAGACATACTTTTTGCTTCTTTTAATTTTTTTGCTCGCTCAATGCATTGTCATTTACTGTTTGTGCCTATATGGCGTATAATGGAAGTCTACTTTTGTTGCTTCAGGAAAGATATCAGTGGGAATGACACTATGAGGTCTTTCTATCACAATGTTGTCCAACTTCAGGTTGTGCTTAAACAAATGCAACCCTAACTTGTGCAAATTGGTTAGAGTGAAACAATTTATGTCACTTATATTACAAGCACAATTTAATATCTCGCACGTCACTATTTTGCCTTAAGATTTGGACTATGTGCAGTGAGGTTTTAAACAAGTCATGAGATTATTGGTTGTGTGACTAAGTCAACTTCTTTTTTTGTAATATTGTTAGTATGGTTCTTTAATAAACAACTATTTCTTTAGATTAATAAAGATGTTTCAATAAGTTAAGGATTTTTATGTTCTCCCCCCATCCTCCCTCCCTCATCTCCCCTTTCCTTTTGAGGTTTAGCCCACTACTTCATGATAAAGTTGATGACCATACTACCAATGTATTTTTCTTCAAAACTGCTTGCTGACGATGGCTGTCTTGCCTTTATGCTGTTGCTGTCAGGGTGTAAAAGAAAGCTTAAACAAGGACTGTGTTACTAGCAAGGAACCATCTGATGTAGGTCCTTTGTCACTTTTCCCTGTGTTTGGCCTGCAGTGTGGCTTAAGTCATCTGATATAATCTCCTTTGGCTGATGCTGTTGAAATCTGCAAATTGCAAATGCTAGTGTTTCTTTCCTGAGGAGATAATTAAAAACATAAGGACCCCAGTTTTTCTTGTCAACCCTGCTTACGACTTTTGGCAGGTAAGTCATTTTCCAGTAGACTGTGATCATCGCATCCTTTTCCTTTCGAGTTGGAAAATCTTCATCATTCTGAGCAAGTATGACTAAGATAATTAGAATGATTTCCAGATTCAAAATGTCCTGGTACCAGATGGCTCAGATCCAAGTGAAAGCTGGAAAAAATGCAGACTAAATATTCGAGCTTGCACTCCTAGCCAGCTTAAAACACTACAAGGTAGTTTTTATTTTGTCACCAAATTTGTCTTAGCAGGCAAAGAAGGATGGGCTTTAGTAGTTCGATGCAGATCTCTTAAATTGATATGTTCACACTCATCCATGTTAAATCTTGTGAATAGCATATGCCAGAAAACTTTGTCAATGCAATGTCTTGGCACACATGCAATAGGAATTGGATTACTGGTGTTGTAGACTGGGATATGCAGCTTATCATCTTTGTGTTTTATCGACGTATCATCTAGAATAACTGTGTATGTGTGTACATTTAGGAACCCAGCCTTCTATTGGTGTGCGTCTTGATTATCACCCGGAATAACCGGGTACATCATTGAACTTGACATGCATATCTGTATCTATCTATCTATAGAAGTGGGTATTGCTAGCATGTGGTTGCGCCACATGGCCCATTTCCATGTGCGAGCTTTACATAAAGTTTTTTTTAGTTGATACTCCAGCTTATTCTATTCAATTAGAACAAATATGTGGATGATGAATTTTCTATATTCAAAATTGTATTGAATGAACTTCTAAGGGATGATGAATTTTCTATTTTGAAAGTTGTATTGACTGAAATTCTAAGGGCATAATTATGTTAAAATATCATGCATGCCAACAAAAGTAGTCTTTCATATTCTTATAAAAGGAGCACTGCTTTACTTTATTCATTTTTATTTCTGAATGAGATATAATGTGTTGGATAGAAAAAGTTACATAACATTGAGAAATATCTAGATAAAAGCCTAGTGTCAGCACGATACTGTCTACTCTAGTGGCGGTTCCCCTGCACCTACATGGCTTTAAAAGTTAAAACGTTTATTGCTAAGTCGCGCAAGACTTATCTATCACGTAATAATCCATATCTAGGCAAGGTGGGATTAAGTAGATGTCTAAAAGCTAAAAATGTTTATAGAGAATAAAGCAGGTTCTGGTCATTTCATAAATAAGGAACTGTTTTCGGTAGCTTATCTAGACTTTCTGACGTTATTTTAATACAAGAAAAGAAAGATGAACACATTTTTAATGAATGAAGCAAAGACAAGAAACGTGAAAATATTTTAAGATCAGTAAATGTGATTTTCTTCCAACTTTGCAGCATAACATGGTTATGTCGAACAGGTTTCCGTGATTCAATGCTGAGGGCACTTAGTGAGTTCCAGAAAAGCAAGGAAGGGGGGATGTTTATCAATTCTTGCTTTATTCATTGCCAAACATGGATCGGCGAGACTTGGCACTCATCTAATTCCCCAAGGATTAGCAATAAGGTAAATAAAGTTTAATCATGATCTGAGGTCAACAAGAACTTGCACTCTAAACATTGACACCAACATACAACCCCATTGGCACAAATTATCTATTGGCCACTTGATTATCGATTCCTTAATTTATCAAGATCACAGTGAGTGAACATGATAGTTTAGGTGCAGTTGATGCTTGCTAAACCTGGTCAATCACTCTTTCCTCTTCCGTGGATCAATGACATCTATTCACTTGTTTCATGCAGACAATTGCAGAGTCAGTGGGAGACTGGTACTTCAACAGAAGAGCAGTGAAGCAAATTGACTGTCGTTATCCCTGCAATCCCTCTTGCTACAACATGGATTTTTCTTGAAATTTTAAGCCTTTCATCATGTTCGATATGCATTAATCTCTGACTCCCTTCCTAGGGTTTGCGAGGACAGCGCTCCACGATCCCTATATGGAAATGAAGAGCCTCAATGGTTAGTCTTGTAAATCATGTCCAAATTGCTCACACTTGCAGGGCTAAAAGCTTGTTAGGATTGTCCAGTGAATTCAAGTTGCCTTGTTCACACCCGACTTTGTTGTTTAGAACACCGTCGCTTTCTTTATCTTTTTGCTACATTCAGGCGGCCTTATTCACTCCTATGCAGCTTGGGCTTTGCCATTTCTGTGGTACTCAGGACTGCGAACATGAAATACACTATTTACTGGCGCACATGCCACAGGTTTTTTTTTCTTTTTCTTGAACTTGATGCTTCTGTAGATTATTACACGACAAATATGGATCACAAGCGGAAAATAAACGGAAGAGAAGCTGCAGCACAGGCGCTGGTAGCACCCACTTGATCATCTTCCATTTATTGAATAGAGTTTGACTTTTTTTCGAAAAATCAAGATTTTCAGCGGTAGATAGCAATGCCAGAAGTGCATATAAACGTGGTAGTGTGGAAGATTATTCCACACATTGCGTCCACCACTTGATCCAAGTTCACGCCCCTCTCTTTGCACCATTCTCCCTGTCTTGCTCTTTCCTCTGCCTCTGCCCACGCCCATAGTGCCCTCCGCGGGGCCCCTGTTGCTCCTGCCGCGTCACTGACAGCCGCCACCTCCATAAAGTCCATTGCTGGCCTCCATGCAGGACAACCACTACTGCAACAGCCTCTCTCTCTCTCTCTCTCTCTCTCTCCGGTTGACAGCGCTCTTGATATCGGAAACTTGAATTCCCACTGCAAGCCTTTGATCTAAGATATCAAGATCTATGTGAGATCAATGTTGAACTATAGATCTAAGACCCAGGCCTCGGATCAAGCATGAATAGCTAGATATATTAGGTACGTGTTTGATTTGACCCTCGTCTTCAGGCTTGTCTCATCATCTTCCCAACGGCAATGACGATTGGGGAACGAAATTGCAAAACGGGGTAAGGGGAGAGAGAGAGAAATGATGACGACCATGTCGGAGAGAAAAAAAAATAATAACTAATATATGTGCTGAATTGAATATTAACCATTGAAAATGAAGGATCCCATGTAAGTCCACCAGATCTAATGATCTAGATTCATCTTAATAGATATTCTAGGTTCACTAGTAATTTCCTAGAGGGGAGAGATATCGAAGGAAAGAAATGTCTGTGTGAGTAAAAAAAGTTTCCAGGGATATTCGTAATTAGTAGTAAAAGAACGTCGGTATAACCATGTATTAGATGAGCCTCAGGATATGAACATAGGATCATGGGACAAGCCCCCTCGCCTGTCTATCCAATATGGTTCAGCATCTTACTTTCCTTCAGTAGCCTGGAAAAATCCAGGAATAAAAAGATTTAAGTGCTATATACACGTTAAGTAAGGCTCATCAACATACCATTTGCTAATCAAGTACATGTAATATCGGAGTTCTCCTCCCTTTAGATTAGCTTATGACCCAATGCAGTCTTGGGATCAGTCAACGCCCAATTAACTATTGTGACCCCAGCATCTATTGTAATTTTATGTATATAAAGTATATATGTTTCACCTCTTGATGCGTGGTGGCTCCCGCCATGCCAGGATCCCTCCCTCCGAAGGTGGGTTTCTTGTCCCACATTAGATTTGCCGTCCCCTTGCTCTAGCTTATAACCCGATACAATCCTGAGATTAGTCCACACATGCATTTGGTCTTTTGACCCCAGTGTCTAAAATCAAGTACTTGCAATTTTATACCATTTTGATTCCCCGGAGTTTTTAGGATTTTTATTTGGTTTACTGTATGTAAATGAAGATTTACCGTTTGAAAACAATTTTAAAATGAAAAATGGAGATAGATTTTTCAATTGACAATTACGATTTGGCATCTTTAGTGTCTCCATTTTCATTTTTCACATACCAAAAGCATTTCTAATATGGTGGACGACGAACAATGAAACATGTTTCAGCTTCACCAAAAAAAAAACAATGAGACATGTTTCAGCTTTCTTTATTTTATTAAAATGCAAGGTCAATATATTTTCTGAAATCAAACCTGCAAGAAATAATCATCTGATATGCACATCATGGCAGAGATTCTCGAGTGTCAAAACTTTTAGGGTCTCCATGCTAATACTGTGAACATTGTCATAATAAATACAAGTAATCTCTCTCGATTTTGATTGGACCCTAATAATTATGTGCTAATTTTGGTTAGGGCTGAGAAATTATTACACAAATTGCCATGGGTAGATCCGTTTATCAATGAGCTTAAAAATCACAGGAATTTCGAGTAAATCAAATTTTTCAGCATGTTCGATGAAAACTACAACGCTTTGAATTGACATAGATTGACAATGACTTTATAACCCAAATTTGAAATGCCGATTGTCAATCCGAGGAATTGGTCAAAGATTTTTCTTTGTTTACTTTATTAAAAGCTGGTAACTTCAAGATATGCCTGTTAGTCATTAGACAAATCGCTAATCCAAGATTGATCGAGTGAATATCAGTGTGGATGGCTAAAACAATAGTCGGTAAAATCATTAAAAAGAGTAGGAATTCAAAACCGTGTAAATGAACATTGGAAAGTGACTCAAATAAGAGTTGGATACCCAAAACGAACATTGAGATTGATGACGTAAACAAACATTGGTTGCACCAGATTTCGTACTCATTTTCCTCTTTCGAAACCCTTTGCATACTTCACACTCAGAGCACTCCAATACGAGAAGACCTTAATCCTCATCATTCTCCAATTATGGATGTTTCAGCTTCATGAGGAACCTACTGGGAGATTGAGTGACGCAATCTTCTTAGCAAACGACATGCTTTGGGGGAAAGTAAGAAAAACTGGTACGTGAAACCCTAAAAGAAAAAAAGAAACACTGGAAATCTGGCATCTACACGTACTGTCGCACACCTCATCTGCAAAGGAAACAGAAACTCTCTTCATATCCGCAAACACCGACGTAATGAACTTGGTGGATCGACCTCTTGGGGAAAAAGGAGTGAGCGAACTAACATCGTGACGAGGAGACGCGCTTATGACATGGCGAGAAGGGGAAAGGAAGGTTGATGTAAATCGCATGATTTGGGTGTCCACAGGTTTTGACGTTGTCTAAGTGTTGTGTTGTTGTGCCTTTTCGTCTAGCACCGTTTTGGAATGCCTCGTCACTTTAGGCTGCGCAAATCTGTTCGATGGCCAATTTTAGGATGGGCCGACTCGTTGATCACTCACAAATCAGCGTCGTGTATTTATAGTTTAGTCCATACACGTTCCTGATCGGCAATGTGAGCGATGGCGACAAGTATATCGCTATCAAAGTCAGCAACGCGAAAGTTTGACACCAAAACCTGACGTAGAAAATCGACATGCAAGTGTGAGCTACACGCTTTGGAAGCAAAAGCAAAGGCGGACGTAGGCATGCATGGTCTATCTATGCGCTGCTTTTTTAGCTTAATTTTCTCGTACTTTGGTCTTTAGTTTATAGATTTTAACGATTTTTCTACTTTCACAAGATGACAGTTCGTTTTCCTTCTCCATTAAGTACTTGGACCTTCTGTCCATTTTGGAGGAATTATTAGCAAGAATTTGATGCATGGTCTATCTAGCTCTGATGCCTTGTTAGGTGGAAAAGAGACCATATGTATGTAATGAGCACATAAATTTCATGGACATGCAATATGAGATACTGTAATGATGTTAAAGTTGAATTATGAATTTGTAACATGCGATTATACAAGTTTATGTGATATATATATGTATATATATAAGGTATTATTGACCGTGAGTAAATCATTTACCAATAAAGATTCATAACCTAGAAAATTCTCTATTATTTTAACAATATGTCCAGCTCCTTCTCATTTCCAGTTTCATTCATTTCCCATGTCAACTCCTTACTAAATTGACATAACAGGGATTATATGCATAAACAAACTACGGAAAAATCCAAAGCATCTTCCAACCTCAAACTCCTTCACATAATTTCCAATAAAAAAACAGTATCTATTATAGTACTACTAACCATGGTAATTAAACTTAAATATATCTGATCATATAGAAACTTAAATTCTTCTCCTTAAATAACACAGACGATACAATTTTTCCCTTAAGTTATCTTTATTTTTTTTATGTACACGCACATCTGTGCTGGCCTATTTTGCTAGTTTTTAGAAAGAAAGTTAGATTTGAGTTCTATATGACAACTCCCATTGTTCCACCCATAGAAATTGTTTCCTTTTCAAGAGATGTGTTTTTTTTTTTCGGAACCTTTTCAAAAGATGTTAGAATGTATAAATAGACAAACCCTAGAGGAGTCCACAAAACAAACATTTGAGTTAGAGAGGGAAGAAACAATGAAGAGTGGTGGTGCAAAATGCTTATGGATGATCTTGCTGATAGTTTTGGCGTTGGGCCTGACTTTCTTCACTACTGCTGAGGCGAGAGCGCTCGTCACCAGAAAACATGGGAGCCTCGTGAAACCTGAAGGAACATCCTTTCATTTCAATGTACTTCCCAAAAGATCAGTAGTCCCTCCTTCTGGACCCAGTGGCCGGACAAGCTCATCTCTGCCGCCGCTGCCGCCAATCTTCATGGATTGAGATTTGGTTTCAGTGCAGCATGTCATGCTGGAAGCGACTGCCGTCACGATCTTAAGCTTCTGAGCTCTTGGACAAGTAGCATATACGAATAAATGGTTCAACGTTGTACTCCAATCTCAGTGGGTATGTCGTTTGAGATAATTGATGGCGTCTCTTAACGCCATGGAGTTTTGTGTTATAATTCTGTAGTGCTGTTTGTAGAGCAACGAAACTTTTATGTCATTATATTTCCATATGAAGAGTCTGAACTAGTTTGGTTATTGTTTTCATAGCGAAATGACCAGCTTGCATATGTAAATCTCTTGACCTGCAAGACACCCAACTAACCTCAGATTGTTTGAACATTAGGAGAGTCAGAATCGAACCAGAAAACCGAACTGAAACCAAAGCCGAATGAATCGAACCAAAATTTTGGGCATTTTCAGTTCGGATAATGAAAAAATAACCCTTTTCGTTGCCGGTTTGGATTTTTCTCAGTTTGCTTCAATTTATAAACCGATCTGAACCACCAAAACTTAATAATCCTAAATTGAAAATGAACATGGGTCTTTTGCATCTAATGGTGTAAGGATCAGACATCACAGAGCAAAATCGGATGGTATCGAGCTATATATATGGCCATCCTGGTTGCTTTTTGCACTATTCGAGTCCATGAAGTTCAATTCTGAAATTTGTGTTCAGGATAAAAAGTGTAGGATACCGATCTCAAGTACAAATCAATGTCGGGTTTAGGGTTTCTAAGTCATGTTTCTCAAGAAATATTATGAATCACTCCATTTCGCAAAATGAAAGACGGGATTGTGGTGTAAGTACAGTAGTTTTCTCCAGCTAATGCAGCTGAAATAAGATAAGGTTATCTAATTTATGAATTTGGATCCTACTATCATCGCCATAGTGCTATCCTTGGCGCCTCTTATTGATTGTTGACATTTGTCAAGATACCAAACAAACCATACATAGATTTTTTGAGAAAATTGTCCAAAAAATCCTAAACTTATTGTGCGATGGCCAATTCAATCCTAAACCTATTATTTGAATAATTGGCCAAAATGTAGTCATTAGCAAATAATTAAATGGTTTATAACTGAATTGATAAATTGTCAAAAAGTTTAAGCATGAAGACACAAGACCTAATATAATATAATAGATTTGATTATTTTTAGATAATTTCTTTGTTAAGTAAATGGAGCTCCACAACATCTTTATTACTTTATTTTAGTACAAAAATACCTTATTTTAAATTGACTGAAATTCCAAAACACACTATACAAAAAAAGTATAAAACATATTAAATTCAAATTTTCTTTTTAATTGAGTTTATTAGTCAATGTTTTAAACTTTTTGTGTATTTAATAAGCAGATTGTTAAAAAGATCATGGGACAACACAACTATGAATGAGTTCTATTTAACATAAGATATATAATATATATATATATACCTCTTCAAAAGCTTTGCTAATATTGGTATATTATTTAAATTGAACAAAACATTAGTAGAAATAAAAGATAATTCAGTTGATAATTGAGTGCTTGCAGCACCTGAGCTACGTGGATTCGTGATCGATTCGGCCTGTTTGACTTGAAATTCATATGTGCATGCCCGGGAAAAAAAAAAATTGTTTTTCGTTCACATTTTAATATTCACGTCATAATGGATGAGCGTGAGCAATAACTTATCAATTGAACTAATTTTAAAAATCCATAAAATAATTTTCTAATAATAATGAAAAATAAAATAAAAGAGGAAACTGAAGGTAAAAAAACTGAAAACTGAACATTGCGAGGGCTACATAACCAGGCCCGAACTGAAAACTGTCAACTTACTCGCTCATAATTTGGCGCTCTACGCTCACTTTGTTCACTGCAATCTCCAATGACGTCTCGTTCTCCCATGGCGTCTCGCTCTCCTTCTTCTTCATCTTCTTCGCCGAAGACGCCTTCGATGGCAAAGAGGCTGCTCGAGGACGACCTCAACCTCGCCCGGAGGCTCCGCATCCACTCCAACAGGGAGGCGGTCTTCGTCAAGTTCACTCCCTTCGCCGTTGCTCTGGCTGCCGGGAACTTGAGCCTTGACTCCTTCCGGCATTTCATCGCCCAGGGCAAGAACTTTCTCAAAGCGTTCGCTCAAGCGTAAGTCCTAGTCCTCGATCGCCTTCTCTTCTTTCTTCCCCTGTCTGTCGTTTTAGTTGGCGGATTCTTCATCTTGGTTGTGTCGATTGTCGTAGTTGAAGATGAGTGCCCGACAACATGATCTCAAGAAGTTATGGCATGACCCTTTTGATTCTATTGCAATGCGAGTCCTCTTGTCAATCTTCTTTCTTACTCTGTTCATTGCTAGTTCGAAGATTCTTGTTTTCGGATGCATTGATGGTTATACAAATCAAAAGATCAGTGCATGACACGATCTTTACACATTATGTTACGATGCTTCTGACAATGCATTGCGGTGCAATGCGGGTCTACCAGGTGGCCTATTGGTCATATTGGTATGGGTTTTGCCTCTCGCAGAAATTCAAATTGAACGTCACCGATTCTTGCTTTAGATATCTGAAATTAGGATGGCATGCAATTATAAGTGACGATTAGTTTCTATTTTGATCTTTATCTCATCTCTCCACATTTGTCAGGTGTGAATCCGCAGCAAATGATACGGATGATGAATATGCGGAATGCGAATTGTGGGAGTTAAGAAAGATGGTTTTGAAGGATATGAAAAAGCATGACTCATTCATGCAGGTAAGAGCGAGGCCATTCTGTTTATCAGAGGACAAGGGAGAGCGAGGCCATGCTTGTTTTGTTCCCTTTAAATGCATAATTCAGTTTGAAAGAAATTTCCGGTTAAAAAACAAGGACAAAAATCAAAGCAAAATTGCTAATTTAACATCACGGTAGAGTAAATTTCTTTTTCATGATTTCTTCGGTTTTCTTTGCACGGCTAAAGAAATTGTTGTGTTAGCACGGTTGATAGCAGAGTGAAGTTCCTGTTGTTACATAACTGTATTAGGGAGGTATTCCAATGAGTAGATTATTTACACTTGCAAGCAGCACGCCGCACCGCCAAGATTCTCTCTGAACAACTCATGCTTTGAAGCCTCGTTTACTTGACGTTGTCAAAACTTGAAATTAAAGACAATATTTTGATGAATTTACCGATGAAGAAAACCTCTGCCCAATTGAATGTCAGTTCAAATCAACTACAAATTTAATGTGCATAGTGTGATCATCATCCTTCAATGACATTTCTTCTCTTCTGTGCTTCAGTGGTTTTAACAATGTGCATGTTAGTCCAAAATTACTCTCAAACTTCTTTTAGTTACCTCATAATATACATAAGCCATTGAATTCTGTTTACTACTCATTGTGTCATGGCCATGTTTATGCTTTCTGTCATTGTTTCCCGCAAGTGCTCTACCGATGAACTCATAATGTATATCTCTTTATGAACAGGAATGGGGTTTAGACGTCACCAAAGACGTCACACCCGATTCTGTAACAGCAAATTGTACTGAATTTTTACTGGCTGTGGCTTCTGGTAAAGTTGATGAAGCAAAAGGTGTTGTTAGACTAACAACTCCTTTTGAGAAGACAATCGCTGCAATTTACACTGTTGGTACCCTAACACCTTGCGTTCAACTATACCCTTTTTTGGCTGCGGAGCTCCGGATGTTGCTAGGTCTTAGGGAAGATAGTCACCCTTATAAGAAGTGGATCAAAATGTATACATCTGATAGTCACCAGGTTGGTCTCATTTGATTTTCAGCATCAGTTTCAATCCTGTTATTCTTTGCTTATTCCGAGGAAGTGAAAACAAAATCAGCAAAAAGCAGAAATTGTCGTTACTAAGAGTTCATCCAGTCTTTTCTTTGATTCAGGAATTGGCCGTGAAAACTGAAGAGTTGCTGGAGAAACTGTCTGTTACCTTGACAGGCGATGAGATCGATGTTCTTTACAACTTGTATCATCAAACAATGATCCTTGAAATAGACTTCTTTAATTGTCAACCATTTGCTCAGCCCACAGTAGTTCCTGTGATAAAGGGACTTAGCTCTGCAGAAGATCGGTTGATGTTTCTTTCTGATTTTGATCTGACTTGCACAGTTCATGATTCATCAGCAATTTTGGCAGAGACGGCCCTGGCAACTGCTCCAAAATCTGATTGTAGTCAATCCGGATCTGATTGTAGTCCATCTCAGAGTCCTCTTGTTCGGATGTCATCGGGTGACCTGCGAAATATGTGGGAGGAAATCTCCAACAAGTACACTAAAGAATATGAAGAATGCATCGAAAGCATTATTCCAGCTGAAAAAGGTAAGCACGCTATGAATTGAATTATGCTCTGAAACTAGAACTCCACGACATCAATGCTAAATTCTCTGGACTCAACACCATGAGATGAGTGCTGAAGAGTGTCTGTTAAATAGGAGGGTGTTTGATCATTTTGTCCAGTGGTATCTGATCTTGATTTTCCTATCTCCTGTAGTGGAATTTGATCATAGTTTGCTGGTCCAAGCGCTTGAGCAAGTGGCAGATTTCGAGAAAAGGGCGAATTCCAGAGTTATTGAATCCGGGGTTCTTAAAGGTCTGAAACTTGAAGACATAGTAAAAGCTGGTGAAAGCCTCATTCTTCAGGATGGTTGTATCAGTTTCTATCAGAAACTCACCAAGATTAATGTGGATGTTAACGTTCACATGCTATCGTACTGCTGGTGTGGTGATCTTATTCGGTCATCTCTTTCGTCAGGTGTGCTACACGAAACTTTTACATTCAAGTGACATTTCAATTTCCTCTAATTGCATTCTCATTGCACCCTTGGACATGTAAAACACAACTTATCAATCGTATGACCTGAAAAAGATAGTATTTCTTAAGAACCTACAATGAATCATGTGAATCACTGATGATTCTTCTGGCTTTTGATGCTTTGATGAATGTGCTAGCATGGTTTGTGGCTCTATTCTGCTTCATTTCTCTTGAGTTAAAGCATTCTGTCCTAGAGAGGACCTGATGTCATCTTTTAGGCCCCAACTTTAGTCTTGCAGGTCGAGCGATTTGTCCTGATGCAATGTAGGAAAGAAGCAGAGAGTAACTGCAAATGTCCCTTAATATGTGGGGTAACTCACAAATGTTGCCATTGTGCAGTGGTGACTAAACAGAAACAATAAACATGTGAATGAGGACCATGTAGATGTTCCCAAGCATAGACTATGGACATTAATAGGACGTGGTTTAATCTTAGTCGATCTGATACACATTTCCTTTGCTCCGCAGCTGCACCTTTGGTGTTTCTGATAAGGTTCATGTAAATGTTTTGCCACTTGAAGAATAGGGAATATATATCTATCTAATTTTCTTATTTTGATGGGAAGCAGTGGGTTTCGATCATTCAAATGTCCACGCGAACGAGTTGATATTCAATGAGGGGCTTCTGTGCACCGGAGAAATGGTTCGGAAGGTCGAGTCCCCCATCGAGAAGCTCCAAATATACAACCGCATCATGAAGGACCACGCCGACAAGCGGAACAAGTTAACTGTCTACGTGGGCGACTGCGTCGGGGACATACTGTGCCTGCTCGAAGCGGATATAGGGATAGTGATAGGGTCGAGCGAAAGCTTAAGGAGGGTGGGGAGCCGATTCGGAGTGACTTTCGTCCCGCTTTTCGCGGCCACGGTCAGGAAGCAGAAAGAAGTCACTGATGGGGGCTCTCCGAACTGGAAGGGAGCAAGGTCGGGAGTCGTCTACACGGTCTCTTGCTGGGGAGAGATACATGCTTTCTTGTTGGGGTGGTAGGACACTGTCGTCTCACTGGGCACAGCCAAACATTAGAAGATAGAAAGTGTACAGATCTTATGCACGACAATTTTCTGTAGAGCTTAGAGAAGTTCGGTTTGATGCATGTACGGATTAGACGGGCATTTCACTCGATCAAGTCATGATTTTGGCGAGGCAATTGTGTTGGCTGAAGTTGTCTTGTTAGTGAATGGCCCTAAAAAAATGCCAAGCAAATTAAGTCAAATCTTTCGACCAAAACAAAAATTGAAGTTAATCTCATAAGTTTGTCTATTAAATTTGTCAACAACAAAATTAGGTTATCACATAAAATCCATCATGGATTCCAAATGTAAATTAATCCTCCTCATTTTGGAGGAATTTTTAAATCGATTTGTTGAAATAACTCATATCGCTTTTTTATTCTTTATGAAAAGACCCGTGAATGTCCGCCTTTTTTCTTCCTTTATCTTTTGCTAATAGTTAGATAAGAGAGTACGGACTTTTTATATGAAAAAGACGGAATTTTTTACATGTACTCAAAAGGAAAATCCATTGATTAGAATTTGAAATATTATGGGCTCAAAGTGACTTTTTTTTTCCCTTGAATTTCAGAGATTTCGTGAATCTCTTCGTAAACTTACAAGTTACAACTTTATCCCTTGAACTCAATATATAATTAGGATTCTTTTTCGGGAAAATCTTGGGGGTGGAAAGTAAGGATGAATTGACTACACGCGTATCACATATCAGTAAAAACCAATGTCAATTATTCGTGTCATTGTCCCGTGCTCTAAACCGCATTCACACCGTCAGATCCGGTGCGTTCCTTGTGGCCCGATCGAAACATAGGGGGTCCAGGATACAATCTAGTAGTGCATCATGTAAATAAGTTTCCCCGCTCTTTGCACGGGGGGGGAGAGTCTCCCATCGTGGGGTCCGGTTGACGACAAAAGTCGGGAAACGTCGGAGTGCCGGAACATACTCAACATGAGCCGCTAGAACCAGACGATGGTCCTAACGTTATCCATCGGCAGAGCCCGAGCTTCTCCTTCAGAAGAAGTTGGAATGGAGGAGGGTCCATCGAGCGGCAAAGAGGACGGCGGCGCTGGCGTTTCGGAGCTGCCGGCCGGCAGCTTGAGAGTTGCTTCCGGCGACCCCAACTTGTCCCAGATCATGCAGGAAATCAAGTCCTCCAAGTCCCCTGTACGCGATCCAACCTTCTTTGCGATCTTTCGGCTGATTCTAGCTTTCCCTTGTCTTCCTTTCTCTTATGAATGATGGGCGAACTCGCTTGATGCGTTTGAAGAGCCTTTCTTGATTAAGTTTTCTTTTTGGCTTTTGTCCTTTTCGTGCCTCCAGGCAGTAATCAACTACGGCGCTTCTTGGTACGTTCCCAGCAAACATTTCTGTGTTCCCTTGTTGCCAAAAACCCGAGAATCAGTGTGCCGATGCTAGGTGGGCTTAACGGTGATCAACGAGCACCATGTGTTCGATTTAATGCTCCTGAGATAAGCTGGCATGGCACGCTTGTCTCTCCTTCACTCTGCCATATACAGGGGTGGACTTAACGTAGGGAAAATAGAGGAGGGTCTGGCATTATAATGGATGGTTTGCTTTGCTCATGGCACTGGGTGTATTACAGTTTCTGGCCCTTTTCGTTTGATGATAGGTATTAGGTGCACATTTATGATTTGTTTAGTCCTTGGTGCATAATGATTCCTGTGACTCATGAGTTGTTTCGATCATTGCGAGAGAAAGCAAGGACAATCTTCTCTGTGAAAATCTGTTCCTTAGACGATAACTGCTGGTGCTTGCATTGCATCTGCATGGACAAAGGGTTTTACAAGGTGTATGATACTAATAGTTGTTGCATTCCATATGTTGATGTATAATTACATGGTTTGTTTGCTCAAAACTTGATGTTCGGCACGACTAGCTTTGTTCAAAGGGTTGATCAGGTTTTGTGATGTCACTTAGTAAATAAAAAATGTAATTTCTCAAACAACATTTAGTATCACTTCCTTATGCACGACTTATACTGTGTGGGTGCTTAAGCAGCAGTTTCTCGACGCCTCTCTTTCTCGTTATTGCTTGTAAAAAATGATAGCGCTTACTTTAATGGACTGAATTCTTGGATATAAAATTCTTTCACCTCCTTTTCAGGTGTCATGTGTGTAGCCAGATTCTCCCAGCTTTCTGCCAGTTGAGCAACAGCTTTCCGAAATTGTCATTTGTGTATGCGGATATTGACGAGTGCCCAGAAACGACACAGCACATTCGCTACACACCTACCTTTCATTTCTTCCGTGACGGAGAAAGGGTGGATGAGATGTTCGGTGCCGGAGAAGAGCGACTCCATGATCGCTTGTGGCTGCATTCCTGAATGTCAAACTTGTTATGAATGTCTAATAGCAGGTTTCTTTTGTAGTCATGTTTCTTATAAAACATATCTATAGTTCAGCAGATTATGATGAATATTAGCTTTCACCTCATGCATTAATGATATGTTAACCAGAATTAGTTGCATTGGATTGCTGCCACCTGCTAAATGCAAGAATATATAGAATCACATTGTCATTTTTTCTCAATCACAATGTACAGTATACATTCTGATCGGTAATTTTGATGTCGGCAATATTCGTGCGCACATATTTGTTTGCTCAACATGCTTTGACCTTGACGGTCGCATTTGCTTCATCCTGAAAACTTATCTTGTTACTTATGTAATACATCTGCATTTCCAATGAAGCATTCTTCTCAGTAAATTGGAGTAGTTTTCGCAGTGATGAAGACGGTGAAGAACAGATGGTCATGTGGCACCGATGCTTCTAGTTGCCTCAACTGAAGAGTATTGTTTCACTTGGGCACATCTCCCGTCTTTCTTTACGCAGTTAACAACCGATATACATCTGAATCATTTGTTGACCTTATCAATGAACTATGATGGAAAAAATATGCAAATCGTTTTTATAATTTTAAGAGTTATTATTGAAAGCCTACTGAAATGTAACCTATTTTACAGACGTAAGAATGTAACTGTGGGATCAAATTTAGCATTGGAGCTACTTCTTTGATTTAGTACATTATCGGAGGGTTAATTAACCGTTTTGTGCAATGTTCTTCAACACTCAGCCGAATAATGTTAGCTCTGCATCGGTTTATTCTGCCCTTTGTCTATCAGCATTTGCTTATGCTTTCTGTTTTGCCATGGGAAGAACACGACAGAGAAACAGAACAAACGCATTTTGTAGAAACAACTTCTCATTCTTTGCTTTCCGTCCATCTCCAATTTTGATACAATATCTATGACTAAAAACATCCTAGAAAGAGGTATAATGTAAACGGGCATGGGTATGTCGACGATTAGAAGCTGAGGCCAAGTCCAAGTCCAAGGGCGGCATGAATGAGAAACAGAGTCATGATCCCGCTACCCAAGATCCCATGGACATTTCTTAATCCTGGATTACCCTGCATATCGCAACACGGATGCAAATGATCAGAGGAAGTACTAATTCGAGAAATTGAAGATGAACGTCAGCATCATAATTAACAATTAACCGGAATGTGGACTGGCATTCAATTCGTTACCTCAAACAAGGAAGGTAACACTGTCTGAACAGTCAAAAGTGTTAGGCCTATGAATCCTGTGACAGCATGAGGACTGTAAACGACAACATCGCAGTCAGTGAACATAGAGGGAGTGAAGATAGAGATCAAGAATTGAGTGTCAGTCAACAATCCCATGGTAACAACTAAGAAACTGAAGAAATTTTCTGTAAGCAGAAGATGAACGCATGATTTAAGTTGTGAGAGCACCTCTCGAATATAGGTTTGTCTGAGGTGAGTAGAGCTGTCACACCACCGGTTGCACCAAGAGCAAAGAAGAAAAACATTCCACCGAGAAGCTTCGGGTGCAAGTCTTTTGCCTTGGCCTTCTCTTCCTGAGATAAACGGTATGTCCAGGGTAGCCAAAATACTCAGAGGGAGCCATTGATTTCAGTAGACAAGTAAAGCAAGTCTTACTCCAGTCTCACCACATCATCGGAAAATTTAATACGAAAACCAAGATATGTTCCGTATCCGCCCATTGCAAAGAGCACGACAGCCTAAAATGTTACGACAGAATCATTTCAGAATCACTAAGTGAGCATCTTCTGGAAATTTAGAGCAAACATTCAGCGAAACCAGGCCTTCCTAGGAGGTAAGAGAAAGGATGAACTGTTACCATATTGCCTGGGTGACCCCAATGCACAAGCCAATCAGGGAGACTCAAGGTTTTAACAAGCTCAACGAAAGGCCCCAACAGAGATCTCACTGTCCCAGCTGTTATGAATCACAGCCATGCGAGCAATAGATCAGCAACACGAATGCAAGAGATCCAATAAATTGCAATCAGCAAGATGCGAGGCACTGGATAGAAAACAGCAAAATTAAATGTGATGAGCCAGGCGCTTGATGCATTGCGACAGACTGCATTACGCAGAGAGCATTTGAACCTGTTCGATAAGTAGTTTAGAGAGACATGTAATACACTGTTTGAAGCACAGTTAAGAGTCCTACATCATGGACAATGGGATAGAAAGAACGCACGGTAACTAATAAAATCAAAGCTAAGTCCACAAAGCTAGCAGAATCTCCAGTTCTTTGTCCCTCATATTCTCGTACTTCTTCGTTATCAACAAAATCGTGTCTAGTAATAAGCAGTGGAAATGTTAAACTAGATTGTGTCAAGAGAGGGGTCAAATGTCAAGATAATTGGAAATCACCACTGATTATAGCCTTTCCCCGATTCGGATGGGAAGGGTTTTAGCACTGTTTAAGCTGCTTTAGGCCAGCTAATGGATGGGCAAAATGACAGACTAAAGCAGGGAGACTCAACCGATCCAAGAGCTTGAAATGATGGAGAGCAAAAGATCATTTAGATGGTAATAAACAAAAGAACCACCCAGCGGTAGCTATGCCAAACATGACAGAAAAATTTATCTGTACAAGTTTAGAAGTACCGAAGCCGGAAAAACACAGCAAAACAGAGAGAAAACGATGGGGACATTTGAGAACTCTGAAACGAGAGAAAACACTGCATTGGAGTGACATAAAGATACACAAGTTGGTTTAGAATTGGCCAAACCAAATGCAATCCGAACCCAAGTGAGAAAGAGCACAATCTCCTACTTAAAGTAGTGCATTTCGTTAGAACGTCCGCTGTTCAAGCAACTGAAACACTCCCTTCACAGAGAGAGAGAGAGAGAGAGAGAGAGAGAGAGAGAGGGAGGGAGGGAGATGAATTACCTCCAGGAAGCGCAGCGAGGAAGAGGAGGGGAAGAGGAGAGAAGGAGCAGAGAACAGTCTCGCCGGGCCGGTCTGCCGTTCCGTCCTTGTCGAAGTCGGCATCGGTGATGGGTTCGCGAGCCTCGTCCTTGGAAGCCGAGGACGTGCCAGGGGAGGACAGCTCTCTGGGCCTCAGTCCTGGATACAGCACAACCCGGGAACGGAGGAGTCGACAGCTGCAGTCGGGCATTGACGGGATGCGACGAGGATGGAGAGTGCAGAGGAAGGAGACGTCGCGGGGGTGTGTTGGAGCAGCAGCAGCGAAGAAGACCAGCTGCAGAATTCACCATCGCCATTGACGAAAGTGCAGCGCAACACACCCAACGCAGACTCTCTCTCTCTCTCTCTCTCGGCACACGCTGGAGAGTTTTGAGGTAGAGATGGGGTGGGAAAGGTGAGGAAAGGGACACGCTTGTGATGCGAGCACATACCACTTCACCAGTAATCATAAGCACACCCTCCTCCTTACCAACCCAATGTCTTTTGGAGTCATCTCTTACGGTTCTTTTTTCACGCAATGGTGACCTGACGTTTTAAGAGTCCTGCATGGCTAACATCTTATTACCGAAAGTTTTGCGACTTGTGCAAAAACTAAAAGATCAAGTCCACTTGTTTCACCGAAAGATGAACGATTAGAAAAATAAAAGATCCCGATTGGGGTATGTCATCAGCTTTCGATCGCTAGCGCTATTATGTAGCTTAATTTTACAATTAAGTCAGAATCCTGATCCGCATAATCACAAATAAAAAAAATCACATCTTTTTGAGGAACGCATGCGGTCAAAGTTTCCAATTTGGTAATCCGAGGAAACTCCCCAGATTGCGGGAGCTAAGAGGGAGAAAGCGCCCTCGAACGATGGAAGCATTTTGTCCATACGTTTCACGCAAAACAAATGCATAGTCGACGTTCTCTCCTCTGGAATTTGCTACATTTCTATATCTCTGCCACAACGCTCTCAGTTTTCATCTCTTTGCCTTTCCTCTTGCAAATTTGACGTCAGATTATTGCTATGAAGTGAAAAATTTTACTGCTATAGAAAGGTTCCACATATACAAGCTTCCACTGATAATCCTGCGTGCGATGGACTGTACATGCTCACGCGGTCCAACGCTTTGCTAACCAAAACGCAGATGCCTCTGCCTCCACCATCGTGTCTCGGACAGTTGATATTCACTTAGAGCATGACATGCTCTGCATCACTACCCAGGCCCTCATCCTGCACAGAGAAATGGCTGTGCAAATTCAAACAGCCATATGATCCTGCCCGTCTTGTCGTCTTCACGAATAAAGGCACCTTGACCAAGTTGTCCCACTGTGCAATAATGATTCAACCGTCGTCCATCAGCAACCCTTCAGTCGCTCTGCAGTTCTGAGTTGATGGGCCAGTAGAAGAAATACAGTTAGAATAAGAACCAGCTATCTAGAGAAGTTATGCAGACACAGAGTATGTGGTGAGTATATCGTGGCGTTAGGCTTCACACAATTGTCATATGAGTGATTCTCTTGACTCAGTGAGAGAAGGTTATGTTAAAAAGGGTCCTATTAACAGCATACTTTAATTAGAATGATTCAATTTTTAAAGTATTGATTTTGTATCACGAGTGCATTGGAAACTGCAAAGTTTCCTTAAATTGATTGTGGACACTAGTTATCAAAATTCATGTTAAAATGTAAATAAATGCTTCTTCTGGATAGATGATCCTACCTCTCTGTGGGGCAAATATCTTAAGTAGAATCACAAACAATACAAGCAAATAGGGTTCCTATGAAGTAGATTCCGAAGCAGGTTATGCATGCTAGATGCTAAATCCATGTGTAACGTGTGTTGACAGATATACTCACTATACCACAGAAGCGGGCATGTGAACGGATATGAAGCTCAAATGCCAGCCTTGACCATATCATCTATCGACTTGAAGGACATTGTTACATATTGTACCCCGTGTAACTGACTCCTTTTGGGGATCAATCCTCCACTCGCCGTCAACTATGAATTTTATCTGCAACAAAATAAAGTTATGAGAATGGCATTAAGGATTTATCTCCTGGCAGCAGAAAAATGTACAGAGACAGAACTTGTTCCATGCCTCATATGTCCCAGGGTAAAGCCACAGCATTGTCGACCAACATCTAGATCTCCTGCAAGAAGCATGAAACCACAAACAGATCCATGGTTCAATTGAAAAATAGGGAGATTAATTCGATCTGATTCTGAGATTGAGACTGCCATAGCGCATACACCATCAAATTTCAAAGGCAGTACTACAGTCTTCTCCAAGATTGACAATGAAAAACTTGTGCTCTTAATGCATGTAGACATAGAGCCATTGAGTTGACTATTAGCTATATATTATCTCATAATAGAAGGAAATAAACAGTTCGCAAAAGCCGCATCAATATGCAGAGCATTAAGAAGCTTGAACAACTACCTTCTTTCATGACCTACTACTTTGACGAATCATCTAGCTGCCTTGACTCTACCAACTTTCCACCATTACAGAAAATAAGTGAAATAGAGGTAATGTCCCTAATTCTTGTGTATTTGCAGGTTTGCACAATAGGGCAAAACCATCAGGGACAAAGTAGCACCAAAACAGAGGAAAACATGCTTACATGAATGATTGCCAATTAAATAGATATTAACTACTTTTAAGTATTTTCAAAAGTCGTATGGTCCTAAGAATTCAAAGCTGCTCTTAAGGTGTTCCAGAATAAGTGCTTAAACATTTAGGTCAAATAATATGAAGGTTGCAATTTATTGCCTGTAAAACAATGAAATTTTTTAGCTTAGTCTAGAAAGAACAAAACCTATGTGGAAAAGCATGTTCCAGGCATCACATCTCATGGGAAAAAAAAAAACAAAGAGTCAGAAGGGATCGATAAACCAATTAACTGATCATTCTCATAAACTTGATCAGAGGAGCAGATACTAGACCTTGATCCAATAGTGTCTTTTGCAGTAGCGAATGGATGGGGATTCATTTTAATCGGGTGCTGCCAGCCATTGAAGCTACCAGCCACCTCCACGATATCACCGTTGCCAAAATACTCTATCTGAACCTGATGAGACGACAAAAACTTATGAGTGTCAACCCTGTCTAGGCTGACGAACTATGGCTAAACTGAAACATATACAGGCTTATGAGCGTGATCCTCTCACATTGTCATGGCAACAAAACTGAAGGATCTCTCTCTCTCTCTCTCTCTCTCTCTCTCTCTCTCTCTCTCATATCTAATCATTGGAAGCAGCTCCTGGCACTACCAAGTAACCTTAGACAAAATATTTCAGCTGCTTTAAATTCATGGCGAATTGCATATGCAATAAGAGCAAATTATTCAGTGAATTAGCAACACTTGAGAGACAGATGACCTATATATATCCATGTATGTCAAGTGCAATCACATCCCTTTACAAGTACCCTTCCATGTTGTAAATTTTGACGTACACCTACCACTCCCACCATATGTTTCAATAATCATCCTTGTTTTTAACTTCTATCAGACATCTTCTTGAAATTCAAATTACTTTTCCTTCTCAGGATGAGAAAACCAGCATAAACTAGAAGTAACTTCCTTGTACCTACAAACAGGGTTTCATGTAAGCTGAATGACCTAATTTGCCAGTATTCTCATGACAATATCAGAATGTCAGTATGGCACGTCCAATCCATAAATTACTTTGATGAAGGGGCAACCATTGAACCTAATGTCTCCTCTCACATACATTCTCCTCAAAAGCAACTAACCACCAATTCTGACAATTTCAGATGCAATTCATTTAGCTTTGGCTTTGATGTCCTTGGGAAGACTAACAAAAAATTGGGTAGAAAAAGAAGACAACCAGTATATTTTGTGAAAGGACATTTCAACTCTCAGGTGAAGCCATTTTCATATTTCAAATTTTTATAATATGATAAGGTGCCTCTTATATAAACAGCATCCATGTTAATCAAACCAATATCTAAAAGATTTCCTTGGAATAGCATTCCCTAAAGCTGTTGGAGTTGACTAAAATGGAGTGAACAAACTCAGACAAACTTCCAGGCACCAACAGTCAATTGCCAAACATCAAAGGCTAACAAATAATCACATAGCTATGTACGATACTTCTTTAAGCCCGGAAAGGCTCTCCTCAGCAGCCTGTAGCTCTGCATCTTTTTCTGAGACGATCTTTTTGGCTTTGCTGATCTCATTCTCAGCCTTAGTTTGCAACATTTCCAGAGCAAGCTGAAGGTACAATAAAAAGCCAAAATTTGAGTAAAAGAAGCAGAGACACAACAATATATATCAATAATTAGGAAAAGAACATTACAAATTTAGCATTCTACAATGCATCTAGGATACAGTGAACGTTGACAGAAACCTTGAATTGATATGTATGCCTGAAGTACTTGAGCTGATCCCAGAAGGAGTACTCAAGATTTGGCCTTACCAGTTTGTTAGGATTATGCAAGAAAGTTTAACTTTTCTCAGTGAGAACTAATAGTAGAACAGTCGAAGTACCTTTTCCTTTTCATTCCGTTCCTTCAACAGAGACAATTCCAATTCCTTCTGATGCTACAGCAACAAGATCCAATCAACATTTTCAAATATTGAGCTTATGTTCCCTATGCATTCACCCTAGAAAACTTCTTTGGAAATTCCTAAAAAAATGGCACAGAGATAAGTACCAGCATAAATTTGAGATGACTAATCTCAGCTTGGTTCTCGTGCTTTCTTCTCTGCATTAGAGGCATGAAGCAGCGTAAGTCTCTGCACTATTGATCACATTTTTGTTGTATATTGAACAAATGAATGAGAGTTTAACATACTGACCTCCTCATCCAAATTGCTGCCCGCATCAGCATCAAACAATTCTTCAACTGATGACTCACTGTACCTACAAATACTCAATTTTAATAATCAGCCCAATTAGAAGATATAAAGTTTATGACAGAGCGATAGAAGAGTAAGAAAGTAAACACTTTGCACATTATGCATGACTTTTTCGATCTCCAAATTTCTCAACAAGAATTCTACAATCATTATAAGGACTGATAAAATCTGTAATCAAACTAACAATAAAACCCCAATTTTTGTGCTAAGCATAAGTGAAATTTTTTATGTTAATCCCACCATGAAGAAAAAATTCTGTAGAAGCAGAAGCAAAGCATTTAAATTACTTCGTGAAATCTACAACACCACAAGAATTCAGTCTGTAGTCTAATAGCAATTTTTTCCCACATCTGTCAACTGATTGACCCATAAACCCCTTCTTCATTAGATCGAGAAAAATCTATCCAACCTTCTAGAATAAAATGAGCTAATAATTCTAACCTGAAAGGAGAATGTACTTTTGCAAGAGAGAACTGTCTAGCTGTACTAATATGAGGTGTCACGGCATCCCTGCTTTCCCCATGTGCATGTTCTGACTGCTCCCCATTTTGGGTCTCCAGCTGAAGCTCTGTACCTGGCTTACTCATATCGGACTCAGTGAAACTCTGGTTTTCTCCATCATCAATCTCAATGGCTACTTCAGGTAGTTGATCTGCAGAGCCAGAGTCAGCTTAAAATTTATGAAAATTAATGATATCTAGGAACAGCCAAAATGTAAGATTCTCCATCCCTGATTATGGCATAGATATTTACCAGCAACAATTACACTTCTCTTAAAGAATCTGGACAGATGTGAACGTCACAAATGTAAAGATAGAACACCAACACTAATAAACATAGTGTCATGAGGAATTTCACTGTCACAGAATTGAGGTAAAAATGAACAGAGAAATATGGCATAACAGACTACAGAACCAGAGAAACATAATGAGGAGAAAAGGATCAGCGACTTTGTTTCCATGGAAACAACCGAGCAGGACTATTGCCTTTTTTTTTTTTTCTTTTTGTTGGAGGATATCTATAAATAAAGTCATGTCTCACAGCAAAAGAATACTTGATTCCAAGGACTCATTACTATAGTAGAGTATGAAATGGGTGTTTTTAGATTCTCAGTAGCAAGACAGACAGTAACATGCTAATGCTTGAATAATGTGCAACTTTCAATCTCAATTTAGTAAGCATTGCGACAAAGTTTAGACTAAATGCCGTCATCACTTTGTTTCCTACATTACTCCAGTCTGCAACTTACAAATACCCCTGGGCAAAAGAACCAACTCTAAGTTAAAGAGCAGTTCAGGAAGCCTGGAATATCTACGGTATAGGATATGCGAGCATTCTGCAATCAAGAATTCATAATGAGCTGAATGTGTGAGTCTATATATATCAAATAACCCGTGCAACTCTTTGAATCTCTAGGATCTTGACCCTTATGAACTACCCTTGCTACAGCATGGTACCAATCTGTGTTTTTTCCCATAATATATAGAACCATTTTAAATAGTCTCAAGCACAATTCCTCATGTTGCTCCTCAAGCATCATACAATGAAAGCAAATCATGCAACAATGGTATGAAGAGAACATTTGTTAGTTATGGGAATTACCTTCAACTGGTTCAAGATACCCATCTTGCATAAATTTTGCTACCTTCTCCTCCAAGGATAGCTTAGCACATGGTTCAACACATGTATAACAATGATCGTAAGAATTGGTCAAGGATGTCTCCTCAGAAGTAGAGCTAATCCATTCAAAGTGACCTAATGAAGTAGTAGATTCCTTGGCTGCTGTGACCAAGTTAGTAGAAGTTTCAACTGGCATGAAGGTATTGCTATTAAAGGAGTTCTCTGGGTCCCCATCTACACTAGCAGAGATTTCTTCCACAATTGAAGTTCCCACAGATGAAGGAGTATCTTCAATCATACTTTTCAGCACGTCCTGTGCGGTATTATCTTTCATAGACAGACTAAAGGGAGTTTCAATGTGCATGTTGCTATTGCCAGCAATGTCAGATGATGAATTAATATCAAGCTCATCAAAGCAATCTTCCTTGACAGATATTCCAACAGATAGAGAATTTTCTTCGTCCAAATAGCCAGCATTCTCATTCTGACCTTTTAGATTACAAAATGCTATCAGAACAAAAAAGACCAACATTAGATAGCAAAAAGGTAAGAAAATTGTGAAGAAAGCTTACCTTCTGATCCTTCTTCATTGGCAATGGTAGCTTCCTTTTCTTCAGCTATGCTTGTCTCCCTATCAGATACATAGACTTTCATTTCTACCGAGTTCGCAAGAAGCTCTCCAATGAGTTTGTAACCCCTCCTTCTAATAATATATGCAAGGTCATCCCTGTCCAATATCAGGTTCAATTAAACAATCCTGAATCAAAACTCTTCACTCAGAAAGAGTACGCTAACATATGTGGCTTTAGCTTGCCTTATTTAGCTCAATGCACAAGAAAAGGGATTGAAAATGAATGCGCACCAATTGTGTTTTGAGACTAACAGTCATACCCAGATGTTCATTTTTTTAAAGATATAAGGAACCAGGCATTCATGAGGAACATAAAAGAAAGGTAGCATCAGCAATTCCAATGAATTAAACTTTGATCTGGCAAAACCACACAATTCAGACCAATTACCAATTCATTTTTCATCCAATTGCAGGTAAAACTGACAACGTGGCACTAATCAGATGGTAGGCAATCATTTAATTTATATGAAAGTGTCATCCTTCAAAAATTCCACATTTTATAATAGTGAGCACAGCTGCAATGATCTATAGCACCTATTTCCTGGACCAAATCAATGTGCAGGGGGAAGCTTGCTTAAGCATTTCCAAAGGGGCACAAACAGATATGACAAAAACCTCCCATTTAACATCAACCCCACCAGCTCTTAAAAACATTATTGCTTATAATATGAGAGTCTATGCATGAGGTACTTGAACTCCTCCTCAAGGTGGCAAAAAGTTTCAATATTCCATCCTACAGTACATACACATTATTCCAATTCAAAGGAAAATTGTGCGCGCTTAATTTTTTCCACAAGCCGGACTCCCAACTTTTACGATTATGCAATTGCCCGCGCACCTTATCTCGATGCCAACCAAAGTAAATCCCAGAGCAATCAATCAATCAGTAAGTACACACACACACACGAGAAATTTGCTGACCTTCCATGCTGCAAAAGCTCCTTTATGGACGGAACATGACCGTCAGGAAGCCCCGCGGAAGCTAAGAATTCCTTTACATCATTGCATAGCTCCACATTGCTCTTCGTCTTCCTACCGGACCTTGAGCGCGAAACGCCGACAGACAATCAGCACGGCTCGGAGCAATCACTCGCATCGATGTACAACCGAAAAGCAACAGAAGGAAAATCGACCGAAGAGAATCGGGCGAGACGAAACCTGGACTTCCCGGCGGAAGCGACGCAGACGGTGGAGCGCCGACCGGGAGAGCAGTCCCGGGAGAGGAAGCTAAGCTCGCGGCGACACGGAAGGTGGTGGCGGCGGTGGAGGAGGTAAGGGAAGAGGAGCCTATGAGGAGAGAGAGAGGAGGATGGGGAGGTCGCGAGGTGAGGGAGAGGAGCGGCCATGGGAGAGCGGAGAGGGGAGCTCGGAGCATCGAGGAAGGTCCCAGATTTTTTTACAGTTCTGAACGGAATCGTTATGGGAAGCTGTGACTGAGACCCGTGCGATGCGAGCCGAGTGGAGTTGATCCGCAGGTTGCTGGAAAACGGTGGTTGGTGATGCACATTTGGGACGAAAGGCTATCATCTTTTTTTAGTTTTATTTTTAAATAATTTGAGAAAATATTTTTTTCTCTAAAAATTACGGCATATACCCCTTACATAGATGAATGCATAGTAAATATTTACATCATTCATGTAAATTGTTGTCGATAATATTGACTAATTCTTTATTGGGGAAATGACTAAGGGTAAGCAGCGGTCTAGAGTCAACCCTAAATTGACCCAACCCGACTGATCCTGATTCAGTTCCCAAGGGGGCTGGGCCGATCCTTGGTCTTGAGTTCCTTGGACCTTGTATTGTGTTGGTTGGTTCTTGATTCTGAGATTTTAGGGTTGGTCAAACCCGGACCAACCCCGTTACATTATATATAATATATAATATATTTTTGTTTATTTTAAACCCTACCTTAGCAACTGTGCCTCTGTTATTTCTGTTTCTTATGTGGTTATGCCGTGTAGAATTGTAAATTAGAAAGTAGAAACCCACATTTTTTTAGTCAAAAGGAACCTACTTAACCGATTAACCCAGCCCTGATTTGACCAAAAAAAAAAATAGAAACCCTCCTCCCTTGCCTATCGCCTTGCTTTGTTCGCTCGCTGCTTGCCTGGGAGACCTTATTCCTCGCCTCACACTGCTCGCCTCGCTCTCAGCTATGTTCGCTAGTGTTGCTCTTCGCTCGCCTCGACCTCGCTTTCACGTGTTCGTTTTTTATGGTTTGTTGCTTTTAGCAAATAGATATTTTTGTTGTTATCTTATCTTAGATTTATGTTTGATATGTGCCAATGTTCATAGTTTTGTTGCTCAATATCGCACTGTTGATAGAGTTTGAAAAGTATGTTTCTACTTTCAAGGAATACAAAATGAAACAAAAAAAAATAATTGGTTGGTCGTGGGTTAACCCTGGACCAGACTAGACCCATAGGTTCGCTAGTGTTGCTCGGGTCCTCGACGTGTTCCTTTTTTATGGTTTGTTGCTTTTCAGACATTTTGTTGGATTAATCCTCGGTCTCAAAAATTGAGAACCAATCTGTGCGGGTTGGTCCAGGGTTAGGTGTAGGTCCAGCCTAACTCGGACCTTGCTCACCCCTAGAAAGGACACAGAAGGCCTTTGAACTTTAACTCAATATGCAATGTAATCCCTTTTAATTTGTTTAATGTGGCCAATGTACTTCAATGCAATCGCTGGATTATATGAAAATTCAATGTTGTCCCTAAACTCGAATTCATGAAAGGACATTGTTGAATATTTTCATATAGTATAGGGATCACATTAAATAAATTAAAAGTTCACGAATGACATTGTATATTTGGCTAAAGTTCAGGGAATCATATTGAACAAATTAAAAGTTTAGAGACCACATTACATATTTGAAGAAAGTTCAGGGACCATTTGTATAATTTTCCCTTAAATATAGCGATACAAACGATTAATTTTAGCCTTTTAGGAAAATATTATTCAAATTATTTGTTTTCGCGAAACAAATGGAGCTTAGGATTCCAAACAAAAAGAACATAACACATTGTGCATACAAAAACAGAATAAACATGTTAAGAAAAACTAAGTTTTGTTGAAGATTTGATATATTGAGGGGGAGTTTTCACGTAAACATTTACAGTTTACAAACTTTATTTTTTTTCGTAAAAGGGCTCTTTCTATCTTATTTACTTACTCCCTTGTAGCTTTTATAGGTTTTTTAATTTTCGATATCTCATGAAAATTAAGAGAAAATCCAAAAATGTGCCCTTTTGAAAGCACAAACTTAATTAAATGTCACAGTGGCAACAAAGATAAAACATGAATGTATGATAAATAAATGTATTTATATCGACATTATTGGTTATTTAGCTTAATTACAAGATGTACACTCGTGTAAGACATAATATGTGGGCTTAATAATTAGGTAATTAGCGGTTGAAATATCATATATGATAAGCTAAAGTGTTTAGAATTTCAAACTGAACTATACATTATATAACTATAAAAACTATTGTATAGTAATATCATATTTATTATGTAAAATATCCTTAAATCAAATTCCCTGATAACATATATTCTTAGAAGAGTGGCTTTACAAGTAGAATACTGATAATTCGTATAGCAGTGATGATATTAACAATGTATAATCTAGCCAAAAAAAATTACATATGATATAACTATGATAAATAACTTAAACGAATTAATAAATTCTTTTAATGATGAAACCCTCTCATGAAGAAATGGATCCCGTCGCGATGTGATTTTCAACTCATTGTGCCATAAGAAGGCCGTACTTATAGGGTTTCTTTAATTATTTGAGATATCTAACAAAAAAAAATTACATATGATATAACTATGAGAAATACTTAAACGAATTAATAAATTCTTTTAATGATGAAACCCTCTCATGAAGAAATTGATCCCGTCGCTATGTGATTTTCAATTCATTGCGCCATAAGAAGGCCATACTTATAGGGTTTCTTTAATTATTTGAGATATTTTTTGGTCGAAATTATTTGAGATATAAGAAATTGTCAAAAGCCACCTAAATTCTTACGTGGCGAGAAGTGTTCTCAATATAATATATCATATAACAGGACATATTAGATTTATATTATAAGTAATATCTTTCTGATTAATAACTACCATTGTTCCAGTGTGAAGTCAGTTGCCTTGTTCTATAATACAGAATGACCGAAGTTTCATGTAACTAAACAATTGTAAGTTTAATTATTATGTAAATTATGAAAAATCTTTATTTTTTGAGAAAGTGTACACCTAGTAATTAATTTAGTGACTGTCACGCCCCGCACTACTCGGCGCGCCATATCCCTCGCAAAGGTCGATTCGTGTACGACGCCCCAGGACGCGTCGCCGACCCAACACCCAAACGACAGAGAACAAAGCACAGCGGAAATAACAAACACCCGAACAATAATTCACATAACCAAGGATAGCCGCACAACCATCAATAAAAACAAATACATGCTTGCATGGCCAGGGAGAACCTTTATAATATTCATATACAGCATGAACCTCAAAATCAAAAGCGGGTCAAGGCCACTACTGACAAAAAAAAAGGGCTAAGTGGCTCGGGGTTCAATCTATTACTAATGGTGGGGCGCTAGTCAAAAAGGTACTCGCCCTATCCCTTCTAAGGCGAATACTAAGCCCTAAGGTGCCCAGTCCGGGTCGGAATCAGAAGACTCCGAAGATGAAGAGTTGTCAGGCATCTCCTCTTCGGACCCTGATGAGTCCGACTCTGGCTCGACCTTAGCAGCCTCCTCCTCTAAAGCCATATCCTCCGGCTTGGCGTCCGGAACAAGATCCTCCTCGATCGGCTCCGGCTCTTCGTCATCCACATCCATATCTACCGGCTCAAACTCGTCTATCTCGTACTCCACTGGGACTCCATCAGAACTCATACCCTCCTCAGATGAGGAACCAGGATCCGTCACCTCACCATCGGGGCATCGGGGATATCTTGTGCCCATCCCGGTGAAAGGAACATCAAAAGTCCGCAGAGGACCATGCTCTCCGAAGCTGTCCCGGAAACACCATGCCACATACTCATGGGTCTGGTAATGCGTCGCCCCCACCTCTACCCAAATAATAGAAGAATACCTAACATACGATTCCCCGTTCCCTACAGGGTGTATCGCCCTCGTCCGCTCTACCAGAAGCGGAATACCAAAACGAACCGGAATCCCGAACATCTTAATGCTGGGGATCTGAAAATGTGGTTTTAAACCACAGTGAGAATAAATCTCAGTGAGTAATTTCCTAAACCTAAACTAGGCTAACGTGCACCTCTTGACAAGCGCTAACAACACATAATACACACATAACTGACTCAGGCCCTCAGGCCTAAATCTAATCTTACTTGACCCTGCAGGTTAGGCATTTAAAGCAATAGTAGTCATGCAATAGAATTTAATCACAGCACATATACACGCATTTCTATGTCACGACGCATTTTATGCATATGCTAATGCTCGCACTCATGCTCATGCCTCATTCATGCATTATCGCACACTTGCATACTAGCATTCAGCCATTAATCAATTTCTCCTTCGACCCGCGTTAAACGCATCAGGTCCGACCCGCGTAAAACGTATCAGGACTATCACTTCGAGATCGATCTCTGGCTCGCGTAAAACGCATCGGGCTCATGACACATTACCCTCGTAAAAATGCATCGGGTTGGTCATCTTCCGATAAACCGGCATCATCCCGCGTAACACGCCTCGGGGCGGGTTCACTACCCAGCGTAAAACGCATCGGGGTTTATTGTGATCACACATTCACAGGCATCAATTTTTATCGAACCCGCGTAAAAGCGATCGTGGGCATTTTAGGTGATCACAATGCACATGTCATCCGTGCACACTCGAATATGCACATGCCTTGCCTATGCATGAGATGCACGTTTGTGGTCATAAAATCCACACTTGGGCATTAGCAAATTCCACAATGAGCATTCAATTCAATGAATCACGAGCCCAATTAACCAAATCATCTAGCACAGTCATGGCACAAATTCGACACATAATTTATACATATAAATCACCCAATTGGATTAGTATGAAATTTATGCACTCAAAGCCCGCCAAGCTAAACCATTCCTAGTCCCGCTAGACATGCGACAGGGCATCATCAAATTAACCACAATCAAGGCTCAATTAGCCAGTCAATTACACAAATCGATCATTCCCGGTAATTGTACGGTTAGACCTCAAATTAATCGCGTCGCGCCCAAATTTAATCCCGTCGTGGGCAACCACTATACTGCAATTTCTAGGCTAATAATTATCGCCAAAATGTTCCATTATACTCCCCAAATATTATTCTAATCAGCCACCACAAGACCAAATACGGCGCGCACTATGATCCACATATCAACCCGAACTTTCTCGAACTCGGGCCGATTTAATCCAAAACTGTCCAGCCCATTTATCGCACCTCTCGGGCCACTAATTCTCCATTAATTCATCATACTAATCCACCAAATCGACCACAATCACCACTCCTAATCACTTTCACAATTTAACCCCTAAATTACCCTAATTAACCCCTAAACCCGTCTAGAAATGTAAATTAGCCTAATTAGGGTTTAGGGTTGTACTCACCGGGTGTCCTAAGCTTCAAACCGAGCCGAACACGTGGCGATGGCGGCTGGACAGCGGCGGTCCTTCGCCGGAACAGTAACGGCGGCGGCGGCTTCGGCGAACGGCTAGAGCTTAGGTGACGAACTAGGCGATTCCGCGGCTTAGGGAGTGAGAAGGAACACGGCCAGAGAGTGTGGGACAGCTGGGCGAGGCTGGGCGAGACGATGTGATGGCGGAACAGCTCCGGCGACGGCGGAGCTCCTCCGGCAAGCGGCGGTGAGAGCGTGAGGGAGGGAGAGAGAGATCGGGAGAGGAAGAGTGAGGGGGAGGAAGGGTCACGGATGAGGTGAGAGGGATGGCAGCCCTGGGGACGTGATCGGCGACCTCGGCACACGCGACGGGCGACGCTGGGCGAAGTTGGCGGTAGCCGCAGCCACGTGGCAAGCTCGCGGACTATGGTGGTCGGGCGCGGGCGAAGCTCGAAAGTAGGGTTGGCTAGCTTTCAGCGGGCGATGATGACGGGCGGGTCGGAGCGTGGGGGATGATAGCATGGCGACGCCAGCTGGGCCGGGCCACATCGAAAGCACGGAGGGCGCGGGCGACGTTTGCTGTTGCTGCAAGGTGAGGAGGGAGAGGAAAGGAACTGTCGGGGGCCGCGGCCGGTAGTCGGCGAAGTAGGTCGGTCCCCGCGGGCTACGACGACGCGGCACGCTGCGGGCAAAGTGGAGGCGGAGGGCAACTGATTTGGCGGACGAAAGGTGACCTCCCGGGATCGGGGAGAGAGGAAGAAGAAGAAGAAGAAAGAAATAAGAAGAAAAGAAAAAGAAAGAAGGGGGAGAGGAGAGAGCGTCTGACAGATGGCGGGGGTGGACGTGCATGAGAGGATAGTTGCATGGGGGGGAAAACGTGCGTGGAAGGAGAGAGAGAGAGAGAGAGAGAGAGAGAGAGAGAGAGAGAGAGAGAGAGAGAGAGAGAAGAGAAGGATGGGAGAGATGAAGGATAGACGGATGATGGGGGGGGGGAGTCTAGCGGGCAAGAGGAGAGAGAGGAGGGAGAACGAAAAGTCAACGCGCACTTGAGCGCGATCTAAAGGACACGGTTCGAACTAAAAATCGAACCAACGGTCGCGATTTAAATCCGGAAAAAGATCTACTAATCCACGAAAAATCTCTATAATAATATAGGACAATGTGACAAATAAAATAACTCGATAACACACTACGAGAGAGGTCTACTAGTCCAAATTCGTACCCGGTCTAAAATTTCACTTTCTTACTAATCCTGAAAATCTCGATGCTGGCCACACTAATATCGACACTGTCCAATTTATTTCGTCCCGAAACTCCCGAAAATCAACTGCCAAGTTTAGGGTATAAATAACGGCCAAATTCGATCGAGTGCGATTCTAGCAAAATTTCTATTTTTAAAAATAAGAACCCAAGAGTGATCAGTTCCCGGGCGAAATTCTATTATAAGCGCACTGACGAATCGCACATTTTATA
Source organism: Syzygium grande (assembly GCA_024733475.1). Lineage (NCBI taxonomy): Eukaryota > Viridiplantae > Streptophyta > Magnoliopsida > Myrtales > Myrtaceae > Syzygium > Syzygium grande. The sequence continues at coordinate 17,087,447 of JAMXDD010000004.1, forward strand.
AATCCCAAAAATGGGTCAAAATCCGGAATGTCACAGTGACTATTACGTTTTATACAAAAATGTATAATACGAATATGTGTTAATCGTTTAGGTAATTGGGCCATTCAACTAGGTTGTGCTTTTTCGATAATAAAAAAAACTAGGTTGTGATTTCAAAAAGGCAAGCTTTTAGATTTTCGCTTAATTGCTTACGATATCGAAATTAAAACTTAGTAAAAGCTAGCTAGATGCTTTCATGCAAAAAATGCTTCTAATAAAAAAAAGGGAAAATAAAAATAATTATTCATGAACTTTGACCCAATATGCAATGTGGTTCCTAAATTTCTAATTTATTCAATACGGTCCCTGAACTTTAGCCTAATATGTAATGTAGTTCATGAATTTTTAATTTGTTCAATACAATCTCTAAACTTTTGGTATATGCTCAATTTCGTCTCTGAACTATATGAAAATATTTAGTGTTGTCCCTAATCTTGAATTGATGGAAAGATGACTTTGAACATTTTATAACATGTATAAAAAGTTCAAGGACTAAATTGAACAATTTAAATATTTATGGACCACATTGCTCGTTGGGCTAAACTTTATGTGCCACATTGAACAAATTAAATGTTTAATGACCACATTATATATTGGCACAAAGTTGAGAGATCGTTTGTGTTATTATCCCTAAATAAATAAGATGGAAAGAACCAAGTTTGAAAGAACCCGATTTTTCCAATGCCGAGGTCCGATCCAATTCACAACTGAATTTAACCAAATCGCGAGTGAACTACAATCCGATGTAACTCGCACCCCATGTAAAATTGAAACAGAAATATAACCTGAATTCAAGAGCATCCATACTTGATGTTGTCTGAAAAACCAAGTAGCATAGACATGATTCAAATTCAACTAGCCAAAAAGAAGGTAACCTGCCTTCGATTTTCTTTTCGATAGCTTTCGTAAGCAATACTATATATAAAAAAAACCAAACGATCATGTTTTTTTCACTCCTCCAATGGTTAAGACACTTCGACCAAAAAAAAAACGATTAAGACACTCCCTTTTTTGTTGTTTTGACCATCCTATCCCTTGTGGGGCCATCACTTATGCTATAGTTTTATATGATTCATTTTTTATTGTTTGGTCAACTTTTTTTATTTTGTTTCTTTTTTTTTCCATATAGGTCCCAGTTTCCTTCTTCTTTCTTTCCACACCTCTCGCTTGTTTCTCTGTTTTTTCTCTTGCAAGCCCGTCTTTCTTTCTACCACTCCTTCTTCTTCCACAAACCCCATCATCCTCTGTTTACTAGCTATGATGCCAATCCCGCTGTCCTCCGTACTTTCGCTGGCATTGGCATTGGGCACATCGGTGACCTCCCCAACGAGCCCCTCTTCTTTGCACGTAGGCTCTACTTGCACCATGGAAGATAATATTGAGAAGCACTGCTTCTCTCTCTTCCCTTTTTTAAATATATTTTTCTCTCCTTTTCTTGCACATGTGAGAGTGTAGAGAAAGAAAATGTGTCTCCACCATTTGTAGGCATAAAGGCCAAGGGCAATAGGCGAGTTGTGCTCTTTTAGGTAATATGAAGCCGGATTCAAATTAGTGGTTTAATTTGATTGCAGTTTTCAACGCCATGTCTAGAGTGTTGAAATAAAAATTGTGCTTTCATAGATTAATTTCTTGGAATACACTACTACAATTCTGCGTTTGTTCTTTCATTTGTGTTGCAGCCGTTGCTTTTAGCCCTAGACTATAGTTGTGTATGAATTTAACTTGATTTTTCAACAGCCATTTCGTAATCGCGCGTTTGTTGGGATTCATCATTTATACTTGTTTAACCCATTGTTTTACTCACTCATGCTCTGTTGGTAATTATACATTGTGTTGTTATGGAAGCAGAATGTATCTACACACTCATTTAAACTTCTTCCCTGCCTTCTTCTCGATAACTTCACCCTTTGTTTGCCGACTCCGTTACAGTAGACCACATTGTTCTTAAAGCAAAGACATGCACTACGGGAGAAATAATCAGCTCCACCTCATATTGTAGCCTTCAGCCTCCACTCTAGCTTTAAACCCAACACCTACAAATCTTGAGAAAGCGAAAGGATTTGACATCCAATGTCATTAAAGAAAGTAGATTACCTTAACTCCCCCTGAGATCAAACTACCATATTAAGCATATCCTACATTAGTATTTCCAACAAGTCAATTAATGAGAAGCAACAGCAGCATCCCAAAATTAATGATGAAAAGCTTATGGAAACGATAGTATGAAACTAAACCAAAGGGAGCAAAAATGTATAGGATGCAAGCATGCTACAGACTACAGAGCAATCGAACATCACACACGCCTCTATTGCTCTGACTTCTTTCAGCAACAGTGGCCCTCTTCCAACATGAACTTTTCATAGTGGAAAAGAAGAAAACCTATTATCTTGAGGAGCGGCGCAATAAGAGATTTTTCCATTGAAAACAAGACTTAATCATGCTCTTGGCTTTTGCCATCCAAATCAAGAAGTTATAGTTTATTATATCTTTCTTTCTCTACACTCTGCTACATGTGATGAAAAATAAAATTCAAGCAAGTGCATAATTAATTCACTAGCACTGTTTTGATGCCAAAACTTGTGTACGGAGGCCATTATAGTGCCAAAAGTTTCAGTCGGATCATTGAAGTGCTAAAAGTTGTGAAAAACGATCACTTAAGTGCCACTTTGCCGGAAATCCGACGTGGCATTTTTTTATTAATTTCTCAAGCTGAAGTGGCTCACCAAAGGCTGATGTGGCATTTTTTTTTCCTTTTCTTTCTTTTTTCCTTTCTTTTCTTTTTTTTTCCTTTTCTTTCTTTTTTCCTTTCTTTTCTTTTTCTTTTTCTTTTCTTTCTTCTTATTTCCTATGGCCGGCGTCTGGCCATTGGCCACTGGCCATGGACAGCCTCGCCTGGCGTCGCCTTCCTCCTGGTGAGGCCCGGCCTCATTGGATCTGGTGAGGCGAGCCCTCGCCGGGGCTTGCCTTGCCCAGGCGAGGGTCAAGGTCGCCTAGGTAGGACGAGGGTCAAGGTCGCCTAGGTAGGGCGAGCCCCGGCGAGGGCTCACCTCGCTAGATCCGGCGAGGCCGGCCCTCGCCGAGGCCACGGCTACCTCACCAGGCATCGCCTTCTTCCGGGCGAGGCCGGCCATGGCAGGTGGCTGGCCTCCGGCCACCGGCCATGGTAGAAGAAGAAGACAGAAATGAAAAAAGAAAAGAAGGAAAAGAAAAAAGAAAAGAAAGAACAAACTCAGAAAAAAAATATTTAAAAAATTGAATTATACACATGGAAATGCCATGTGTCATTAAAATTTAAATATAAAAGTCATGTATTAAATTTGATCAGAATTTCTCGCCGTTGACACTTAAGTGATCGTTTTTTCTCCAATTTGGCACTTAAGTGATCGCCGGCGTAAACTTTTGGCACTTAAATGATCCAAATGAAACTTTTGGTACCAAAGTGGCCTCCGTACACAAATTTTGGCACCAATGCTGTTCTTCTCCCTGTTTATTATATCTTTCTTTCTCTACACTCTGCTTCATGTGATGAAAAATAAAATTCAAGCAACTGCATAATTAATTCACAAGCACTGTTTTGATGCACACTATGCTCTAAATGCAAGAGTGAAACACAAGGTCAAGCATTTCCATGACCCAAAACTCAAATTCACTTTTAAGAAAAAATATCAAGAAATGCTCAATAGCGATTGGAATAAGCATGATTCAAGACCAAGAAAACTAAAGAGGAAAAATACAAGCTTTCACTAGAACCATACCTCCAATAGAGAATGAGGAGGGTGCGAATTGTTGAAGTAAGCAATTCTTTTGGGGATTGCAGATGTGAGAGAGAATTGTGGAAGAAAAAGAATAAGAAAAGGAGTGGAGGCATGAAAAGAAAAGAATGACCAGCACGTGAGAATAGAGAGACGAGTGGGAGGCACGGAAAGAAAGAAAAAAAAGGAAAGTGGAATCATAAGGAATAAAAAGAGTTGACCAAATAATAAAAATGGATCATATAAAATTATGCCAAAAGTGATAATCCCATAAGGGATAGGATGGTCAAAACAACACAAAAGAGAGTGTATAAGCCATAGGAGACGTGAAAAAAATGCGGCCCAAAAAAAATGTTCTTTATAAGGGATTACGTTGTTTGTATCTGCATGTTCCTAATTATTTCGATGGCGAATATATTTTTACTTATGGATAGTAATTATAAAGTAATGAAGCAGGTTTTAAAGCTGAGTATATAGTTGTCAAAATGTATGAAATCTCTCTAAAATAACTTGGGCTCTTGAAACTCTATACAGAATAATTTGAATGGCTTTCTCCTAATGGAAAAATAGTATCACTAAGAAAAATAGAGTATTATTCCATGTAGAGAATATTTAAAATCTTATTACATTTATATTGTTTCTTTGCTAACTCTTATATGTATGTTGAAGTTAAAATGGATAACTAATGATCCTTGAAAAATCAACTCCAATATTCAAAGCGGTATAAGGTAAAACATGGAAAAACACACTTGATTTTAGAAATCGACCCATTGAAACAAATGAGAATTGAGATAAATCTGTATCCAAATCATCCAAAATTTGGGAAAACCTCAAATTAGTGACGATCCGGATTGATCATCGACTTGCATCCAGAAAATAAACAGTCTAACACGAACCGAGGTTGAGATGATCCAAAGTTGACCTAACTTGCACTTGAAATTTTGCAAGCCCCAATGACTCATATTTGAATATGCACCAAAGTCAAAATTAATAGAAACAAAACCAATCCTACGATCCTATTTGCCACCTCTACTTACTAATCATTAGGCATAAGGACACGTGGTAGAAGGACGGGCCACAAAAGAAGAAAAAGCATTTTAAGTGACGGTTACACCATGTGACAATAATGGTGTGGTGTAACCGACCAATTATGTTGGTTGCATGCTATGAATCTTATCCTATTTGGAACCACATGTATTATACTTTCACCTTTGATTAACTTATCATATAACATTACAATGACGCATGGATTACCTGTCACACACTTAGTTTCAAATCCCATATCCATTACACCCAACATGTGAAGGTGAGGAAAGAAGAAAGGCCCCTCACTCAATCTGTTTAGGCCGCATTTGGTCATTTGGATTTCTAGCGAATATAGGAGTGGATATGATTTGATATATAATATATGGATTTTGCTATATCATTTCTACTATTTGGTCAATCGCAGTAATAAAACCGAGTATTTCATATCCTATCATATCCATTATTTGGTATACATGACATATTGATGTAATGAATCTAAAAATGCATAAACAAAGATGGTAAGAATTTCTCATAATTTAGTGCAATCACAAATGTACAAATGAAGATAATCTCAATCAATCAATTCATAATTATTACACGATCTACATCTTAAATAGAAAGGAGATTTACTATGACAAGAAATATAAACAGGTTACGGCAACATCGATGAGATACGTTAGCACGAGTGCCAAAATTAGTAAAAGAGAGAAAACGTGGTTATTAACTTTGCGATTTTGAAAGGTATAGTGCTTTGACTTTTTTGCCACTTTTGTAAAACTTCAACATTACAAAGCTACGAAAGAGGAGTTTCAACTCTTTTACTGTTTTTGTGGACTTTTGACCCGAACTAGAGAGCTACGAAGGAGTTGTGAAGCTTTAACATGAATTAAAGATATAAAGGAGAAGGAGATGGAGAGAATCAGGAAGATCTGTTTCAAGTTTGAGTTTGTTTATTTAAAATCAGGGTTCTTCTACTTCATTTTTATTTAATTATTTTTTAAATATTTTTCCTCTCTTTATTTATTTCTTTTTTATTCCCTTCCGTCATTCCTTAATAAAATTTTTAATAATTAATAAACTATAGAATAAATATAGATACCAAATATGTACGTATCTATATATATACGAAATATATATTATAAAATAGAAAGAAATTCAAATATATAAAAAAGGAATAAATGAAAATTGTCCATTATATTTTTGTTATATTGAATTTTCTTTTTTATATTAGAATCCAAATATTATTTTATATTAAATTATTATTTTAAATTTTTAAATTTAAAAAGTTTGTTATTCCAAAAAAATAGCTTTTACACTAAAAATACAAGAATTCCTGTTTACCTTAACCCCATCTTCCCCATGGGATATTTTTATCCAGGTTATACTCTCTTATATCCGACTAATTCTATCTTAGGCAGGAACCAAACAAATGACAAGATATATTTTAGGGAAAATTCCAAATAAGGGTCTTAAGTGGACTTAGTGTCAAATAAGAGCCCAAAGTGCCTTCATTTTCTCAAATAAGAGTCAGAAATGGATTTTGTTTCAAATAAGGATATGAAGTGGCTATGTCTGTTTTAAAGAAGAACCTATCTTTCAAGATGTTGAGGGCATTTTCGTATTTCGTCTTTCATCTTTTTTCCTTTTTTCTTTTTTTTTCTTTTTTCTTTCCTTTTTTTCTTTTTCTGGTTTCTCTTTGTTCTTTGCCAATGGCTGGCCACCGATGAAGCCCGGCAAGGGCTGGGCAAGGGTCGCCCTTGCCCAATCTGGCAAGGGCCACCCAAGCCAGCAACGGGCGAGGAACGGCGTCACCAGCCATAGGCGAGGGTTCTTAGCCCTTCTTAGGCTTCGCCGGTGGCTGGTCGGCCACCGGCAAGAACAAATAGAAAAACAGAAAAAGGAAAAAAAGAAAAGAAAAAAGGAAAATATAAATTAAAATTAAAATTGTCTTTGGACAAAAATGCCTTTAATTAGTTGGAATAAATTTGCTGACCGGCAACCGGCAAGGTCAAGCCCTTATTTAAAACTCTAATGGCCACTTAAAGCCAGCCCTTATTTGAGATTGATAAGCCACTTCATGCCCTTATTTGATACAAAGTTCACTTCAAGTCCTTATTCGAAAAAATGATGACACTTCATATCCTTATTTGGAATTTTCTCTATATTTTATTTAATATCGACTTTTATCCAGACCACCAAAAGTAGTCTAAGGAGTCTCTCATAGTAAGGATTTCTTGGTTATTTACTATTAATCTACGGGGAGATTGTCCAATCATTCATAAATTTATTGTACATAAGTTAATTAATTCTTTAATTTTTCAGTTTTGCTAATTTAATTGCTAATTTTTGCACGAAATTCCTGTGTAGTCCTTTTAGCTAATTTTGCTCGAAATTACTGACGTAGTATTGTGCCCCATAAAGACGGTGACAATGATTGAACTATTACGTCAGCGATTTAGGGTGAATATAGACCAGAAGCATTATGTTGAAATTTCACGCAAATTATTAAGATCAAATTGGCAAGATTGAAAAATTTAGGACTGATTAAATGATGTTTCCATTAATCTACCCTTCGAAAGCCTTGCTTTTTGTCACGCCTCGCGTCCTACGGCACGTCACATCCCTACCGTAGTCGATACAAGTGCAATGTCCCAGGACGCATTGCCGACCCAACACCCCCAAAATAGAGTACAAGGCACACGTAGAAGCAATACAACACTCGAACAATTTAAGACCACATAACTAAGGATAGCCGCACAACAATCAACATGAGCGAATATACACTATTCATTTACAGCCCATATTCAAAAAATAAAAAACGGGTCAAAGGCCACTACTGACAAAAAGGGGTAAGTGGCCCGGGCAGTCAGAATACTAAACCTAAGAAGGGCACCTATTCAAAAAGTGTTGGCCCTACCTAACTATAGTTAGGAGTAAAGTCTAAGGCAACCAGTCCGGATCGGACCCCAAGGACTCGGACGAGTCATCCAACGACTCCAACTCAAAATCAATCGAATCCGGTTTGGACCCGGCATCTCCTGACTCCGCCCCGAAATCACCCTTCGGCTCTAGCTCCTGCTCCATGAGCTCTAGCTCCGGCTCGACATTGGACTTCTAGTCCATCGGCTCAGCTCCCTCGGACTCGGTATCCATCTTGATGATGACTGGCCAGGCACCGGAATCCTCTTCGGACGTGGCAGCAGGGCTCACAACCTCTCTATTAGTAGCCTGCAGATCCAGTTGGCCATGTATGTCGAACGGGATGTCGAAGGACCAAAGGAGTCCATCCGTACCGAACTGGTCCCAGAAACACCAAGCTAGGTAAGGATGAGCCCGAAAGTGTGGCCCACCCTCATCGACCCATACTATACTGTAGTGCCTAACATATGACTCCCCGTTCCCTACGGGGTGTACTGTCACCGATCGCTATATGTGATACGGGATCCCAAAATGAAGTGGCACATCCACCATCTCAAGGTTGGGGGTCTGAAAACTGAGGTTTAAGCAACAGTGAGAATAATCTTAGCGACTAGGCCCCCTAAATCTAAACTAGGCTAACATGCACCTCCTCTGACGAGTACCAAACAACATGCAATCTAAATCGTAATAACTTAGGCCCTCGGGCCTTAATCCAATACTTAACGAACCCTGCAAGTTAGGCACTTTATATATAATTGCAATGATAGCACAGAACTCAATCACAGTACATGTACACAGATTACTTTGCCAAAACGCGTGTCATGCATACTCCTATGCTCATGTACATGCTCATGCTCATGCCTCATCAGCGCATGATCGCACACTTGCACTCTAGCACACTTGAGATTTACAAATTATCCTCCGACCCACGTAAAACGCATCAGGTCTATCACTTCGAAATCGAACTCTGGCCTGTGTAAGACGCATCAGGCTCATGACACAAAACCCACATAAAATGCATCAGGTTGGTCATCTTCCGGCAGTCTGGGCATCGTCCCACGTAACATGCCTCAGGACGGGTTCAATACCCCGCGTAAAACGCATTAGAGCTTTATGTGATCACACTTTCGCATATACCAGTTATTATATGAATTCCGCGTAAAACGCAGCAGGGCGATTAGGTAATCACATGCTCATGTCGTTTGTGCACTCACGCGTATGTACATGTTATGCCAATGCTCGAGATGCACACTCATGGCTACAATATCACACTCAACATTCGTGAATTCCATATTGGGCACTCAATATGATTTGGTTACATACTCAATTCGCATCTCAATATGCCCAATGAACCAACCAATCCAAATCAGTCACCACATACAGTTTAGCACCCAAATTTACGCAATTAAACACCAAAACCACGCATGCCGATCGCCTACCAAGCATCTTATAAATTGGCCATGCCAAGCATATCACAGAGCATTACATAATCACATTCAAGCCACGTTTAATTTAGGATCCTCACGGCTGATCACCGTTTCCTAAGCAATTTCCCCTAAAACCTCAATTAACCAATTATGGCCTGAATCGACCCGATACCAAATCAGCCATGAACAGTCCACCCTAGGCCATTAAATCACTTCCAAATCATCCCATTAGATCACAAAAATTGCCATGAAAACAACCACCACTTAGCCCGCAATTTACACCCGCCAAATCCACATTTTTGCTTGAATCAAGGCGTCTATGCTCCGCCACATCACAACACCCTATAGTCCACTAAACCTCGATTGAATCATCACTCTCGGTCACCAAATGTGCCACAAAATTAGCCCCCCTAATAGCCACCATGTGGTCCACAAGTTACGTTCGCCAAATCCACAATTTCGTCCAAATCAATGCGTCTAAGCTCAGCCACCACACAGCTCATTATGAACCACTAAATCTCAACTAAATCATCACACTAAGCCACGAAATCAGCCACAATATCAGTTCCTAACATCCTCCACAATTTAACCCCTAAATCATCTTAATTAACCCCTAAAACTTATCTAGAAACACACATTAACCTAACTAGGGTTTAGGATTGTACTCATTTGGATTCCTAAGCTTTAAACAAGGTTGATTGAGTGGCGAGGGTGGTTGAACAGCGGCGGGGCAAGCGGCGGCGACGGGCGGCCTTCATGTCGGTGGCACCGGTAGCGGCTCGAGGACGATGATCCTCGGTAGGGGCTGGTCCTCACACGGCTGGGGAAGGGAGAAGGAGAGACGGCTGGATGGTGGTGAGGCGAGGGGAACGGTGGCACGCGGCGTGCGGCGTCTCCTCCGGCGATGGCGGCTCCAGCGAGATTCTTGGGCGGCCGAGAGAGAGATCACGGGAGAGAGAGAGAGGAGAGGATGTCTGGCTGACTTGGGGAGGGAATGGGAAGAGAGAAAGTCAAAGGGGAAATGTATAGGCTTGAGTGAGATAGTGGGGTGGTTAGCCAACTTTGCCAAAATGACAATCACGCCCTTTATCTAAGGGCTTGGATTAAAACTTGCTAAATATCTTGGGAGCATTATGGATTACAAATTTCAGCATTATTGGGCTGAAATACAACAATATAAAACTCCAAAATATGCCCTAAAATTCGGAACACTATAATTAGGCCTAGGGGTAAAACGGTAATTTTTTTGTCCCGGGTAAAATTTTCAATTTTCGACTCTATTGACCCCCAATATGAGTGGCCACACAAAAATGACGTCGTCCTTGCAAAATAGTCGTGTATGCCCACAAAATTCGACACCGAAGTCCGGACTCAATTCTACGATCGATTTAACTCAATTTACAGTTTTAGCATCTCTCACTAACGGGCGGTTGTTTAGGGGTTACGCGTATCGATCTAAGGCTACTCGAGTCATGATAATCTCGATTCTCAAGATAACATGAGGATTTATTGCTAGTCCCAGGGGTCGCGGTTGTCCGGAATAAGTTCGAGATCGTTCGCCGCGCGTACTCTTGATTGTGCAGAATCACCTGCTATCCGATCAAACGTCGTCGGTCAAACCAAATCCGTCACTCCACTTGGACCAGCCCACATCGGTACAAAATATTCTCTTGTCGTAACTCGTAATCGGACTCAATTCACGGTTGAGTTCTTAGGTCCACGTACCGTTTTTCTAGTTAGCCTTTCCTCATTGGCCAGTATCCCGAGAATGATCAGTTCTTGGTGAGACTTACTAAAATGAAATGAGAAATACATCAATTTTATTGATCACGAAAGTGAGTCGAATTTCTTGACATTACAACTCTTCACCCCTTACAAAAATTTCATTCTCGAAATTTACAATTCAAACCCAACTACTCAAATAAATAGGAGTGCTGATGTCGCATTACTTCCTCGCTTTCCTAGGTGACGCCTTCCATTCAGTGATGTTTCCAAACAACTTTGACCAACGGGATTGTCTTGTTTCTCAAAACCTGCTCCTTTCTGTCCTTGATTCGCACTGGTCTTTCACGTACAACACCTTGTCGTCCACATCTATTACTTCATGATTCAGCACGTGGGTCGGATCCTGTTCATACTTTCTCAACATCGACACGTGGAAGACGTTATGAACTTGTGATAAATTTGACGGCAAGGCGAGACGATAAGTCAACGTTCCAATCTTTTCCAAAATCTCGAACGGGCCTATATACCTTGGATTCAGCTTTTCTTTCTTGCCAAACCGAGATAGTCCTCTCATCGGTGAGATCTTGAGGAATACATGGTCGCCAACCTGAAACTCTAACGGTCTATGCCTTCAGTCCGCGTAACTTTTTTGATGGTTCTGAGCTGTTCTCAACTTTTCCCAGATAATCTTTACTGTTTCCACCGACTGCTAAACCAGCTTGGAACCTGTTATACTTCCTTCTCTCACTTCATCCCAACACAATAGCATTCTACACGCTCTACCACAAAGTGCTTCAAACGGGGCCATTCCGATACTTTACTAAAAGCTGTTATTGTAGGCAAATTCTACTAAATGCAACTGTTCTTCCCACTTGCCTTGAGAATCCAATACATACACTCTCAGCATGTCTTCTAAGGTCTGAATAGTCCTCTTAGATTGGCCATCTGTCTGCGGATGGTAGGCCGTACTGAACTGCAACTTCGTTTCTAGGGTTGCTTGCAGACTTTTCTAAAAATTCGCAGTAAATCGGGGATCACAATCCGAAGTAATTGATACCGGTACTCCATAAAGACGAACTATCTGCCGTACGTACAACTCTACGTACCTTTCTAGCTCGAAGTCCTTTCGTACTGTCAGGAAGTGCGCTGACTTGGTCAGTCTATCCACAATCACCCAAATAGCATTGTGTCCCCTCTGACTTCATGACAATCCCGTTACAAAATCCATGATAATATACTCCCATTTCCATTTAGGAATTTCCAATAGTTGCAACATTCCGCCAGGCTTGCAATTCTGTGTCTTCACTTGTTGGTACGTCAGACACTTGGCCACATGCTTGGCCATATCCCCTTTCATTCCGTTCCACCAATGATGCTGTCAAAAGTTCTGGGACATCTTCGTGCTGCCCAAGTGAATACTATAATTGCTCCTATGAGCTTCCGACAAAATATCTTCCTTGAGTTCTAAATCATCTGGCACGCATAAACATCCTCGAAACTTAAGAATTCCATCATCGGACACTTGGAAGTTCGTTTCCTCTTAGCGTTATCCATACTCAAAATTTTCTGAATCTCAAAGTCCATAGACTGTGACGCCTTAATTTTGGCTTGCACTTCCGGTTCAATTCTTAACGTTGCCATCAGACTGGAGAGGTGTCCTACCTCGAACTTAAATTCTGAATCTCGTGCTCTTTACAATAAAGTCCACTCTTTGACCATTAAATGCGCAATGCTCGATTTCTGGCTTAAGGCATCAGCTACCCGGTTGGCTTTATCAGGATGGTACAAAATGTCATAATCATAGTCTTTTAGCAACTCCATCCAACACCTCTGCCTCATATTCAATTCCGTATGCGAAAATAAATACTTGAGGCTCTGATAGTCCGTGTAAATCTAAAACTTTTCTCCACATAAATAGTGCCTTCAAATTTTAAGCATGAAAATGATTGCTGCCAGTTCCAAATCGTGGGTTAGGTAGTTCATCTCATGAGGCCTTAACTATCGCAATGCATAAGCAACTATCCTTCCATGTTGCATTAGCATGCATCTTAATCCCGTAAGCGAAGCATCGCTATAACTTTCATATCCTCCCGGTCCTGAGAGGAATTGTTAGCACTGGCGGAGTAGTCAATCTCTGCTTCAATTCCTGAAGACTCTCTTTGCACTTTTTCGTCCACTCAAACTTAGTCTCCTTCTTAAGCAACCTCGTCAATGGAGTGGCTATCGCTGAGAATCTTTCTACAAATCGCCAATAATAACCTGCCAGCCCTAAGAAACTCTGAACCTCAGTAATTGCCGTAGGACTCGGCCAATCCATTATTGCTTCAATGTTCACCGGACCCACGGAAATTCCTTCTCCAAAAATTATATGCCCAAGAAACTTCACTCGGTTCAGCCAAAATTCGCACTTGCTAAACTTAGCATACCGTGCATGCTCTCTTAACGTTCGTACGATCTTTTTTTCAAGTATACCTTATGTTCCTCGGGACTCTTTGAATACACTAAAATATCATCTATGAAGATAATGACGAACTGATCCAAAAACTCCTTGAATATCCGATTCATTAAGTCCATGAAACTAGTAGGGGCATTAATCAGCCCAAACGGCATTACAATGAATTTATAGTGCCCATACCTCATCCTGAATTCCATCTTAGAGATATTCTCCTTTTGTATTCCCAATCAACTAGTCAATCGCAAGATAATTATCTTTCCACCTCTTAAAGATGAAGCCCAATCCATCAATTCTTAATCCCACGGCCTCCCAAAGCAAGTCACCCAGTTCTTTACAAAATTCGAAATTTCCAAGCAATAACTCATTCATCCGAATCTTGTCAAAAGACATCATCACCAATTCAGAAATCCATAAACTAATTGCGTCTATTCACTATGAGCAAATAAATGTCTTACATGACCATTCAATCTATAACTTCAAAAATCGCTTATAATATACCAAATATCATTACACATCGCATTTGGACCTCTAAGTCAAATCCTCCACTTTCTTCCCAGCTACAGTGCACACCTTTCCTTGTGACTGCGGTCAGTCCTGGTTATTCTGCGAGGTAACTCCTACTTGATGTCCTACTTGTGGTTGCTATTGCCGCATTAGCGGTCTAGCTCGTCTGTTTGGGTAGTTTCTCAATTGGTGACCTTGTCGGCCACATCCAAGACATGTTCTAAGTCCACTTGGGCAAGGGTCATTCTTGTGCCTCCTTCCACAAGACCGACATGCGGCACTGGAATAGTAATTCGTCTTTCCAAAATTCTTTCTCACGGAAGGGACAAATCGCCTATTCCCACTCATAAGCTTATTTCCAAAGTTCCTATTGTTCCTAGCCGACGCATACCATGATCCAGGAGCGGCAGCCCTTTATGTCATGTCTCGCCCAACTATTTGGGCTCTCTCGTAAAGCTCTCTATAATCCCTTGGATTTAGGAGTATCAACTGACTGCGGAGTTCCGGTTTCAAATCATCCGGGGATCCCTTTGCCCTATCCACAGGGTCTTTCACCATTCTTTGTGCAAACGTAGATAATCTTGCAAACTTCGCCTCGTACTAATTCAATGTTATCTGATTCTAACGGAGCCTTAGAAACTTTGCCATTTTCTGTTCTCGTGCAGTCTCAGAGAAGTATTTCTCATTGAAGGTCTCAATGAAGGCAGTCCAATTTGGGATCGTGCTTATAGGGAAAACCTTACCTCGGGTGGCCTCCCACTAACCATTTGCTACACCCTGAAGTTAATATACTACTAGGGTCTACTTTTCTTCCTCCATGCACTCCAGCAGTGCAAAGGCTTTCTCCAATTCTTAACCTAGAGAGTCACAATCATAGAATCACCATTTCCTCCAACTTGGATGACTTAAGTTTTAGAAACTATTTCATCATGTGATGTATCTAACGATTCCCAATTCCTATCCCTTGATTACAATTAACAGCAGCGACAGCAGCCTCAGCAATTAGCGACGGCTCCTTTTGGAGCCTACTATCCCATTATGATTCCAACTTCTGCAAGTACTTTCAAAATCCCATCCCCTCTGGAATCCTCCACGGTTCTAGCTCACGTACCTATACGTTCTCGACCTTGACCTCTTCCTCGACTATTCATTGTTACAGGGTTCTCACCGCTCACTTATTTGCTATAATTCCATTAAGGAATTAGAGACCTAAAACAATCTAAACCGGTCTAAGGTCCTAGGCAGGTACATGCAACAACAACCAAGCAACCGGCATGCAGCCTAACACAAACAGCACAACATTTCGACCAAGGAGATTCGCGTACTTACCTCGGATCTTGCCGCACCTGCACTTTACGGGTCAATTTATACAATCAATCGATCATGACATAGACAGTAAGGAGGTACACTTAGCACACGAGGTCACCCTAATGGCTACCCAAGGTCATCGCTCCTTATCACTCCAGGCTTCGACCGAATTGAACCGAGCTAACCTTACTCTGATACCAAATCAAACGGGGATGTCACGCCTCGCGCCCTACGGCACGCCACATCCCTACCACGGTCGATACAAGTGCGATGTCCCAGGACGCGTCGCCGACCCAACGCCCCCAAAATAGAGTACGGGGCACACGCAGAAGCAATACAACACCTGAACAATTTAAGACCACATAACCATGGATAGTTGCACAACAACCAACATGAGCAAATATACATTATTCATTTACAGCTCGCATTCAAAAAATAAAAAACGGGTCAAAGGCTACTACTGACAAAAAGGGGTAAGTGGCCCGGGCGGTCAGAACACTAAACCTAAGAAAGGCACCTATCTAAAAAGTGTCGGCCCTATCTAACTATGGTTAAGGGTAAACTCTAAGGCAATCAGTCCGGGTCGGACCCGGGGGACTTTAACGAGTCATTTGATGACTCATACTCAAAATCCATCGAATCCGGCTCGGATCCGGCATCCCCTGACTCCGCCCCGGAATCACCCTCCGGCTTTAGCTCCTGCTCCATGGTCTCCGGGTCTGGCTCGATGTTGGACTCCTAATCCATCAGTTCCTTTCCCTCGGACTCGGTATCCATCTTGATGATGACTAGCCGGGCACCGAAATCCTCTTCGGATGTGGCAGCGGGGCTCGCGACCTCTCCATTAGCGGCCTGCAGATCCGGCTGGCCATATATGTCGAACGGGATGTCGAAGGATCAAAGGGGTCCATGCGTAGCGAACTGGTCCCCGGAAACACCAAGCTAGGTAAGGATGGGCCCGAAAGTATGGCTCGCCCTCATCGACCCATACTATGCTGTAGTGCCTAACATACGACTCATCGTTTCGTACGGGGTGTACCGTCACCGATCGCTCTATGCAATACGAGATCCCAAAACGAAGTAGTACATCCACCATCTCAAGGTCGGGGGTCTTAAAAATAGGGTTTAAACAACAGTGAGAATAATCTCAGAGAGTAGGCCCCCTAAACCTAAATTAGGCTAACATGCACCTCCTGATGAGTACCAAACAACATGCAATCTAAACCGTAATAACTTAGGCCCTCAGGCCTAAATCCAATACTTAATGGACCCTGCAAGTTAGGCACTTTATATATAATTGCAATGATATCACAGAACTCAATCACAATACATGTACACACAGATCACTTGGCCAAAACGCGTGTCATGCTCATGCACATGCTCATGTTCATGCCTCATCAGCGTATGATCGCACACTTGCACTCTAGCACACTTGAGATTTACAAATTCTCCTCCGACCGGCGTAAAACGCATCAGGTCTATCACTTCGAGATCGATCTCTGGCCCGTGTAAGACGCATCAAGCTCATGACACAAAACCCGTATAAAACGCATTAGGTTGATCATCTTCCGGTAGTCCGGGCATCGTCCCGCGTAACACGCCTCAAGACGGGTTCAATACTGTCATGCCTCGAACCCCACGGCATGTAACCTCCCTACCTTGGTTGATTGTAAAGCAATGCTCCTAGGAACGCGTCGCCGACCCCACACAATCAGAGATAAGGCACATGCAGAATTTAATGAATAAACACTCGTACCATAACGATACGAGACCAAAGATAGCACAGTGAACACAATAGGAATATGATTACAAATATGCATTTTTATATTACTATAGAAAGCCTTTTTAGAGTATTCACTTTTACACAAAAACAAACAACACAAGCAGTCAACAGCTACTAGGTCAAAAAGGGTCAGTGGCTAGGGGAAGGTCAGGCTAACTACAGGGAAGTCACTATAAAAAAGGAACGAGCTTCCCTATAAGGGTTAGGACTATCCTAAGGCTCCCAGTCAGGGTCTGACGACTCTGAAGAATCATCCGATGTCTCCTCAGCGGAACTTTCAGATGGCTTAGACGCTTCTGAATCTATATCCTGAGCTTCAGCCCACTCGTCCTCAGAATCCGGTTCCAGCTCCGGGTCGAGGTAAAGTTTGATCTTTTCATCTGAGCCTAATTCCGCAACTTCCCCATGGTCTTCATCAGAATCTAGGTCCATGTCTTTGAGTTCATCTTCTTCCCGTGTAAATTGGTCGGGTCTTCAGCTATTACCTATGGCTCCTGTGGCTCCCCATCTATAGGCTCATCGACGCCATCTACATCATAGATATCCTGAGGATTAATCACTTCACCATCCGCGTGTATGGGTTCCATCAGTCCATTCTCATCAAGCAGGGCATCAAAAGATCTAAGGGGCCAGCCTATATTCCTGTTAGCATCTCAAAGACACCAAACCATGTACTCTTGTGTATGATAGAAATATTCCCCCGTATTCACAAAAACTACTAATCGATATCTTATGTAAGCTTCCCCATTACCAGACGGAAAAACACTGGTTGACTGTTGGATCTGTGTCGGGATCCCAAAAAGCGTATGTATCTTAGGCATGCTCAGGGACGGGGTCTGAAATGTTGGATTATTAAACCGTGAGATAAATCTCAATGAGTATAACCCCTAAACCTAGGCTAGGCTAACATGCAATCTCCTGACAGGTATATCACAAAAAGCATAGCACTATAATTCACAATCATCCTCCGACCTGGGCCCTCGAGCCTCGATCACTTACCTGGTTGACCCTGCAGGTTAAGCATTTCAATACATTGATCAATTCACATACATGAACACATTATTCATACGTATGCCATACGCATGCTCACATTAATCAGTGTTCAGTTCACATGCCATTCGCTGAGTCTCACACTTTTGCACACTGGTCCGTGCATTCTTATGCATGCATATTTTATTCTCATGCCATACTCATGTTTCAGCTTACTAGCCCACACTAACACACTGGCAAAAGCTCGATTTATCATTTAATTCGACCCGCGTGAAAACGCATCAGGTCTCTTTCTTAAACACAACACTCCGTGGCCAGCGTAAAAAAACGCTCCAACCCAGTATCTCTAGCTTGCATCAAAATACATCAAGCGCAACACTGATCTCCTTACGAACCAGAGCCCGCGTAAAATGCATCAGGTTGGTCGTCTTCCGAACGTACCGAGCATCGTCCTGCTATAAACTGCATGAGGACGGCATATCCCGCGTAACACGTATCAGGGCGAAATGTGATCACACATACACACAACTGATTGTTATCTGAACCCCGCGTAAAACGCATCAGGGCATAATTAGGTAATCACATGCTCATGGCAATACGTATTCTCGCACAATCTCATCACACGCCTTATTCTTGGCATACACAATGCGTGTCCAAGCAATGCCATACCATGTACTATGAGCATCAAACATAACTCAAGCACCCAATCAATTCAATGTCACAAACATGTGCTCAATTGGCCCATTTAATACTGTACGGCCCAGTACACAAATCTCAATTCGATATTCATTTCAAGTTACGATTGGCCAATCACATACCGCACAATTCCGGCCACACGAGCACACGACATGGCATGTCACAATTTATCACGATACAACAGTGATAAACTAGTTCAGACAATCCCCACAATTTAGCCAATAATCTCTTAATCAGCTCATTCTAGTCCAATAGTCCAAAAAGGGCAATCCTCAAATCAGTGACATTTGTCCACCAGTAATTCCTATTAATTTCTCTAGATTCATTTCGACAACAACCTCCCCCAATTGGTTCATTAATTTTTCCCAATATCTACTAACAGTATTCATTTCAGGTCTAGAAAATGCACTATCAGTCCTAATCCGGATTTAGGAGGTATACTCACTTAATCTAACTTCACGACAATGAGGAACGGCGGTAATCACCCAGAATGCAGTGGAACCGGTGGCATTCAGGGCGATATACGGACACAGCGTACGGATAGCGTATGGACATGTACGGACGGCGACATACAGCGACGTACGGGTGGCTGGAGTGTCACGGCGGTAGCAGCTCGACTGTTCAAGTGCCGTGTGGCGGCGGTGAAGCTCCGGCATTCCTTTGGCCGAGAGAGAGAGAGAGAGAGAGAGAGAGAGAGAGAGAGGGGGGATGGGTTGAAGGTGGTGGTGGTGAGACGAGGTCAGGCGGAGGATGGGCCTGCCGTGAGCGGTAAGGCAAAAGATGGCGGCGGTCCAGCGAACTCTGGCGTCCTTGGTCGAGGGAGAGAGAGATTGGCGGAGGAGGGGTTGCTCGGTGGGGGTTGGCCGAATGAGAGGAGGAGGAGAGAGAGTGGGTCAAGGCTGGTCAAATATGGGGGCTAAAAGGGGGACACTTGTCGCGATCCTAGGCGATTTCCTATTTTGCCCTTGATCCAACGGCCCTCGTTGTTCTTATCCAAATAATTGAGGGGCAAAGAGGTAATTGGGTCCAATAATTTAGCTGAAAATCCATTATTAATTATCCTAAATAATTTCCAAAATTCGGAACAAAAAATAGCCCAAGGGCAAAATGGTCATTTTTCCGGTCCCCGGTCGAAATTTCAATTTTTTGCTATATCAACTCCAAATGTGAGTGGCCAACATAATATGGCATCAGAATCGCAAAAATAGTTGCACAAGCCTTCGGAAATAGGTTTCAAAATCTTGAGAAATAAAATAATAATTTTTTTCACTTTCGAGTCAAAATTTCAATTTTTGGCCATAACAACTCTAAATATGCGTGGCCACCCTAAAATGACATCGGCCTCGAAAAATAGTCTCGTACGGGTTCAAAATCAACGTCGATGTCCAGAGGGACAAAATCGTAATTTTTTACTTCCGGGTCGAAATTCTAATTTTCAACCGGACTAACTCCAAACGTGTGTGGCCAATATAATATGATGTCCGAATCGTGAAAATAGCTTATCAAGCTCTCGAAAATCGACATCGAAGTCCAGGTTCAATTTCGTGATCAAAACTCGTTAAATTTCAAATTTTAAGGTCTCTCATTGACGGGCGGCTATTTAGAGCATACGTGTATCGACCTAGGATTATCCGAGTCATGACGGTCCCGATCATGGAGAGAATGAGAAATTATCACTAATCTCAGAGGTCGCGATCGTTCGGTTTAAGTTTAGGATTGATTGGCCACGTGCACTTTTCGATCGTGCAGAATCACATGCGATCCGATTGTACATTGTTAGCCTTGGCCAAACTAAATCCGTTACCTTTCCTAAGATCGTTCTACATCAGTCCAAAATATTCTCTCATCATTTCTCGTGATCGGTGTCCGATTCACGATCGAGTCCTTGGTCCTCGTACCAGTTTCCCAGTTAGCCATACCCCACTGGTTAGTATCCCGAGAGTGATTAGCTCTGGGCGAGACTTTCGAAAATGAAATGCGAAATAATATCAATTTTATTGATCTCGAAATTATATTGAAATTCGAGCTGTTACAAATACCCCGCGTAAAACGCATCAGGGCTTTATGTGATCACATTTTCGCGTACACCAGTTATTATCTGAACTTCGCGTAAAACGCATCAGGGCGATTAGGTGATCATATACTCATGTCGTTCGTGCACTCACGCGTATGCACATGTTATGCCAATGCTTGAGATGCACACTCATGGCCATAATATCACACTCGGCATTCATGAATTCCATACTGGGCACTCAACATGATTTGGTTACATACTCAATTCACATCTCAATATGCCCAATAAACCAACCAATCCAAATCAGTCACCACATATAGTTTAGCACCCAAATTCACGCAATTAAACACCAAAACCACACATGCCGATCGCCTACCAAGCATCTTATAAATTGGCCATGCCAAGCATATCACAGAGCATTACATAATCACATTCACGCACGTTTAATTTAGCATCCTCACGGCCGATCACCGTTTCCTAAGCAATTTCCCCTAAAACCTCAATTAACCAATTATGGCCCGAATCGACCTGATACCAAACCAGCCATGAACAGTCCACCCTAGGCCATTAAATCACTTCCAAATCACCCCCGTTAGATCACAAAAATTGCCATGAAAACAGTCACCACTCAGCCCGCAATTTACACCCGCTAAATCCACTTTTTTGCCTGAATCAAGGCGTCTATGCTCCGCCACATCACAACACCGTATAGTCCACTAAACCTCGATTGAATTATCACTCTCGGTCACCAAATGCACCACAAAATCAGCCCCTTAACAGCCACCATGTGGTCCAACAAGTTACATTCGCCAAATCCACAATTTCGTCCAAATCAATGCGTTTAAGCTTAGTCACCACACAGCTCATTATGAACCACTAAACCTCAATCAAGTCATCACACTAAGCCACGAAATCAGCAACAATATCAGCCCCTAACATCCTCCACAATTTAACCCTTAAATCACCCTAATTAACCCCTAAAACTCATCTAGAAACACACATTAACCTAACTAGGGTTTAGGGTTGTACTCACTTGGATTCCTAAGCTTTAAACAAGGTTGATCGAGTGGCGAGGGCGGCTGAACAACGGCGGGGCAAGCGGCGGTGATGGGCGGCCTTCACAGCGGCGGCATCGATGGAGGCTCGCGGACGGCGATCCTCGACATGGGCTGGTCCTCATGCAGCTGGGGAAGGGAGAAGGAGAGACGGCTGGATGGTGGTGAGGCGAGGGGGATGGTGGCACGCGGCGTGCGGTGGCTCCTCCAGCGACAGCGGCTCCGGCGTGATTCTTGGGCGACCAAGAGAGAGATCATGGGAGAGGGAGAGGGGAGAGGATGTCCGGCTGACTTGGGGGGGAATGGGAAGAGAGAGAGTCAAAAGGGAGTGTGCTTGAGTGAGATAGTGGGGTGGTTAGCCAACTTTGCCAAAATGACCATCACGCCCTTCATCTAAGGGCTTGGATTAAAACTTGCTAAATATCTTGAGGGCATTATGGACTACAAATTTCAGCATTATTGGGCTAAAATACAACAATATAAAACCCCAAAATATGCCCCAAAATTCAAAACACTATAATTAGGCCTAGGGGCAAAACGGTAATTTTCCGATCTTGGGTCAAATTTTCAATTTTCGACTCTAGTGACCCCAAATATAAGTGGCCACACAAAAATGACATCGTCTTTGCAAAATAATCGCATATGCCCACTCAATTCGACACCAAAGTTTGGACTCAATTCCACGATCAATTTAACTTAATTTGCAGTTTTAACGTCTCTCACTAATGGGCGGCTGTTTAGGGGTTACGCATATCGATCTAGGGCTACTCGAGTCGTGATAGTCTCGATTCTCAAGAGAACACGAGGATTTATCGCTAGTTCCAGGAGTCGCGGTTGTCCGAAATAAGTTCGGGATCGTTCACCGTGCGTACTCTCGGTCGTGCGGAATCACCCGCTATCCGATTGAACATCGTCGGTCAAACCAAATCCGTCACTCCTCTTGAACTGGCCCACATCGACACAAAATATTCGCTTGTCATATCTCGTAATCGGGCTCAATTCATGGTCGAGTTCTTGGGTCTACGTACTGTTTTCCTAGTTAGCCTTTTCCCATTGGTCAGTATCCCGAGAATGATCAGTTCTGGACGAGACTTATTAAAATGAAATAAGAAATACATCAATTTCATTGATTACGAAAGTAAGTCGAATTTCAGGACGTTACACTTTTGGTGGTGTTTTGTGTTAGTACGTATTGCACTTGTATTAGCAACCAACAGCAGACGCAAGAAGGGATGGTGGTGGCCACCGCCGCTCTCCCGACTAGCCACTGTCGAAAATACCTCGTAAAGTTTAGCACGTGCGACTTTTTTCTAAGAACATTTTAAGCTTGATTCTTCTTACTGCCTCTCCCTACTTTCTTCTCATCTCTCTCAACCTAAATCATGCATCCACCATTGCAAATATAGAAATTCCCATCTTGGGCCATCAAAGATGATGACCCAATTGAGCATGCCCATCTGAAGTACCACATGGGACAAACTTGACCAATCGCTCAATCCCAAGCCTCACTGGTCTGATTCGCACGGCACTCGCGCATCCCTGATTTCGTAGCTTCGCACGTGCGAAGCCTGACCATCCATCACCAAAAGTCCTACTAGGGCCGTCCGTACATATAATAATTGATGGGTCGGTGACAGAGATGATACCAAACAAAAGCTCCGGACAACGGAGACGATCTCGGATCAGGGAGATCTTGGCCTCGTCTGGCCCTACTCTTTCTGGTCCTTCGGAAAGTTAAAAACAGGGAAAATGATAGAAAATTCAGGGGGTCTCCATGAACTTTTCTGTCTTGTAGCGGAAGATAATGGGCTGAGAAAATTTTGTGCTATGC
This sequence comes from Syzygium grande, assembly GCA_024733475.1. Taxonomy (NCBI): domain Eukaryota; kingdom Viridiplantae; phylum Streptophyta; class Magnoliopsida; order Myrtales; family Myrtaceae; genus Syzygium; species Syzygium grande. Next base: position 17,110,971 of record JAMXDD010000004.1, read on the forward strand.
TGTTCCTCCTTATCTTTAAGAAACGATGAGAATATCAACAAAGTAAAGAGTAATGTGATTGATTCTGGAGGGCGTTTAGAAACTTTTCAAGGTACTTGTTGGCACCCTAAAACGCCATAACTAATGTATAATCAATTGCTTATTGATAATGAATATTATATAATTTAGAATTGAGTAACTAACATGTAGATCTATTATCAAGACATAGGCTAATAAATACTTTAATTTTTCACATCAATGTATATCAACCAGAGATTCCTTAGTAACTTTGAAGGTATTATCATAAAATAATAAAAATTCCATGTAGGGGAGAGAAAATAAATAATGCCACTTCAGCATTTTCCATTAACCATATTGACAAAGTTAACGAATTTTTTTTTTGTTGGAACAGAGTTAACGACTTGATTGCAGTTTGATAAATTTTAAGATTTGATTACACTTTTTGAATGTTTTTCATGAATATATTAGGACTCAATTGTACTTTTGCTATAATTTTTAATACTTCTAGTGCACTTATTCCATTTATATATGATTACTATTTTATCAATCAGTTATTTCATTGTTGGGGCTCGCTCAAAATAATCAGTAATTATGATCGAATTGAACATTCCAACTGCGGGGGTGAAATTCCTCCAGCAACGTCAACGACATCGATTGCTCCTCCTCAAATTTTTTTAAGTTTTTTACTTGACAAAAAGTTATTCCATCATTAGACTTTCTTTTGCTTTCGGTCAATCAAATTTTATAGCCGCTGTCCTTATTAGCAATACCTTTTGAAGGAGAACTACAAACTTGTATGATTAATAGGGTGTCAAGAACTACTTGGTTCTTAATATACATTGATATGAAAAATTAAAGTATTTATTAGCCCATGTCGGAATAATAAATCTACACTCAATTGTAAATTATATAATATTCATTATCAATAAGCAAAAAAAATTCTGGTGGGCGTTTAGATACTTTTTTAGGTACTTGTCGACACACTAAAAACCCCAACTTCGATGCCAAAGAGCCGAAGTTAATGAGCAATTAATTATATATTAGTTATGGGTTTGATTATGATACCAATGTCGGTCAAAGTGTCAAGACCATTGAGAAAAAGTGGAATATCTTAAGTCGGGCAGTAAGTGAGGCTGTAGTGATAAAGCAAAGTTATCAATTAGATGAAGCCAAACACTGTGAGTATCGACTGAATTATGTACATGTTGTGCAATAATAAGGGAAGGTGTAAATGCGACCAATATATGTAATTTGATTTTGATTGTAAATACAGTCAGCCTCCACAGATGAATCCCATTCGCCCCTCGATGGAAAGTATTCCTAACGTCCATTCTCATGAGCAAGAGGAAACTCGTTGCCGTTTCAACTTAGAGGAAAAAAAAAGCTTCTGAGAGGCCTACATAACACATATAGGAAGCCCTATCCATAATGGCATAATAGAGGTTTTTAAGTATGCTTCAGATTACGAAATTCTCAAGATTACAGGAGAAGATGGTCAATTGACAATTGAATACATCGGTTGATTCGGAAGCACAATGGAGCGAGGTTGGATGTAACAAATTTTATGAAACTCAGGCTCCATTTGTTTCGTGAAAAATAAATGATTTGAAAAATATTTTCCTAAACACGATTGCTTTTATTGCTTGCAAAAATAAATGAATCGAAAAATAATTTTCATTGTCCAGAAAATGTTTAAATATAACGCTGATAACGCTTGAAATAGCTAGTTAATAAAAAATGCTTTCATTATTGACAATAATTTGTGTGTAGTCGAAAATGATTTTGTGTGGTCAAATTACACGTCTAGGATATTTCAGAATGATTTGCAGCCTGAGGGGCAAGTGTTAGCCCGACAAACTTTAAACTTTGCGCCAAACCTAGGCCTTGGTAAGATGCGAATCGGACGGAAGCAACAATACCAAAAGATAAATGAGAAGAGAGGAACACCGGGGAGTGTGTTTTCAAGAGTGCAATTCCCTGACCAAATGAATAAGTCAGTCAATGAGTTTGATAGAGATTTAAAAGTTCTATTGACTGGTGATCCTCTTGATCGACCATGCACCGTCGAAGCTCCTGTAGATTTTCGAGTTATAAAACGATATATTGTCTAGTACGGTAAAGAAATTAGTCCAATGGTCTGTTAATGGCACAAAGCATTCAGTTGAGTTACTCATACTGTTAAATGGCACCGTTTCGCTCATGATGGAATGTGCATTTGAGAGGCACCCCTTTAAGAGAGGTGTCATTGGTTGTTTGTTGAGGGAAGTTAATATAACTTCCTCATGAGAGAGAGAAAAGGATAACACAGATAATGTACAAGGAAGAACAAACGTTCCTCTCTCTAATTAGCAAAACGCACAAAGATCGTTACTTTAAGAAGACGATCGGTATTAACGCTGTGGAACAAGAATATTTTCGTTGTGATCATATTCAGACCATCGTGAAGTTGTAGTTTTGTCCACCACGTGCTGGTGATTCAATCTACATTTCTGGGTAATCCGTTTGTTGTACATCGAAAGGTTAATCGATTCTTCTGCAAACTTTTTCTCAACACATACAATTGAATGTTGTGGAGCACCTGGCGGCACCCTATAAACATCAACTTTGATATCAAAGCGCTGATGTTAAATAAGTAGTTGATGCCAGTGATTATACATCAACTGTCTGTTTCAGTATGATACTGACTCGGCCCGATGTTGGTGAAAGTGCTCAGACTGTGTAACTGGGGCCGTAGTAATAAAGCAAATCATCATCTAAACGAAGTCAAGGCCGCCCGTGAACCTATAACTTTCCATATTGTCGACCGTGATTCTACATCTACCATAGCTCTTGTATTTTGAAGTTTCCATATTGTTGACCAACTGTGTTTCCGCTTTATAATGAACCCATAAGCTGAGTTGTTGTTCTTTTCTCGATTGTAATCGTCTATCAATCAAGTACAAGGACTATGGTGTGACTTCGGAAATCGTCAATTTGGTTTGTTAGTCAATCCAGTCCAATAGGCAGTCGCTGTTGACGATTTTTGAGCGACCAGTACCATATAAGAATTCATTTGCATAACCGAATTTACAGAGAGATATGTTGTTCGTTGTAACCTTGAGATTGGTCTTTTGTTTTTCGCAAGTAACTCACGAAGGTAAGATGATGATGGAGCTAAACTCATTGAGTCATGTCGGTTCGGTTCGTTCAATTTTGGGGACGTAAACCAACCCGATTCCCTATTATAAAAACTCAAAACATGGAATCGGTCCAATTCCTAACTGTGGCCTTTGAATGTCATTAAACCCAAACCCTAATTTAAACTTGTTCAAAATAAGTAAAACTTTGTAATATTTCCCAAAAAAAGAAAAATTGTAATGAAAAAGTTCCCCTACCGGTTACCAAGATGATTCACTTGTCTCTTTTTTTTCTACTTGGACGTGCCTTACCAAAGAGTTTTACAAAGATCAAGTCACCATAAATCTGAATAAAATGGGGACAACGAAGGAACTCGTGGATCTTAACTTCGATCTGGATGAAGTTAAGGTCTCCTAGTATTATTAGCTAGGAAGGCTCATCAAAGTTCAAGGATAGCAACCTGGATCATTTTTTGCCTCAAAATCCATAGCTTTGTCATGGTCCGAGCCACTTTCGGTCAAATTCTCTAAAAAATCTTATACCTATTACATTTTTGTCAATTAAATCATAAACCTTTTAATTGTGTTAATTGAGTCCTAAATATTCACATGTTGCCAATTGAATTTACTGGCCAATTTTAGCTAGAAATCACTGACGTGGATGTCGGCTGTCCTACTTAGCACAGTAGACCCTAATGTGGACAATTATAATAATATTTTAATATATTTCGATTTTTTATTATTTTTCCTTCTTTTTATTGTTAAGGCCGGTAGGGGGCCCCCGACAATTTTCAGCCAAAAAATATTCATAAAAAAATTTTCCCAATCACTTTTCCTTATTTTCTTATGTCTTTCTACCTGTTTAGTACCGATATACGTTTTTCATCTAGCTTTTTATTATTTGCGACATTGATTTAGCCACTTTGAAATGTGAAATTGAAAAAAAAAAAAAAAAGACTAGAAGTCATTACTCCAAAATTGGCTCTATTCCAATGTAAAAATCGCCCTCTCTCTAGGGCCGGTTGCTATTCCACTCGGGTGTTGGGTTGCTATAGGTTTAGTGAATTTTACATAAGCCCCCTTTATGAAAAATTGCCGCATGCTAATTGTAATTATAATTTTCCACATTAGAAAATTACAACCCTTCTTTTGCCAACCTCTCTTTCATAATTTTTATATCACGACTATTGATGCTTATCATAATTTTGTGTCTTGGTGAGCATAGTTTACATTGTTGGTGTCAAATTAAACATTTGTGTTGCTCGACCTCGGTTGTGCTAAGAACTGAAATGATCTCTTACAATAAGTAAGAAATCACAATGCCTTAAATTCCGATCCCCAATTTAGTTTGAGCAACGCCAGCCAATAAGGCGTGATTTGGATCTTTCGCGACCAATTTGTTGTTCCAGTCGATTAGAAGCTTCCAAGAATAGGTAAGAAATAATAACGTACAAGAAAAGATAAACAGTTCAACGTGCATGTCAAATTTAACCTAACTGGCTCGACTTGTGTTAAAATTGCTTCATAGTCAGAGAGAGAGAGAGAGAGAGAGAGAGAGTTGTATCATTCCTAATGATTTGGAATCTTCCAAGAGTACATTAATAAATGATAACATACAAGAAAGATAAATAGTTCAATGCGTATGTCAAAATTAACCTAACTGGCTTGACTTGTGTTAGGATTGCTTCAGTGAGAGAGAGAGAGAGAGAGAGAGAGAGAGAGAGAGAGAGAGAGAGAGAGAGAGAGAGAGAGAGAGAGAGAGTTGTATTGGTCCTGTCGATTTAGAATCTTCCAAGAATAAACTAAGAAATAATAACAATACAAGAAAGATAAGTAGTTCAATGCGCATGTCAAACCTAACCTAACTGGCTCGACTTGTGTTAAGATTTCGAATTCTTGTTACGACTCCGTTTGTTTTGCAAAAAATGAATGCTTTGAAAAATGTATTAGAAAAAACGATCGCTTACAAAAATGAATGAGCGGAAATATTTTTATTATCCATGAAAATATTTAGATATAAATTATCGTCGATAATGAAAGCATTTCTCATTGACTAATTATTTCTTGTGATACAAGTGATCATTTTTTTAAAAAAAATATTTTCTAAATCATTCATTTTCTGTGAAACAAACAGAACCTATTCAATCATTGCTTCAAGGTCAAAGAGCACGCACAAAAGAGAGAGAGTTGTATCTTAGGAGGCATATTTTCCATGCGCGCACTTTCATTTTTACGTTTTATCTTTTCCCTCACCGACCCAAAAAAAAGGATGCACTTTCATTTTTTAAATTTTGGACATGTGCGTCCAAAATCCAATCAACCCATGCCAAATGTTTGATTCGTACCTCTTAATTAGATAAACCAAAATGTCTCTTTCACTTATATTTTGAGTGAAAGCTAAGACACTCTTAATTCATGAATGTTACATGTGTTGTTAGGTGAGGGAGCAAACATAGCATGTCCCCCCATATGGTCGTGAAAAAACAATTTGTTTATGCGTTAATGTTATCATCATGGATCCTCCGTTCCAACCACTATCCTTTCTGCTTCCTTGGTTGACTTTGCCACCTTGAGCATCTTCGAAATAAGTTAAAGGCTTTATCTGCTTGGATTGGATCATGATCCTTCATGTATTGACTCGATTGGATACACCCACAAGCCTTCCAGAGACAATAACCCTTTTTTTAAGAGGAGATGATGAGCCTCCCTTTAGTTACACATTCTAGAGATCAATGGAAAATTGTAATGTACATCTTCAATGTAAAAGAAGACTTTCCATAACCAAATCAAGGGTGGATGAGGCCACTTGTGATAAAATTTCTTTACACTGATGGTGTATGTTATGATTACTCACAATTGATGTGTTGACACAACAAACTCTTCGATTGATGACTTCGTTGACAGACACTGGGTAAGAAGTGACAGAGGTGAAAATCCATCAAGTGTCGAGAGCTTCTATTTTGACAGATCTAGTTAATCGACAGGAAAACTTGGCTTTAGCCAGCGGAGGATATTGGTGGAAGTAAGTTAAGTCTTAAAGCAAGGCGTCGACAAAGAACAATCAACTTAACCTATAAAAGTGTCACGGTCAAGATAACTGTCGAGGAAGTGGAAATGATATAACTGTCAAGTCATGGAGTCAATGATTTCAGATAAAACCATTAGAGGAGCATCCACAAAGAAGCAGAATCGATGCAACGGCCATGAAGTGGAGCTAGCACTCTCGGGTGAAACTAACGATGGTGATCGTGAAGAAGTGAGAGTGATGCAACCGTCAAGTAAAGGAGTCTGCAAATTAGGAGTAACCTTTCATTGATAAAAATTGCTAGTGCGTAGGAGACAGGTAGGATGTGTTTCATGTTTTTGTTACCGTTGTTAACTGTCGATACTAGAATAAATACTTAAATTGTAGTTTGTACAAAGCATCGCCAATGAAACAAAGAACACCCAGTTGTTCATCTTTACTTCTGATTAACCTTTACATTTCTAGTACATATTACATGGCTAGCAACAATGATTCCTATTCTTAGTATCTTTAACATTTTTCGTCATTTACATTTCCTATCCAAGAATCATCAAAGGACCCATCACACTCTTTGTCAATTAGTATCAATACTTTTCAGGGAAACATAATCAATATCATCACCCTATTTTGGTTTAAACAAAATATGGAATTTAGACTCTTTAAGTGTAACATCCACAATTCTAGCCATGAGAAATGGTTATGGAACTGATGTGCTGATAGTGGGGGAAATCGGCCATGGACCAATCCAAGGATCGGTCATGGACCAATTAACCTGATCAAAAGGGAAACCAAGGGATCAGTCATGATTTGATCGAAGGATCAGCTTTGGAATGATCGAGAGATTGGCAGTGAATCAATCCAATGACCATGCAAGTGACTTAAGCTATTTGGCCATGGAACGGCTGCTCGACCATAAGGCTGGTTGTGGGACGGTTGCGTACCACCGCAGATTAATGGACAATCATGGATTGATCCTGTGTGGTCTTATTCCAGTCGCGGGTGATTCTGCACGGTTATGTACTGACTGTGGACAACCATGGATCGATCTGTAAGACCGTATGTCGGTCACGGAACGATCGATTCTACACAACTATATGACAACCGAGAGTCAGCCATGAATCAAGTATGCTTGGCCATGGAGTGACTATGAACTGGCAATGGACCACTTGGGATGGGTCATGGATTGATCATGGATCGATCACAGATTGGCTTGGCGATCCTCCCGATTAGGCCATGTGCCAAGTTGTGAGCCAGGCCTTGTGCCAGGCCATGAGTCGGCCATATGCCCGAACTTGGATCCAGTTGTAAGGCCATGAGCTAGCATAGGCACCGGCCATGTGTCCGGCTAGGCCTTGGACCCTGCTGACAAGTCGTGAGCCAAGATAGGCACGGGCCATGCGCCCGGTCAGTCGGCCCTGTGCCTAGCCAGTGCTGGCCACGGAGCCCACATAATGGGCCACTGACTTTGTCAATCTAGGCAAGTTTGGCCATGACCCGCCCCATCTGATAGTGATTCAGGTACGAACCTCGATTTGGTTAGGAGTGAATAGACATGAGGAACTCATACTCGACTAAGTTAGCGCTTTCATTGGCCTAATTCTCATGTTTGCTCTATTCTTAAAAATGGACATAATAGAAGACTCTAGAATATTGGCCATTTAATGCAAAGGATGAATCATCATCTTACGTGGCCTTATGAAGATTTGGTAATGATGGCCTAAAATTTGGCTCGAAGAAAAAGCAAGTGATTCATGGCTTATGTGGCTTTATGATGATTTGGTAATGATGGCCTAAGATTTGGCTTAGAGAAGAAATAAGTGATTCATGACTTAGCTGGCCTTAGGAAGATTTGGTTATTATGGCCCAAGACTTGGCTTGGAGAAGAAGTAAATGACTCATGACCAAGTATACCAATTAGAAATGCACATATTGGCTTCATCATTTCCCTAAGAACTTAGGCATGCCACACCATCCTATTAGACATGCCACCTCTTCTTATTAGGCTTGCCACTCATGCAATAGACTAGCTAACTCATTCTAGTAGGCATGCCACTTCAAAAAAACCTATTGGACCACTTGGACAAGTAATGATGAGGATGGAGCCTATAAATAGAAGTAGCCCCTCTTTCAATTCCACATTTTGGTTCACTTTCTCACCTTCATCTCCTTGCATGCCACCTCCTCCTTTTAGGCCATTTATTGGTTCATCTCTAGATAAGTGAAATTATTAACCCTTAGCTAGGATGATATGCTGCGTAGTTGAATTTGGACATGTGCTCATCTGTATTTTGTTGTGAGTATGAAGAGGAATGCTTTTGTATGGTTTGCTCATGAGGCATGTTTGAGTCTGTTCACGTCCCGAGACAAGATTGAGGTTCGCTTGGCTTGGAATCAGCGTTAAGGTGAGATAAACCAAGCCGTAAAGCCTTGGTCGGCATTGAGCCGTGCCGATTCCAATTCTTGCTCGGTCCGAAGGATTGGCAGTCGGTGTTCGGTTCAAGCCATGAATCAAGGATTATTCCTGGTATACTATATAGTGACGGTCACGACACACACACTCGTTTGAACATGCCCCGGGTCACAAACGAGTCTCACTCAGTTATGGGAATCAGCATTGAGGCGTGATGGTTTGAGCCTTTCTTGGCATTAGATCGGCATTAAGGCGTGTCGATTCAAGCCTCGCTCAACTTTGGATTGACGTCAATGCATGTCAGCTCAGTCACGTGTTGTGCTTGGTTCATCAATTTAGCTGTAATATTATTGGCTATGACATACATATACACCTGCATGAGCATGCTTTTCGGCTTTGTTTGCATTAGCTAAGAAACAAAGATAAGAATCCAGCTTGCGTGAATGCTTGTTGTGTGGTCACATAAAGGAAATAGCCATCGCTAATGGATTTTGGTGACGTTGCCTAGTGATTCCGGATGCCCAGCTTGAAGTTGGAAGCCCCTGAGAGTATGAGATGCTCAGTGGATTCCGGATGCCCAGCTGGAGGCTGGAAGCCCCTGAAAGTATAGGAAGAACTGTGTAAGATGGCTAATGAACCGTTGATGCATGTTAATGTGTGTTGTCATTAAGTTCATTGATAAGCCGAAGGTAAATCGTGCCTTGACGGTAAGCCGAAATTGATCACAGTTGCGGTACAATAATAGTATTCCTATTGATCTACCATTGATGCTATGGTGCAAGTGATGTTCGCATGTTGGGTTTGACAACAAGACGTCCTCCTAACTCAGGATTAATGATTTTACTTACTGAGTCTTCGACTCACTCCGTTGTCTTTCAGACTTATAGGTATGGATGTACTCACCTCTTCTTCGCCATGGAGTACCGATTTTGAAGTTGCAGCTTTGCTAGAGGAGATAGGAATCCCATGGCCTATGTTTTTGGATAAGAAAATAATGTAAACAAGAAGTGCTCGAAGAAAAAGGGGCTTGTAAATGTACTAAGGCAATATGGAAGTAGTGTGTTCTGTATGGTGTTTTCTTGGTTGCTTGTTTGTTGTGTTGTCTTATAGACGCTTCCGCTTGATCATAACGAAAAAATTAAAAAGAACTTGGTCGGCGATGTGCCTGGGATGTCGCGCTGATAACCCCCAATGACCGTGGGTCGTGACATTAAGAACATTCTATCAATACTTTCATGGCTTGGTAGTTTCTTGGTGTTAGTTGTGGCTCAAAGTTAACTTCAAACTTATTTGGATCTAGGCAACGGCATTGTGAGCCCTCAAGAGGGCCTAGTGGAGGGCTCACAACGCCCTCGCTGCCATAGTGAGGGCTCATAAGCCCCGTAACCCTCACCCGTGGCCGGCGAGAGCTTCATGGCCCTTGACCAGTGGTCGGCAGCTCTACCAGCCTTGTGAAGAAAAAAAAGAAATAATATATCTAAAATAAAGAAAAAATTCAAAATAGTTTGAAAAAAAATATCCGTGTCAATGTTAGCTGCATCATATAAGACGGATCAGTGATTTTCAACCAAAATTAACCGGAAGGACTATGTTGGTAATGCGTGAAAAGATTTAGAACTAAATTGATACAATTGAAAAGTTTATGACTAAATTGGTGAATTGTCAAAATGTTTATGACTAAATTGACACAATTGAATAGTTTAAGGTTGAATTAGCTACCGTACAAAAAGTATAAGACTTAATGGACAATTTTCCCCGATGCCAACCATAAATGCGGGCTCCCTACAACTGGCTTTCAGGCACCCAAGACTCATCTATTGTAAGTTTCATCTTTTTCATGGGTGCGTGACCTACTTTTATGGGCACGATTAATTGCTCATAGTTTTTTCTTTTACCTAATTTCATATCTTATATCAAATTTAACTTGCGAGAGAACTTTGCATAGTCATTATAGAGAGTTTATGAGTGATGAACGTAGTTGATCTCTTTGCTTCGATTTCGAGATATTTATTGGATGTAATTGGATCCATTCCCAAAACATATGAATGATTAAATGAGCCGAATCATATAATCTCCACTTGAATATAGTAGAATTCCTTTGATCTCTCTTCATTTGCATATATACATTTGGCTGAACTACGTAAATCTCCATTTGCGATTGAAGTTTAGTTCCCAATACTCATTACATATGTATTCATTTCTTCATGTCCTTGTGATATTTAGGTGTGCATGGTAACATTTTTGTTTCTGGGACTAAATTCTGTTGAAAAATATTTTTTCTATTTCTATTCGCTTAATGAGTTTTTGAGTAAAACAATGCGTTTGGTAACTACACAAAATTTATATTCCGAGAATAGAAAAAGAACACAAATGTATTTAGTCTAATCATAAAAATTTCTGTTTCTAATTTTTTTCATTTAATGATAAAAATGTCAGTGGAGGCTTAACAATTTATGTTTGAATAAAATCAGACTATTGTAAGAACTTATTTTATCAAGATATTCTAAGATAACCTTAGAAAATCAAACGTAATGGTTAGTCAAAGATAGATGGCTGAAAATGGTATAATTTTACTGGTTAATAACTCATAATATTAAGGAGGTTGACAGTAAATCTTTGGGCATTACAATAAATAGGTGCATAGACCTTTTAAGCTTTAAGGTGCAGGGTGTAATGTGTAGGGTTTAGGGTTTTGATTTTTGGATGTAGAGTTTGGGATTTAGGGTGGAGGGTTTAAAGTGTAGGATTTAGGGTTTAGGTTGCGCTGATCTTGTTTCCCTAAACTGACTTTATTTCTCTTTTTGTTCCCTGGAACAAAAAGGTAGATTTTTTTTTACTTCTTGTTTCTGTTCCAAATCTATTCTCTAGCCATTGATCTATTCCAGAGAATAGAAAAATTAATTGATGTACACAAATAGATTTCTTCTTTTTCTCTTCCGAGGAACAAAAATTACAAAAAAACAAAAAAAATGAAATGTTATCAAATAGGCCCTTAGTGAAACACCCAGTCCCATCACAATCATATAATTAATGCAAGGAAGCGGTTAGAATGGTAGGATCATATTTTCGTCGATTGATGGTTGAAGGAAATTTCCCCTCATTACTCGTAACCAACTAATTAGAAAATAGGTAGGAGGAAATTTTCTGCAATAAGAAATATAGGAAAATATAACCCTAAAAAGAATTGTCTTCGTTGGAAGTACTCACTATAAGAATTTCCTAATGTGAGCTTTATTAATTGAAATTAATTAAATTAATTTGGTTTAATAAAGGTAAGATATATGGATTCTTAATTAGTCTAATATGGGGCTTGCTGGTGTGGGCGAGTACAGCCCGATGCAGAATGAGAGGGCCCGTGATCGAAAACTTTATAAATAGCGCTCAAGTCCCTTCCCTAACCTGATGATGCACAATTTGACTCACATACGGATTTAGAGAGAACTTTCTTTTCGTGAGTGGCAATCTTATTAGGTCAGTGTTCTAACGAAGGGATAGGGGAGAAGCACTTGAGTTCGTGTTCGAAACCGGCAAAAACCGATGGATTCCAAACCAGGTACTCGAATCGATAAATATCATGTTTCGATTTCTAACTATGGTGATCCTGGGCATGTCATGTCCAACATTTGGTAAACCGCCATAGATTAGAACTCGAAAATCGATTAATTTGTCGGAGAGGTTTTTGCCAATTTCAAATCGGATGAAAGTTAAATTTTTTACATATTTGGAATCTTCTAACGACAAAAATGGTGATCCGAGGGCATGTCATTTTCGTGTCCAACATTTGGTATTAGAGTTTGTTACGCCATAGATTATGCTAACATCAGCAAACATGCGGATTAGAACCGTACTTTTTTCTTTTTGTCCGATCCGAGGTTTTGCCCGATATTGGCCGACGGGTGGCCAATTTCAAATTTTTTGTCAGATGAAAGTTAAATTTTTACATATTTTCGACAAAAACGTTTTTTGTCGACATGTGAAGGATGAAAGTTAAATTTTTTACGGATCCATCATTCAACCCGTCAGACCGACTTGGGCGGCCACCGGGTTTGGTCGGACCGGACCGGTCAATGGTCGGACCGGGTCAACCGGTCGGGGTTTAATCCGAGCACGGCGCATGCGCCCGCGCTTGAGGGCGCGTGAGGGCTCGTCCCACGTCCGTTTTGGACGATCTTGGTATCGACGCGCTCGTATCGAGATGCTCTACATTGTGGTGTATTTATTTTACATGTTTGAAGCTTTTATAGATGTGAAAATACGTATAGAACCCTATGTACTCATATTTTTAGGGTATTTTTGCATATTTTCTTGTATTTCTCTATGGTTTCTGAAATGCATATGGTAGCTCACATGTATATCACCATATAAGGACTGTGTAGAGTGTAATTCATTGTCTATCAATGAATGGAACAGTATAATTAGCATGACATGTAATTTCAGAGACATACGCCCCTGTCTTTACATCTAGCATTACATGTATATAGTGAATGTGATACATAAAGTTTATATCCCTGGTATGAGAGATTTTCAAGGATTCAGTTGAGTTGTGACTGCCAAAGTGGCACACTTGACTGGATTTAAGAGATATCAGTCTCATATTGTGGTGAGATGTCTCCTGTTCTATTGTGTGATCATACTCTTAAAGGAGGTGATCTTGTATTAGTTTATGGAGGGGTATATGTATAGCATGTGCTTGAGAAATGACTGATCTTAGTTGTTCATATACCCAAAGGTGGTGATTTCACGAAAGATTAGAATATGTTCTCATGGCCGCTGTCATGTGGAGAGTGTACAACTGCATGTCATATTTTCTGCCCAAAGGTGATTATGTGATGATGTATGTAATTCTCTATATAAGTATTCACATGATACTGATTGTATAGTTTGTTTATTTTTCAGTCACCTTTTCTGTAAACGGCAATTCCATTTCAATTGAGGTTCTTACTGGATTGCACTTTAAGAAATGGAAAGAGGATTTTCTATTTAGAATGAAGCTGGCAGATGTTCACATTGCTCTTACAAAAGATAAGCCGGCAGATATCTCAGCCACCAGTACTGAAGCTGAGAAAACGGACTATGCTGCTTGGGAAAAGAGCAATTAGATTGCTTATTAACAATGAAGAAATCCATTCAAGAACACTTGAAAAGTGGTTTACCAGCTAACTGTACTGCTAAGGAAATGATGGAAGCCTTAAAGGCTAGAAACCGCATTTCATCTAATGGCTGAGGTTGGTACACTTCTTCAAAAGCTCTTCAATATGAAGTATAATGGTACTGCTGGGGTTAAAGATTATGTCGTTAGGATGGTAGACCTAAAGACAAAGTTTCAAGCTCTTAATGTTTCCATTCCTGATGCTTGTATTGTGCATCAAGCCTTGAACACCTTTTCACCTGATTTTGGGATTATAAAGACAAATTATAATTCTCAAGATGAGACTTGGTCAGTTAATGACTTGATAGCAAGAGTGGTGACAGAGAAAGAGAAACTTAAGAAGGAAAAAGGGCATCTAGCTTTATATGTTTCTAGTTCCCACAAAAGGAAGAATAAGAAATCCAGAAATTGTACTCATAAGGTACTCATGACACTACCGGTCAATCTGACAATATAGGTCCAAATAAGACATCCTTCAAAAGGGATGACATTGCTTCTTTTGTAAGAAGAAAGGTCACATAAAGAAGGATTGTGCAAAGTTTAAAACTTGGTTGTCCAAACATGAGCCTACAGGTAATGATTTTTTGGCACTTGTTTGTGAATCCAACCTATCAGAAGCACCATCCAGTTCTTGGTGGCTCGATAGCGGTGCAACTAATCATGTTGCGTTTACCATACAGGGATTCATAAACCGGAGGAAGCCAAATCAGGATGAATCAAGACTCACCGTGAGAAATAACGAGAAAACTGATGTTGTGTTTGTGGGAGATGTAATCTTGATTCTAGACTCTTGGTTTTAGATTAATGTTGAAAGATACTTTCTATATACCTTCATTTAGACGGACCTTAGTTTCCGTATTGTGTTTGGACATGTATGGCTACTCTTTTGAAATCAAGAACAATGTTATTTTTTGTTTCTTAATTCAAATAAGGTTGGGTGCTGTTGTATGTCCAACAGATTGTGCAGATTGTGTTTATCTCCCAATGACATATACGTCGCTTATACAGCTGAAAAAGTTGTTTCTAAGAGACCATTACCTAACGAATAGTCTTATGTATTGTGACATAAACGGTTTGGCCATATTTCTAAGGATAGAGTAGAAAGGCTGATAAAGACTAACATCCTGCCTGCTCTTAAAAATGACTTAGAGACATGCGTAGACTGTTGTAGAGGTAAAACGACCAAGATAAGGAAGAAAACTGCAGTCCGAAGTCCTGACTTGTTGGAGGTCATTCACACCGATATAAGTGGGCCTATACGGCAACCTTGTGTAGAAATTTTTATTTCATCACATTTATTGATGACTATTCTCAATATGGTTATCTCAGACTTGATTAAAGAAAAGTCCGAGTCTCTTGACAAGTTCAAGATTTTTTCGGATCAAGTCGAGAAACAGTTGGGAAAAGTCATAAAGGTTGCTAGATCTAACCGAGGTGGAGAGTATTATGGCAAGCATGGCGATGTCGGACAGCTTAAAGGCCATTTGCCAAATACTTAGAGGATTCTCGGGATAGTGGCTCAATTTACTATGCCCGGGAGTCCTGAGCAAAATGGTGTAGCCGAAAGGCACAATCGCACTCTTATGGAAATGGTGAGGAGTATGATTAGTAGGACAAATTTACACGGCTTTTACGTGGGGTGAAGCTTTGAAAATAGCTTTGTACATTCTGAATCGTGTACCTACTAAAGCTGTTCCATTGACTCCTTTTGAGTTATGGACTGGACGTAAGCCTAACTTAAACCATCTTAAGGTTTGGGGATGTTTGCGAGAAGTGAAGTTGTATAATCCAACATTAAGTAAGTTGGACTCCAGAACCACTTGGTGTTACTTTGTATCTTACCCGGAACATTCGAAGGGATATTGGTTCTATAATCCCAATGGAGGCACAAGAATTGTAGAATCACAAACAGCCAAGTTTTTGGAGTTTAATGTGGCCGAAGAAAGTATCTACTCAAAGACTATTGAGGATAATAGACAGTGGGTAATATGGTATCTTTATCTCCTCCCATACAGATAATTGTGGAAACTCCCACACTACAGACTGAACCTATTGAAGCTCGGAATCCTGTTGTCGAGACAGATCCTAATGAAGTTCCTCAAGGCTCTCAGGTACAGGATGTGGCTATTGCTGCTCCAATAAGGAGATCCATTAGGGAGAGACGGTCAGCTATACCACCGAATTATTTAGTCTATATAGGAGAGCAAGACTACGATATCGATTCTGTGGCTGATCCAATGACTTATGCGGAAGCTGTTTCTTGTCCTCAGTCGGAACTGTGGTTGGATGCAATGAAAGATGAAAGACAATATATGAAGCATAATAGAGTTTGGGAACTTGTCGAATTACCTAAAGGTCATAGACCTATTGGCTGCAAATGGGTGTATAAGACTAAAATGGACCCTAAAGGAAAGATTGAGAAGTTTAAAGCCAGACTGGTAGCCAAGGATTTCACTCAGAGAGAAGGAGTAGACTATGAAGCAACTTTTTCTCCAATCTCTTCTAATGATTCTTTCAGAGTGATCATGACATTAATAGCTCATTTCGATATGGAGTTACATCAGATGAATATTAAAACTGCCTTTCTCAATGGAAACCTTAATGAAGAAGTCTATATGATGCAACTCGAAGGTTTTGTGGCAAATGATTCAGGTACACTTGTATGTAGACTAAAAAAGTCTATTTATGGTCTCAAGCAAGCTTCTAGACAATGGCACTTGAAGTTTCATAGTGTTGTTGCTTCATATGATTTTGTTGAGAACAAAGTAGATCAAGATATATATCTTTGCAAAGGTCGGTGGGAGGAAATTCATTTTCCTTATACTCTATATGGATGATATCCCCGCTTGCAAGCAGTGACCTTGGTTTACTGCATGAGACAAAGCGGATGTTATCAAAAAACTTTGATATGAAGGACCTTGGTGAGGCGTCTTTTGTCCTTGGCATTGAGATTCATAGGAATCGTTCTCGCCAACTATTGGGTTTATCTCAGAGGGCATATGTTGATCAGATTTTAGAAAGATTTAACATGGAGCAATGTAAGCCAGGAATTGCTCCTGTTAGTAAAGGTGATAAGTTGAGTCTGTCACAATGTCCTCATTCAGATTTTGAGAAAGCCCAAAATGAAGAACGTACCTTATGCTAGTGCACTTGGGAGTATTATGTATGCTCAAGTATGTACTAGACCAGATATTACTTTTGCAACAAGACTTCTAGGTAGATATCAGTCAAATCCAGGACACGATCATTAGGTTGCTGGCAATAAGGTTTTGAGGTACTTAAAGAGGACAAAAGACTATATGCTGATTTACAAACATGTTCAGGACCTACAGCTAGTTGGGTATTCGAATTCAGACTTTGCTGGCTGTCAGGATGAAAAGAAGTCGACAACAGGTTACATCTTTAAGTTAGCAGGAGGTGCAGTATCATGGAAAAGTGAGAAATAGAAATCAATGACATCCTCTACCATGCAAGCGGAGTTTGTAGCATGCTTTTCGGCCGTTACTCAGGCAATTTGGCTCCGAAACCTCATTAAGGAGTTGACCGTATTTGATTTTGTGGATAGGTTTATACAGTTGTATTGTGATAATAACTCTACAGTGTTGTTTGTTAACAACAACAAAGGTTTCAAGGGGTCTAAGCATATGGAGGTCAAGTATCTGACTATAAAGGAAAAAGTTCAGACCAGTGACATTGCAGTAGAGCACATTTCAACAGATGATAGATTGCAGATCTGCTAACTAAAGGCCTTCACCCTTGTGTATTTGATCAACATGTCATTAACATGGGCTTAGGAGTATCATGGGATACTGTCAATTAGTGGGAGCTGTTTAGTTTTATGTTGCTCTTATGAAGTTTGTATCTGATTTCATTACATTTTTATAATATTTGAATATGTATCAACTCTTTTACATTCAATGAGGTATTTGTGAATGTAGATTTATCAAGTTGAGTACATATATTTGATAAAAATCTCGAGGCATTGTGTAAACCTTGAGTAAAGGCTATGCGGCATTCATGATATTAGCCTTAATGATATGTCTTGTTACACATAAAGTTCAGTTAACTATCAAGGTAAGACATATGAAGGTTCGTTGGAACCATGAAGAATATTCTCTGGTGGCACACTAGGTTTTGTGACACTTAAGGAGAGAGAATTTGGACTAACAAAATGGATAACACATGAAATATCACTCATTATGAGGTATTGTCCATTTGACACACTACCATATTGAATCCATATCAGTAAAGTTGAAAGCACTCGTGACCATGGAAGGCTCTGCGTGAGTACATGTAGTTACTGCCATGATTTGGTATTCGAAACTTTATGGGATTGGATTGACTATTAAGAATAATCTCTAGACCAATATGAGAGTGCACACATAGTTCTATTTCAATTAATATCGCCCAAGTGGGAGAATGTAAGAATTTCCTAATGTGGGCTCCATTAATTGAAATTAATTGAATTAATTTGGTCTAATAAAGGTAAGATATATGGATTCTTAATCAGTCTAATATGGGGCTAGCTGGTGTGGGCCGAGTACAGCCCGGGCCCGTAATGAGAGGGCCCGTGGTCTAAAACTCTATAAATAGCGCTCAAGTCCCTTCCCTAACCTAATGATGCACAATTTGACTCACATACGGATTTAGAGAGAACTTTCTTTTCGTAAGTGGCAATCTCATTAGACCAGTGTTCTAATGAAGGGATAGGGGAGAAGCACTTGAGTTCGTGTTCGGAAACCATCGCAAATTCCGCGTCAAGTTCGATGGATTCCAAATCAGGTACGCGAATCGATAATTTTCTCCCATATCGTGTTTCGATTTCTATCTATGGTGATCCTAGGCATGTCATTTTCGTGTCCAACACTCAGCCCATAAAAATTTTGAGTTTTAACCAACTCATGATCTACTCAATATTACTAGTAATTAACCCAATGGTAGTTCCTTTTGTTTTTGTTCGAGGTAATGACATGGATAGTCCCTAAATTTCTTCTTGATTTTCAGTGTAGTCCCTAAACTTTTTTTGTTTTGTTTAATGTAGTTCTTAAACTTCAATTAATGGAAGAGTCATAATGAGCCGATTTCATAAAATTCAGGGAGGAAATTGCAAAAGAGAAACTTCAGCAAGTACATCGAATACCAAGAAAAAGTTTAGAAACAATTCATGTTATTAGCCTTTTGTCGGTCCCAAAGAAGCGGATCAAGCTCTCGAACCTTGAAATTTTAACGGGAAAAAAGTCTCTTAAGATTTAACTTCAAATCTAATAAGAGGAAGAAATTGATCCCGATGGCTATATAGGTTTTATAAGATCGACCGATATATTTGCCTTGAAATATTCCATTTACCAATAACTACATCTGCCATGTAAATAAAAATATAAGTGAAAGATTTCAATGTGTTCATCTCGACTTAAAATGGGGATTTGTCAACATTCCCCGCGACGTCCGAATTCTCAGAAGTGACCGGAGAATGTATTAGAAGAAGTGACGAGTGAAGGACTAACCTATATCACCAAAGTGGTGACCTAGTGATAAAGGGGTCACATGTTTTCAAAAGGTCACAAGCTCAATTCACATTACAAGAAAACCCTTGAACGGCTCGTAGCACTGTCTAGTTGCAGCATATCTTGTATCAAGAGGCAATCTTTTTTGCCAGCGTATTGACGGGGCTATGGTGATAGGGGGTTTAGGGTGGTGCAAAGTAATTATGACTCAAACCGAATACCCCCATAGTGAGCATGAGATCCTTATCATAATGTCTAGAAGGATTCACTAGTAATAGTCCTACCCACCCTTTTATTTATAAAAAAACAAAAAGTAAGGATCAACCTAAATAACTCGAAAAGTCTAAATTATAGAAAAAAAAAAAACCTCGAAAGTCTGGAAGTCCCAATTTACATTAAAGCTTAGTTCAAAAGCTGAGAAAATCTAAAAAGTTTTTAGGTGTGAAAACGACTATTCCACCAAACTTTTTGTTTTGATATATTTTTTTTAATCTATTTCTTGAAATGTGAAGTTGTCCGTTAAATTTTAATGATAAATTACGTAATATAGTAAAATTTGATGGAATATACTCTTTTGTCTTATGATGCTTTGATATTTTCTTAATAAATGACTAATTTTCTCTCGATCTCTGTGAAGGAAATTTTCTCCAAATCTGATTTCGATTGGTGGGTTAAAGTTTTGTATATTACCCTTATGCAAATTTACCTAAGTATATTTATCACCATCTATGTAACTTGCACAATTAAAAGAATGGTGGATAATTACCAAAAAGTTCTAAAACTATTGCATAATTTGCACTTGTGCGAATTAAGTTTTTTACCTTTTAATTTGACCAATTTAGTCTTAAACCTTTTGATAATTTGTAAAGTTTAGTCATTTTCAGCCAATTTTGGCTGAAAATCATTAACGTAAAAGCTAGTTGTCTTGTGTAGTACGGCTAGAGCTAAAGTTGACAATTTTTTTTAATTTTCTGAATTTTTTATTTTTATTGTGGCCAATGATGGTCGGTGGGGTCTTGCCGAACATTGGGCAAGGGCTTGCAAGCTCTTGCTAGTTGCTAGCGAGGGCTGCCTCACCTACGGTAGCGAGGTCTGCCTCACCTGCGGTAGCAAGGTCATGACTTGCCCACATCTAGGTGAGGGCCCATCACCCTCGGCCCAGACTTGCCCAGATCTAGGCAAGGCCTTGGCGACCCTTGTCGGCTATTGTGAGAAAAAAAAAAGATAAGATGATATAAAAACATTCAATTTTTTTTAATTTTACAAAAAAAATGTCCACCTTAGTGCTAGCAGCACCACATCAGCGATTTCTAGCTAAAATTTATCAAAATAACTATATTGGCAAATTGTCAAAAGATTCAGAACTAAATTTGACAAATCGAAAGGTTTACATAAGTACAATAGGTTTAGGAGTCTTCTTGGTAATTTCCTCGAAGATTGGTTGAAGAAAATTTAAGCGGGTGGGCGACCTTCATTAGGAAATATGTGACTTGTTTCCACAATGACTAACTGTTTTCTTGGACCACAAGGATCGACTCCACTGAATCTAAGGGTTCGGTCATAAACATCTCTAGAAATATCCTTTGACTCTTCAGACAAATGCGATTAACCCGTTGAACACCAGTTAAACATTATATTGCTCAGAAAGGGACACATGGGTTAAAGCAAAGACACATCAACCTTTGATTTTTTATCACGAAAAGTTGATTTTACGTTGTCCACCGTTGATGTTGGCCTTTGTGGCGTCCGAACTTTGATTTGAATCGAGCGTGCAGCCCAATGCAATGAAATTAAACAATATCTTGCTTTCGATCTCTTGAATGACCGAAGACTTGTGCGGTTGCTTAGGCACGAAAAGGTCAAGGAAAAAAAGGGGTCTACGACGAGAAAAGCTCCATTGATTGATTGAAAGAAGGCAGAGAAAAAGAGGGAAGTCCATGAGCAGAGAGGTCAACAAGGCGATGGACGAAGGTCCAACGACAGCAAAGCACCAAGCACTTTGTCAATCATTAAACATTATTATACTAAAAAAGATCATGCAACTCTCTAATTTCTAAATAATTTGGTCAATGGTTGATCTTTCTCTGCAGACCCTAAGTTTCTCGGATTGGACCACATTCTCAATCAAGCTTTTACTTGCAGTCTTTTTCTTCTCTTCTCTCTCCAGGCATGAACATGAATTGAATGTCGACAGCGTATCCATCCAATGTCAGTCATGGCAGAAATAGAAATGTTTTTTATATGTGAGCGCCAGCAGGTAGGTTCATAGCTTGTCCTCCTGTTTATATTTTAGTAATGGTTTTTTCAATGAAAAGCTGGTCTAGAGATGACAATAATGAAAATTGTGAATGGGTTGCGTCCAGACGTGGATAACATCTCGAAGCTACATGCTAGCATCTAATCATATAGGGGTATTATATTCGTTGAAAGAAGAAACTCATCAGGAAAAATTATCAGGGCTATTGAGGTCATATTTCTACTTGATTCTGTGTCACTAATGTTAACACTGAGACTAAGATATGCAAGAAAATAAAGCCGAATATGATAGAGCCAGAAAATGAAAATAGTGCAGAATGATTCACCCCCACAATTTCGATTTTGTGAAGGGAATAGTCGAATTTTAAATTTGAAAAAGTGTAAATAAATATAGAAAATAATTTACTAAATCCCATTTCATTTTATTAAATAGTGATTTTATTGCATTACATTGCAGGAAACAATTTGGGTCCACTTCCATCTAATTTCAAACTCCAATTAAACCTAAGTCAACTACGAAGCCAATGTTGGAACCATGATAGATCTCTCCAGACGGATATAACACATGTTTGTTTGAGTGAAACAACTTTCTGTTTATTAATTTTTTGGATTTTTACTCATTTGATTTACAGAATATGATCAGTCAATGGAAAACCATCAACGGTTAAAGAGACCATGCATCCCTAAAGTTAGGAAAATGAATTTCCTGACCTAAAAAGGGGAAAACATTTTATTGAAAATTGATTTCTGGGAAAGTATTTTTCTTTATCACGAAATTTTCTCCCTGAAATAAACACACCCTTAAGCTTTCATGATCTTCACCGTGTTGAGTGAGTTTGGGCATGAAATTAAAGTCATTATGCTGCTCAAACAACAGCCCGAGGAGGTGCTAGGAAGCATAGTCGAACAAAGGGTATTCGTGCATTGCAGCACTGTTTATATGCCCGTCAAATCTCTCCGCTGAAGATGGCTACTTGATTGATATCGATGGGTTCGTCTCGATTGATAAAACGTATGAATTGTTTCAAATGTAATGGCGTAGCCTTTGCCAAAGTGGTGGATAACACTCCACTAACAGAAAAGCCATTAATTACATAATCCTTTTTTAGGGAGAAACGTCATATTGCGGCCAACTCGTGGTGCCTTCATAGAAGGATTTCAACCATCAATAATTCACTTAAATCATGAAGCCCCACAACGTGCTGTTGGATGGAAAATTTCAACGCGAAAGTTGCAGATTTCAATTTGTCAAGGCTAATTGACAAGGACCAAAGTCATGCTGTCATTACCGAAAGGTCGATGTATATTGTTTCGGGCTCATAATTCTGAATATCTTAAGTACAAAGAAAATGAACAACTCTTTTGCCCAGTGGCGAAAGTGAGTCTTACGTGATGCGGTCATGAACTGGCTAACAATATGAATAGCATAGGCGATATCAAGACGGGTAACGGTGAGATGTACAAGATTACCAACAGATTGTTGATAGAGTGTAGGATTTCAAAGTAGATTTCCATCTTTATCATCAAATTTGGCATTAGTCTCAATGGGAGTTGGAGCAATCTTTTTATCGATAAGTCCTACATGAGATGTCTACTGAAGAAAGAGAACATCGTCATAGAGACCGAATATAAAGCCAAGACATTTTATGGTTGAGCTAAACTTGGAATACCATGCATGAGGAGCCCGTTTTAGTGGATATAATACTCGACATAATCAACACACTTTGTTAGATGGATGAGTGTGTCTAGGAAGAGGCTTCATATAGAACATTTCAATAAGATTGTCATTGAGGAATGCATTCGTAATATCCATATGGAGCAAAGACCCTAGCTTAATATAGGTTACAGAAGAAAACTTTGAATAGATGCAAGATGTGCAACAGAAGCAAAAGTCTCATCATGGTCAATTTCATACTCCCGAGTAAAGTCTTTTGCTACTAGCCAAGCTTTGTAGTGTTCTACAGTACCAACTGCCTTTGTTTTATTCTTACACACCCGTTTACAACCTGCATCAAACTTTCCATGAGGCAAATTAAACAAATCCCAAGTATAAGTTTTGTCCAAAGCCTGCACTTATCAGCCATTACTTACTACTAGAGAGGATTTATACTAGCTCCTATATATGTATGAGGCTCATAAAAAGAAGCAATGATAGAGTAATAATGAAAATCATGAAGCCGAACAGGAGGTTGACTTACACAGGTGGAACGACGGCTAGCAGAGGAGGGAATCATTAGAGGTGGAGAATCCGCGACTGGTACAAATGTATTAGGAGCTACCGGAAGCGAGATCACTATAAATACCTAAATCAAGATTAGGAGAAGACAAATCCAGAGATGAAGTTTCAAAAGTAGAGGCAAATGTGTTCATCTTTAATATATCCACTTAAAGATTGGTAGCAAAGGGAATGGTAGGAGAGAATTTAAAAGAACATAGAGATGAGAACATCTTGTGTTCTTAAAGGATAATATGATGATATACATGAAGACGATTCGAAATAGGATTCCAACATCTATACCTTTTGTGCTAAATGCAATACCCAAGGGAGCAACATAGACTGACACAAGATTCTTAGTATGTGCATTTGTTTGGTGGAAGATGCATAAAACAAGCACTACCAAAGACTCACAAAAGATTGTAATTAGTAACGTTCCATACAAGTGCTTGCAAGGAGAGACGTTACCTATAGTGGGTGATGGAGTACGATTG
This sequence comes from Syzygium grande, assembly GCA_024733475.1. Classification (NCBI taxonomy): domain Eukaryota; kingdom Viridiplantae; phylum Streptophyta; class Magnoliopsida; order Myrtales; family Myrtaceae; genus Syzygium; species Syzygium grande. The sequence goes on from JAMXDD010000004.1 coordinate 17,135,140, forward strand.
ATAGTATACATAGTAGTATGACAAGCCTCTCCCTAAAACAGTTGTGGACAAGTTGCTGAGATTGGAATAGTGCATACGCCATCTAATATTTGCTTATGCTTATGTTCTGCTTGATCATTATGTTGGAAAGTTTCTGGACAAGAACGATGAATGGTGGCACCATTTTGAGAAATAATTTTAAGAAATTTTATATCTCTATATTCCATGGCATTATCAATACAAAAAACATTGATATTGTGAGTATTGTGTTCTGATTATGGCAACAAAATCACGATAGATATGAGCGAGTTCAAATTAATTTTTCATAAGATAAAATCTCGAATACGAGAATGATCATCAACCTTGTGTTATTAGGACCACGGTGAAGAATTTTAGCATATGATTTTTTACGCCGTAATGGGATCATTGGCCCTATATCCGTCGTTTCAGTGATCGAATTGACTGGTAAAAACTAACCTCCGAATAAACGGATGCATGGGTGTGAAAGATGTTTACAGATTTGTCTATTTCTTTCTCATTTTCTTTTGTTTGTGCTATTTACTGGATATCTGAAAAGTTAAAAGGTAGAAGAATGTGGTGTATATTAAATAAGTTCAATTCTAATTTCTATATACCTATCTTGTATAAATCTATTATTCTATACTTGTTTAGGATCACAACTGACACCTGAGAGGGTGTCCATACCTTTAAACTCTTCAAATTGTCTTTGTTCGTCTCTTGCTCTCAATGGCTTCCTCGTGCAGTTTAGAGTGGAACAGGACAGGGGTTATTATGCATGTCAGGGATCCTTCATGGGTTGTCACTTGGAAGGGACGTGGAATTCAGAGGGAGAGATGTCAATGAGAGTTTGTGGTTCTGTTTTCGCTATGTTCCAATCGTTAGATGGAAGAAGAACCCTGAGTTGCATAACAATGCATACCCATACTGCTGGCTCAGAGCTTGCCTGATCACTAGCGAGCTTTCTATTTTCTAGCAATTCCGCATCCAAGCCTTTTGAGACTGACTTGTCTCGTGTTGTTTCCAACTCATTCTGAATCCCCTGGCATGTCTTGTACGCACGACAATGACCCTTTCTTGGATGGCGTTTGAGCTCAAAGTCGCAAACAAACCCTAAACCATCTAACAAGAAAAAACCACTAATTAAGGGCCCCCGCACGATTTATACTGCTTGATAGATTGCTGGTTTGTTCATCTGTTTGTTATTTTGCCATTGATGAATTACCATGAATCTTTCATAAACTTAGTAAATCATTTATGTTAACCAATAAAATCAGTCGTTACTAAGACTCGTGCACTTTTCTCGCATCAGAGGACAGAGGTTGTGGTATGATACTTAAACCCCCGGACAATTACCAAAAGGAGTCGTAAACCTATTGTATTGATATTAATTCAGTTTTAAACCTTTCAACTTGACCAATTTAGTTCTAAAATTTTGATGATTTGCCAATGTAATCTTTTCGACAAATTTTGGATAGAAATTGCTAACGTGGACGCCAGTCGTCTTATGTGATATGGCGCTGACGTGGACAACTTTTTGATTTTTTTTTTTTATTTTTCTAAATTTTTTTAATTTTTATTTTACTTTTAACGAGGTCCAACCTCGCTAGTGGCTAGGCTAGGTTGACCCTCGCAGGCTCTTGCCTGTGGCCAACCACTGGCCATTGCCAAGGCGTGGCAATTGGTAGAGGAAGAAGGAAATAAAAAAAGAAAAAAGAGAAAATTATAAAATATTCAGAAAAACTTAAAAAATGCTAAAAATTGTCCATGACAGTTCCGGCCGTCTGACCATGCCACATGAGACGGTTGGCATCCACGTCGACGATTTTTGACTAAAATTGATCAAAAGGGTTACATTGATAAATTGTCAAAATGTTTATGACTAAATTGATCAAATTGAAAAATTTATGACTGAACTGAAATTCACGTAATAGGTTTAACTCTTTTTTGGATAATTGTCCCTAAAAACCCCAAACTGTCAACAATTCGGTACTCATCTTGGGAGGTTTGACCCGCATGGATTAGGCCAGCCATTACGAATTATGCAAAAGCTAGATCCGCCTCGATAGATTGCGCGGTTCGAGGGCATGTCGGTTTGCACGATGCGAACAAATCGTACCTTCTTTCCATTTCCTTCGTATCACGATCTCCCTCTTGGTCAAAGCAATGCCGACAGAAGGATAGGGGAGAGAGCAAGCTATGCATAACATTTCACCTCAATTCAAGTTGTAATCGACAAACTAGGCACTCTTCGCCGAATGTGCATGTAATCACATTATTGCTTGCAAGCCCCTTTGACATATACATGGTCAAATCTCAAGTTCATCTTCGTTGGTCCTCCCTCTACTTGTCTAACATATAGCGTAGCTTCTTTGATGATTCTAGCTGTGGTCCCTCTTCCATTGCGGTTTAATCTCGACTTCAAAGGGGCGAATCTGAAAATTCTTGAAGGAAAGGTGAAAACAAAGCAAGAGAATCATCTTCAGTCAATTAAATTTTGCCTCCTAAGCAAGTAAGTTTTTTCTCCTGGTAAAGACACAGTATACAGGAAAATTGTCCAGAAAGTCTTAAACCTACTGTACTTTGGCTAATTTAGTCATAAACCTTTTAATTTTACTAATTGAGTCCTAAACCTTTTTACGTTTTGTCAATTAAGTCATAAACTATGCCACGTAGGACAACCAATGTTGATGTGTACAATGTTTATAATTTTTTGAAAAGTTTTAGAATTTTTTATGTTTTTTTTCTTCCTTTCTTTTTCTTTTTCTTTTTCTTCTTCCAAGCCTGGTGGGGACCGCATGGGCCAACCCTTGCTAGTAACAGGCGAGGCCGAGTCAACCCTCGCTCATGGCCCTCACTTGCGACCAACAAGGGCTTAACGGGCCTCGCCAAGTGGCCAATAATGGCCGACGACAATCGTCGACCCTCGCCATGGTCAGCAAGGGCCAGCTGTCGACCCTCATCAGATTTGATAGAAAAAAAGGAAAATAAAAAGAAAATAAAAAATAAAAAAAAATTCAATTTGATTAATATATATGTGTGTATGTGTCCACGTCGGCATTGACCATCCTACGTGGTACTACTGACATCCACATTAGTGATTTTTTGTTAAAATTGACTGAATGGACTCAATTAGCAAAATATGTCTGGACTTAACAGGCAAAATTAAAGGCTTAGGACTGAATTGATCAAAATGCAATATGTTTAGGCCTTTTTGGACAATTTTACCCACGATATACTACAAAATTAAGGATTAATTAGGGGGTACTCTAAACTTTTTTTTTGGGGGTACTCCATGACCATCACGAGCATTTCTTCAAAATCACCAACATGCGGAATTTTCATCATTACAACAACTTAGAACATGGTAAGTTTCTTAAAGCAATTTCAGCACTCAGATTATGACGAAATGATAAGAGGCACATTTTTGCAGAATAACAACTATACTAGCGCCATTTACTTTAGCAGAATTGCAACTTAGTTAAATTGTTCCTATCGTAGTTCTAATGTGATAATTGAGCTAAATTACTCCAACCCTAATACTAAAGTAATAACGAGACTATAAAAAGGATTTGTAGATTGGCTATGGGCCCGTTATACATGAAATCGTTACGCCTAGGTTTTGCTTCATCAAGAAAGAAGAGATGCATAAGTATTTGATTGACAGCTTATTAACCTAAGTACATTTGGTGATGATGGCTGAGACTTCATACTATTAATTGTCATTACTAGTGTTGCTTGTCAAAGAAATATCATATGAATGGATACGTCCTTACCCTCATCGAATGAAAAATAAGGTAATTTTGATGAGCTCTATAAAGTGATCATCCCATACCGATCAACATTTAGTGTATCTAACAAAGTTAGTCAACACACAAAAAATATTTGTAATTATTTATTGGCATTCAAGTGTTTTTTTAATATATATTTTCATTTGTATATTGTGTTGGAAAAAAAAATCATTATTGAATTTTGACAATTTCAAAATTATCATTGATTTAATGTCTTTGTGATAAGTGCAGATGTATGTTGTAATGACGTGGTGAAGATTTTTAGAAGACTATATTTACACCAAAAAATGATTGTCTTTTTTTTTTTATCGACATGGGATAAACCTAATCGATTAGAGCAGAGTTTGATCATTTATTAACAGAATTATCAATAATTGGATGAATTGACTGCTTGAAAGAGTTAATAAAAAGTGAAATTAACAATCTCGCATGCAATCGTCAAAGAAGTAACCGTCAGCGTAGTGTAATAAAGCAACTGCCATGATAGTAAAGTCGAAAAAACCGTCAAGGTGGTAAAGTCAATGTAATAGTCGATACAACCTTTTGTAACCTCCTTTTATAACATTCGTTGATAACTGTTTCTCATAGGCTTTACATGGTACTCATCAAAGGCCCATCCGTACACAAACAAACAAATATTTTTTTTTTCAATTCTTGCACTTTAGTTATAATTTTTAGATTCACATTATTGATTAAATTCTAGCATATTTCTTAGTTGTAGTTTTCTGATCCACATCGTCAATTAAATTTCAACGTGTACCTTTATTGTAGTTTCAAGGTACCTCGTTTTTAATTAAATTTCAGCGTTGCATCTTTACTTTCTCAAACAGCATCATTGATAAAATTCCGACATATTCTATGTATGTTCGATTTCTTTGAAGTGAAGCTATCGATTCCTTGTCTACTTGTAATATTTCCTATCCGAAATCAATACAAAACTTGTCTCCTCTAATAAAAAACTAAAGAACGACTTTTGGTAAAAGGTATTTTGTTACGGAGTCTAATTTCAGCGAAACCTCTTTTTGGCACGCCCAATAGGACTAGTGTTGTCGATTTGAGGAAGTACAATGCTGAAAACAAGGAATCATCCTCAACCTAATCATGTTGGAGGTAACAACCATAATGACACGGCTATCTAGTCCAAGACCTCAATCGCTTCAACAACAGAGTTAAGCTAAGGGGGCGGGATCAAAATCTCATGGCACTATACAAAGGAGCAGGTGAGGGAGTTAGTACCAAACCCCACCTTGGTGGCTACCATAAAGAGGCTGTTCGAGGAATCACATAGCGAGACGCATAATGGTCATCAATGCGATCAACAATGTCATCTCCAGGCTCAAAACATTAATTAGTCCATATCGATCCAGCCAAACATGGTGGCTTATGGATATGTTATTTCAACACCAGTCAATTGAACAGTGGAAATAATTTAAGACAAGTGATCCCACCACAATGAGAATTTTACAAAGGCCTAAAAATCCGATCTACCTTGAACCTAGCAGCAGAAATTTCAAGTATATTGACCTATCTACCCTGAACTTAGGGGTCAAGAAAGGAAAATTTATCGACTTGCCAATCCTGATCAAGTGGCTGAACTCGTACTACAAGAATTTGGTGTCTATAGAGGAATCGTTAGGCCAGTATATAGGAAGTCACGTCCTGATTTAGTTGACACTATATCTTACCCAAGATAATTCAAAACTCTTGACTTCACTGTTTTCACCGGGCGAAAATGACCAATCAACCGTCGAACACATTAATCAATTTATTGCCCAAAGTGGAGAGACAGGAAGAATGAATGTTTGAGACTTAGGTTATTCAGTTTGTTTTTATCACAAAACTGCATTTACTAGGCATACGAATTTATCTCTTGATTCAATCTATACTAGCTGAGATGGAAAGACAATTCCATTCTCAATTTTATAAAATGATACCTAAGTTATCGATTGTTGATTTGGCCATAATCTATCAATACTATAATGAGTTGGTTGATCAATTTATTTCTCGACTTAAGAGGGCTAGAAATAGATACCTTACTTCACTCTCAGATAAAGAATTCGCAAATTTGGCTTTCTAGATTGAAATTAAATCTTATAGAAAAATTTCAATGCCAAAATTTTGCAGATTTATTACAATTTGCAATGACAGTGTCTGAGTATGAGTAACTACTTAAGGACAAAGATGGAGGACCACGTGAAGACTTTGTAGAAAACATGCCTTTTTGTGAAAAATTGAGCCATATGATGAATTTGACCAACGTAAAATTTGGCAAGGAAAATCAAATTTGTCTATGACAAGAGAGTACATGATGACTTTGGATTATATAATTTAAAAGAATAGAATGATCGATGAATCATTCAATTCTTTTAAAAGGAGGCATTTGGTTACACAAAAAAATGATCAATTTTTGGTTATTATCGACATGTGATAGACTTAGTCAATGAGAATAGAGTTTGGTCATTTATGAACAGTATGACCAATATTATTGATAACTTGATAAATCGACAGCTTGAAGGAATCAATAAAAAGTGGAGTCGACAATCTTGAATGTAACGGTCAACGTAGTAGAATAAAGCAATTGTCAAGATAGTGGAGTCAAAAACACTGTCAAGGTTATGAAGTCAATGTAACTGTCGATATAAGTGTTCGATAACCTTTTGTAACCTCTCTTCCAGTGGTAAAATAATTCATTTGAAGCATCAAAAAATGCATCTTATGTTAACAACCAATAGTTGGCAGCCAAATTTTCACAAGAAAAGAAAGGAAGTGAATATTGAGGGTTTTGAAACAAATAAAACGATTCTAGTGAAAAAAAAAATATTGCGAATTTCTTTGAACTTGCATTGTTTAGTGCATTTGTTTCACAATATATCCAATAATATTTTTATGATACATTGTCATGGATGATGAAATATCAATCAACTCTTGCCGGAACAAAGAGATAGACATCAAATGATTAGCACAAAAATATAGTGAGAATTTCCATAATAAAGGAAACTGAAATATATGAAATTGGATGATAATTTTCTAAGTCTCTATAAATAGAGAAGAGCAAACCATTTTACTCTTAAGAAAATTTAACACTTGAAATGAGATGGCCCTAGGATATGCTTTGCTAGCTATCAAGAGCGGAGAATTTGCATTCTTACTTGACGCTTTTTGGTTATATTGATTTATATCATTTTACATGCTTGAAATATTGCATGTACTTATATTATGAGTCAATTACTATTTTAGGAAAATGACACCATAAGTGCCTTGACTTTCATATGACACTCACTTTGATGGTATAACATTTCAATCAATCGCTTGAAGGTTATAAATTTTTAAAAACGTTTACTTGAATGACGTCTGCGATTCCCTTGCCAGAAATCCAATGTGGCATTAATATAATATAAATGGTTTTACATGGCTTGATGGGGAAATGCAGTTAGTAAAAAGACGTCATTTTGGCCCTTTTGTTGCCCCAAATTGAGTGGAAGACCTAAACCCTAACCCCATCTAGTGTAAGTGAACGATAGAATATTTAAACTACACCTTATCTAACAGCTTAAGCTTTTAAAACAATTGGCAATAGTCCCACTAAATCTCACATGATATCAGATAATATAAGACCCCTTGTCAAGCGATATGAGACAATATTTCAACACCTCTCTCACATCTACACTGCATTTGAAATTTTACTAATGGGAGGGGGACGCACATTCGCCAAAGGGATGGCACTGGCTATGTAATTATGTTAGAAAATCCAACTTAAAATCTTAAATTAATAAAACAGTTGGCAAATATCACATGATATCAGAGTTGGAGGCCTTGACTTTAAATCTTTCCAGACACCATTTGCCTATCTAATTAAATATGTCCATGCTTAGTATTGACTCAAAAAAGACCGGACTAAGCGTAAATGATAGAATATTTAAATATTAAACCATACATTCATCTAACATTTTAAGCTTTTGGAACAATTGGCAATAGCCCTACAAAATCATAGTGAAGAGTATAGGGATATGAGGAGTAAAGTGATGCCGTCTGTGGTCTACGAGCTAACACTCATGACTCTAGCGGCAAGCGGAGGAGAAGTCGACGCCACCACCCCCTCGCCTCCTCGGGCTTCTACTTGGGACTTTTCAAATCCTTTCGACAATATGAGAATTATTATCCAGCTTGCATGCCAAGCAGGGACACAAAGGAGTTAAGGGTAGAATAGGGATTTCTGATATGTTGGATGAGCACGAGTTGGTGAAGGCAGTCCATGGTTATCCAAAGTTTGTTGATGTAGGGAATCATTTGAAATCTGTGGTCGTTGACGATTGTGATGGTGAGGAAGAAGAAGATGGGAAAGTCGACAGTGGTGCATCGACATCAATGTATCAAGCCAGGCCTAGTGTTCCGATCGACAGTGCTAATGACGAGGCGGATTATGAGGTCCATGTGGTGGAGAAGGAGGTCGCTGATGGTGCAGATAGGTCGGATAGAGGCGGCAATGCCTCCAGGTTCAAGGGTTTTCAAATCATGTGGGGAAAGAAAAGGGCGGAAAAATGTTGTTTTGCTTACTTTGTTTTTCCGGTGAGCCATGTCGGACACCTTCTCTTATATTAATACCATGTTGGATCCTCCGGCAAGGGAAATCTCCGATGTCATTAAAGTTTAGAAGTTGTGGCACTCATTTAATTGATTGAAAAGTTATGGCAACAAATGGAGTACTGTACGGTTGTAGCATCCTTTTCTCTACATTTTATGTTTCCAATATTCTTTCTATCGGAGGTTAAGTGATGGGATTTGGATCCACCTCAAATAAAATTCAACCTAAACTTCAGGAGAGAACCTAATTGATGTGAATATTTTTTTTATTATAATTTCCTGGAAATTTTTCACTCCCAAATATTCAGGTCGACAGCAACATTTAGAATAACATAACCAATATGGTCCTAAACACGCATAACACATGTGCATGTTGCTAGCATTTATATAAATGCATAGATAATTGCCAACAAAAGTCCAAAACCTATTTTACGTATGTCAATTCAGTTCTAAAACTTTCAATTTGATTAATTTAGTCCTAAACATTTTGATAATTTGTTAATTTAGTCATTTTGGCCAATTTCGACTGGAAAACCGCTAACATAGATGTTGGCCATCCTACGTGGTATAATCAACAATAAAGTCAATTTTTAAAATGTTTTGATAATTTCTTAAAATTTTATATATTTTTTATCTTTTTTTTTCTATTGTGGCTGGTGAGGGTTGCTAGGGCCTCACCAGCGACCAACGACGCCTTGGCAGCCCTCACTAGCCACAGTGAAAAAAAATAAAAATTCAAAAATTCAAAAACATTATTAAAAAATTGCAAAAATTACTTACGCTGTCCATGTTGGCGATTTCCTGCCAAAATTAGCCTAAAGGACTATATTGACAAATTTTTAAAAGATTTATGAATAAACTGACTAAATTAAAAAGTTTAAGACTGAATTGGCATCCGTACAATAAGTTTAAGACTTTTTTAGTAGTTTTCCTTATAAATGAAGATACTTAAAATGTCTTGTTATAGTTGTTACTCATCACCATGAAAGAAACGCATGATTTTTTACCTCCATATAAGAGTAGAGTCCCCATGGAGGCAAAAAGAAAGAGGAGGATTAATGGGAAAATTACCGAAAAAGTCTTAAATCTATTGCAATTGTGCCAATTCAGTCTTAAATTTTTTTTAATTGAATTATAAACCTTTTGCATTTGTGCCAATACAGTCCATCTGATCAATTTTAGCACAAAATTGCTGAAAGATTGATCATCCTACATGATGGGATTAGTACTAATGTGGGCAATTTTTAATAATATTTTAATATTTTTTTTCGATTATATATTTATTTTTTTTATTTTTTCTTTTCTTTTTCTATTTTTTTTCTTTTCTTCCCTTCTTCCTCTAGTTGTGTGTTGAACCCCGATGACTGGCTAGAGGCGAGGGCTGACGAGACAAAGGAAGAAGGGAAGAAAAAAAAAGAAAAAGGAAAAAAGGAAAGTTAAAAAATTTGAATTTTTTTAAAAATGTTATTAAAAATTATTCAAGTCAGTGTCGACCACATCATGTAGGATGGTTGGTGTCCATATCTACGATATCTGATCAAAATTGGCCAAATGGATTGAGTTAGCACATATGCAAAATGTTTAATTATGACTCAATTGAAAAAAAAAAAGGTTTAGGACTGAATTGGCACAATTGCAATAAATTTATGACTTTTTTTAATAATTCTCTAGAGCACTCGCAGTATCAAAATTACACATAGATCCATACTTCGGTGTTCAACGTCCATATTGTGTTAAGAGCGTTGGTGGACAAGAGACGATGCACCAATAATGTCGTTTGGTTCCCATGTGTGCAACCATGTCCATTCCTGCAAAGTATAAGAGTATATCTCAAGTGTTCCAACATGACACAAATTTTTTCGGTTATATTAGCATCTTGCATCTCGTACTTAAATCAACATGATCACGTACACGAGGAGAAATTCTATCAATATGTATACGTACAATCGGTGGTTTCGCCACATAAACCAAGAAAAGAATACCCTCTCGTGATAAGAACCCGAGGATGAACTACTTCAATACAGCGTACATACATGTCATCTAAACTTAAAAAAATGTCTGTATATGCAATAATGGACAGAAAATATTTATGCTATATTGAAAATTAGAGATGGTCGACTCTAGTAGTTATCTGTCAAGAAACGCCAACCATAATTAATCAGCCTACCAGCAGACCTATGGCGTGGAAAATATTAAATCTCTCGCTTATGAAATCGCAATATCGATCGCTTTCAAACTGAAATATGCACCACTATTTACTCGAGCGTCTTCGGATTCTTTGTTGTGATAGACACCGAGGAGGAGGATAAGATTCAAACTCGGGTCCGTATTGCTGATTTGTTTAATATATACTTAACTCGCCGGAAAGTTCTCTTACTGGTTAATCAATAAAACAAGCAAGAAACTTCGCTCTGTATGATTGAATTGGGAGACCCATTTGTTTTATCTTTCTTTGACTTCTGTTCTCTCTCTCTCTCTCTCTCTCTCTCTCTCTGTGGAAAATATATATGAAGCGTGTCTGCAGACCGAAGCCTTCCACAAAGCAAACGAAGCAGCCTCCCCCGCAGGTAACATCGAGACCAACTTAGAAGAAAACACGAGAGAGAGAGAGAGAGAGAGAGAGAGAGAGAGAGAGAGAGAGAGAGAGAGAGAAGGATGGGGAGAGCTCCATGCTGTGACAAGGCAAATGTGAAGAAAGGGCCCTGGTCACCTGAGGAAGATGCAAAGCTCAAGGAGTTCATAGACAAACAAGGCACTGGAGGCAACTGGATTGCTCTCCCTCAAAAAGCTGGTATTTTTTTCTCTCTCTTTCCTTTTTTCCCTTGTTTTTTTTCCTTAGACTAAATATGGTTAAGAGAAAAGAAAGAAGTATGTGATAATTTAGAGATCAGATGAAGATCATGCCTCCATTGCTATGTGTAGTTATATAATTCACCTAATAAACTAGGCTTCGCAATATTCTCTTGAATTGATGATTTTGCTTGTGTTTGTTGATAACCTCAGGCCTTAGGAGATGTGGGAAAAGCTGCCGCTTGAGATGGCTAAACTATCTGAGGCCAAACATAAAGCATGGAGAGTTCTCAGATGAAGAAGACAAAATTATCTTCACCTTCTATGCTACAATTGGAAGCAGGTACTTGCATCTTCCTGTTCGTGGCTCCTAGGTAACATCTTCTTTGTTTGCGACCTGAAATCGAAGTCCTAGGTAGGCAAAGTCAAACTTAGCAAAACAAGGGAAAAAGAAAAGTAAGGGGAAAAGGCATGCATCTTTTCGTATAAAGATCAAGAAATGTGCCCTTTTTGTAGCTTTTCTTTGAACTTTGTTATCTATAGGTGTTTCCATAAAGCGTAAGACATGTGATTTAACAGCGTTTTTGCAACAACAAAAAAAATATTCTTAGTCGGCTAACCAAGCTTGACACTCTCCAGAAAGTAAAGGAAGAAAAGCTCAAATTTTGTCATTCTTGCTCTTCTCAAGTTCCGCTTCTTTTATTCCTATGTTCTTGAACTGATTGTACCAAATCTAAAATGTAGATGGTCGATAATAGCTGCTCAGTTGCCAGGCAGAACCGACAACGACATCAAGAACTACTGGAACACCAAGCTTAAGAAGAAGCTCTCGGGCTTACTCTCGCTTCCTCACCACCCATCTCACCAGCAGAGAATGCAACAAGACCCCATCATCACTAGCTTCACATCACATGCTAATTCTCATGCTCATCCTCTCCTCTCTTCTTCTTCAACCCCACCACCACCATCATCCTTGTCACCACCATCACAATCCTCCCTCTCCAACAGCAACTACTTCACCTCCCTCACAGGCCTTGAACAGTCCATCTCCTATTACTCTTCAAGCCCTAATCTTCAGCCACAAGAGAGCTTCTTGGGCTCCATGAGGCAGTATGAAGCTAGCTGTTGCAGCTCCTCTGATGGGAGTAGCAGCAGCAGCAACAACAACAACCAAATCTGCAGTCTTGGGAAGGAGAGAGATTTCTATGACTTCTCGGTGTGTGAAAATGGCGCTGGTGATCATCATCGCATCGGCTTTCAAAGAAGTTTCTGTTCTGGGGTTAATGATGATGGTCAAAGACTTGTGCTCGGAAGTGTTGGTGGGTGGAGTCAAGAGAAACAAAGCTGTGATCAGACATGGGTCACCGAAAATCCTTCGGATTATGCAGGCCTTGAAGAGATCAAGCAGCTCATTAGCAGTGCCAGCAATTGCTCAAGTAACAACAACAGCTTCTTATTGTATGAGGGCAAGAGTGATCCCGAAGGAGCGGTGATGTACTACTGATATGATGTTTTGATTGACTGTGAATGAGTGTAAAATCACAGAGATTTGGGAAGTGGTATGGGAAGATCATTTAGGGTTGAAGTTCGAGATATTCAGATTTTGTTTGTTTCTTCGGAAACGGACACGTTGACTGTACATGGCAAAACTTTCTTTTCCTTAGAGGACCATTTTGCTTTTCTGGGAAATGATGTATGCATGTCTTTATTGCAACCACCAAGGAAAAAAATCTAATTGCTCCAATCAAGAAACAAATGCCTTGGAAATCAGAGGAACCATCGTTTAAGAATCAACATGGAAGTCAAGGATATTCAGTAGTTTTTGTGTTAAATCTCATCGAACAAAATTTCCCCTTTATGCTAAAACTTCCTCCCTTTTTTCTCTTGTTTAGTCATAACTTTCTGACAAGGTCACCATTTCATTTTTAAAATTTGTGTCCTGAATCAGAGGATGCCGCGGTTGAGGATCTTGGCGCTTTGTGGATAGAAATCATACGCAGGGACATTAAAAAATGACTCGATGCTCATCTAAATCTCAGTCCTCTTGAGCCGGTATCTTAGTTTATAGATTCGCCAAATATTATACAGCAACTAGACCGGCATTATTATTGTAGCCGCCTCAGAGTTTAGCCAATAATGGCACTAATCTTGGGTGTAATTGAGATATGCGCTCAATTAAATATGATCATAGGCCAAAACTTTTTGTCCCTATGCGGTGCATATGCGTCATTTTTTTCCAGTGGCATCGCGACACATGTGAGCTGGGGTTTCAATAATTCATTGCAATTTTTTTATGATGACATTCACGGTGAGGAAGGAGAGAGGGCGAAAGGCTTGTGATTAAACAACTACGTTTCTAACTTAAAAATGAAAGAAAATAATTGCAACTTGTGAAACACAGATTTTTTGAAGAGGTAAACAAGTTTTGATCTCGTCAATATCATGCAAGTGGTAGAGAATCCTCAAAGAGGAAGCAGTCCAACTTAATCAAAACCTCATGAGCATATTTTAATCATATTAAAAAAAAAAACCCGAATAAACCCAATATGTCATGTCATTTCCGAGAGACCTTGCTGTCCTTGCTAAGACAAGATTTGATTCGCTTGGTTAAATTAAAGCTAGTCCAAGATTAGCAGAGAGATGTTGAAAGATGAGGGCATTGACCTCTTCAGTACACCCCTTGGTTTGTTTGCTTCTTGGGCATGAGATTAAATTAATGGGGTTTGCCAGCTAAAGGCATTATATGAGAATATAAGATAGAAATGACTAAATTGTTTCTTTTTTTTCAAAAGAAGAAATGAACATTATGTGAGGAAAAGGCTTTCTAGGAATGTCGTTTCTAGTGGAGTGTTAAAAAGGTCAAAAGGTGGGATACCTACCGACCCAATAAACGTTAAACAACTTTTTTTTTTTTTAGGGGGGGGGGGGTGCGTCGGAGGTGATGTATGTTTTGAGTCTCTAGCAAGAGCAACGTTTTCTTTAGAAATCATGTGGATAACAGGAGCTTTCGGATGCTTTGTCTAGAGAAAAAAAGGGCGTCTCATTGCAGTCGAGATCGGAATAAATCCTGTAAACAAACGGCACAGAATAAATTGTGTTTTTCCTTAGTAATATTTTGATGACAAGTATTGACTAAATTCGGCCTTCCATCTTTTTTATATGTAGTTCGCTAATACGTATAAACATTTTGCTTTTAGAATTGCAATAGATTTATATGAATAAGCTATTTTAAAATGGTAAATAAATGATCTAAAGTGCACTTGCTTTTAATCCAACTCATACATATTGGGAAAATTACCAAAAAAGCCATAAACATATTGCACTTTTGTCCATTCAGTTCTAAACATTTTAATTATGCCAATTGAATCATAAATATTTTTACGTTTTATCAATTAACTCTATTTGATCAATTTTAGCTAGAAATTGTTGACGTGGACACCGGTAGTGCAATGTAGGATGATCGGCATTGAAGTTGATTTTTTTAATGATATTTTAATTTTTCTTATTTTTTTTCCTTTTATTTACTTTTTTCTGGTTTTTGCAGTGAGGGGTCCGCGACCTCATCCACTAACCCTCGGTGGCCACAATCAAGGCCTGGCAAGCCTTGCCAACACTGGGTGAGGGCTTCATAGCCCTCGCTATGGCCGTTGAGGGCCTAGGCGAGGGTCGTGACGCCCTCATCAGCCAAAGCAAAGGCATACGAGCCCTCACCTAGATTTGGCAAGGGCTGTTGGAAGTTTGTTTGTAAAATAAACAAAAGTGATTTTTCTACGTCCCACATAGAAAATATGGAGTGAAGTAGGCTTGTTTATAAGTGCGGGCTTTTTTTGTGTGTTCAGAAGAAACATATGAGTTATGGGCTAGATCCCATAATACCCGCGTGCAAGGGCGCGAATAGTTGCGCAATTATTAGGCGCACTTAGTTCTTTTTTATATTCCGAATTTTCGTGTCTTTTCATATACCCTTTCGGCTGCATATCTTTTCAATTATAAACTGTCGACTGAAGAGTTGTATTTGATTATTTTAATCGTTTATCGAAAGGTTGCCATCGTTCGTTAAAATGCCTTTATATATACTTGTCGGTTTTTTGGCATGATAGAAGGTTTTTTCTTTCTTTTCCGAAATTTTCATTCCTAAAAAAAAAACACAGCCATCTTCTCGAATTGTTTCGTAGAGAGACCTCGGAGAAATACTAGAATTGTTATCTAGTATTCTCATCGAGACTTTGTTGTATCCTGGAGGAAATTTGCTGGTGACCATTAGCAACTTCGTGGGACAAATAATTCCTTAAAGAAAGTGATATCACTCCTAAAAGTCTCACTTCATTGCTCTACCCATTTTCGAAGTCAATTTCCAACAAGGGCCACAACACCCTCGCTAGATCTAGGCCAAGCGAGGGCTTGGCAACCCTCGTTGGCCCCAGGTAAGGATCGGCTCCAAAAACTCGAAAAAAGTAAGGAAAAGAAAAAAAATCATAATAAAATAAAACATTAAAAAAAATGTTGACGTTAGCGTTGGCCGTTACATAATTTCTGGCCAAAATTAGCTGAATAGACTCAATTGGGAAAACATGAAAAGTTTAGAACTCAATTAGCATAACTAAAAAGTTTAGGACTGAATTGACAAAAGCGTAATAGGTTTATGACTTTTTTTTATAATTTTCCCTATACATATTAAGCAGTTCATTTGTACATTTTTATATAAATTATCAAAGAAGAATAAGAAACTATTGATCGTAACATAGGAAAGCGTCGTTATACGTAACATTACATAATTATTAGAGTTAATATCATGAAAAATCCCAAACTGATACACTTGTGACAAATTTAACTAAAACTGATTTTTTAACCACAAAAAACCCCAAACTAGTATATTTGTGACAATTTTATCCCGAACTATTTTTTTGACTACCAAAAACCCCACACCGATACATTTGTGATAATTTTAGTCTCGAACTAATTTTTTGATCATAAAAAATCCCCCAAACTGGTAAACCGGTGATAAATTTACCCTCCATTAGTTTCCATTAAATTTTACTATCAAATTGCTAAGTTTTATGACATGTGGTAATTGACGGTGTACCAGTCATGGGTTTTACCCTTCTGTTTGTCACAAGTTTATCAATTTATGATTTTTCGTGATATTAATTCAATTTAATGGACACTAACGAAGGGTAAACTTGTCACAAATGTATCAATTTGAGATTTTTAGTGGTTAAAAAATTACTTCATGATAAAATTATCACAGATGTACCAGTTTGGAGTTTTTTGTGGTAAAAAAATTAGTTCGGGGTTTTTTGATGTAAAAAATATAATTCGAAGTAAATTTGTTACAGGTGCATCAGTTTTGCAGTTTTTTATGGTCAAAAAATTAGTTCAAGATAAAATTGTCATAGATGTACCAGTTTAAATTTTTCGTGGCATTAACCCTAATTATTAATTGCAAGCTTATCATACGATATATGCGGGAGAGGTGTGTAGGACAACATTCAAACCCTCTAAAACCAACAGAGTAAGGTGGGTTTCAAGGTGGAAATTAGAGACCGTACATTAAGTTCTGGGTTTCCAAACTTCGAAATCGATGAGCACAGGATATAGAAGTTCTAGGTGAGCTACCCAACCTAAATTTTACCACGTGTCCCGTTTAGAGTATCTCGTTAGAAGGTATTGGATACCCTGTTTAATGTTATTCAAATACTATTATGTGCTTAATTATTCGTAGTTTTCTACTTTATGTTCAAATTTCTAGGTTTCTTTTTATATATATGAACCGGAGTTAACTAGCAATCTCTCTCTCTCATACACATTTTCATGGATCTGGAATTCAAGAATGAGGGCCTAATTCCAAAAAAAGGAAAAAATCTCTAACTTTAAGTCTAGTACAAATTCTATCCCAAACTTTTTTTAATCTAGAAAATAATCCTAAACTTTAGATTCAGTCCAAATCTACCCAGAACTTTTCTTTGTCTAAGAAAACAACCAAATTTTAGGTCCAATCCAAATGAAGTCTCAATTGTCAAATTGATACAGTTAAGTTCATCTATTAATTGTGTCTAATTTGGCCAACAGAAAAGGACAACTTGATATTTTTTATAATTTATATTCTCCTATGTGGTTGTTAACCTTAACTAAAGGTGCACCAATACGCAAAACAAAATGACTTTCCTCGAAATCTTAAGTTTTTTTTCTTATACCTATATTAAACTTCAATTAAGTTAGATTGAACAGTAACATAGCCGACTTTGGGGAAAAAAGTCATAAACCTATTACAATTATGTCAATTCAATCATAAACCCTTTTTTTCCAATTGATTCATGAACCTTTGCATTTGTACCAATTCAGTCTATTCAGCCAATTTTAGCTAGAATTATTAATGTGAACGCTAGCCATCTTACGTGGCACTACTGGAGCTGATGTGGACTTTTTTTTAATAACATTTAGATTTTTTATAATTTTTTCTTTTCTTATTTTTCCCTGCACTTAAAGCCGGTGAGGGTTGCGGGCCACAGGCGAAGGTTGGGATGCCCTCGCTTGTCTAGATCGGGCAACGCCATCACGGCCCTCTCCTAGACCAAGCGAGGGCCACTACACCCACGCCCTAGGCCATGGAGGGCCGAGGTGCCCTCGCCTAGCCAAATCTGGCGAGGGCATTGTGGACCTTGCCAAATCAAGGTGAGGGGCGGTGTGCCGTCACCTTGGCCGGCGTAGGTATCCCGGCCCTAATTTTAGAGGAAAAACGAAACAGAAAAAGAAAAGAAAAGAAAACAAGATAAAAAAAATTAATAAAAAATTCAAAAAATATAAAAAATTGTCCACTTCAGCCCCTTCATGTCATGTAGGATGGCCGGCATCTATGTTAGTGATTTCTAATTAGAATTGGCTAGATGGACTAAATTAATATAAATGCAAAAGGTTTAGAACTCAATTGGTAAAAAATGGTTTAGAACGAAATAACATAATCGGAATATGTTTAGCACTTTTTGGTAACTTTCCCCCCCAACTTTGCCAGCAATTGAAACTAGACGTAGCAACCACCCGGCTTGTGAGATTTCTAAGCGCTACAATAACATTGAGGTGGACATACTAAATCTAAAGAACTGGTCAAAATGTGTTGTTGACCTCGACCATCATTTGCGTTTTTGGATAATCAAGGGATACAATTGTAGAAGCCCGCTTATGCACTAGGCCGTAAAACACCCTATGTGTCCCATGAACGGGTTATGTCTAGGTCATTGATCCGTGTAAGTGCCTCCATTTGCATGGAATTAGTGGGATTTGAACAAGGGACTTCACTTCCCGAACTAGAAATTTTCTGACCCCAAACAAAAGTATGCCAATCTTGGGGGGTTAAATCAATCTATGACACTATAACCAAACACTTAGTTCTAGACGAAAGGGTTTATCTAGATGTGTATGTCATCTAGATGCAACAATCTAGATCGAACATTAAGTACAACAACGATAAGATTTAGAGAGTGGATTAGGAGAAGGCAACTTCCTTTATTTCTGACCTTATGCTAAAATTTCCATCTTGCATCTTTCATGGAGGTTCGATCTTGTTTGCCTTGCGTGCATCAACCCCTATCATGCACCTTCAGTGTCTTGATTGTGCATATATACACGGCCAATTGAATTTGCGGTTCATGCATGACGCTACTTGATTCGGATTGACAAAAGTGCTTGACAAACAATATCAACCATCCAATTATTGCTAAGTATTGAAGCCAAGATGCTCCAATCTCTCTCTAAATCGATGATCATGAAACATGAAATTTTAGTTGTTATCAGGATTATAGCTCGGCTGACGTCAGATGACATCTACTCGATTTCCCCTTGCTTCATACGTGTCGGGGGTCGCTGTCACCTCGATTCACAAGGAACTGACTATTTTTTAAAAATTCATTTAGGGTTTGAAAGATGTAAGCAGATCTGTAGGGCAATACCACACAACACACTGTTCTCCTGAAAAGCAAGTAGATTCTTCGTAATGCGAAGGTCCAAAATGGATGGGACAAGAGACACCATAAAAGCACTTTATTACAACATTAACTTTATCAGTGGAGACCACGAGACAACAGAGATAATAATTGATCAATCATGGGTTTTGCTGTTCTCCCCCTTTAAAGCTATCGCGAATCTTCTCACCCAGATTAGATAAGTACCGGGAGATCAAAAAGACATCGGCACTTGCCGAAATGAAGTGTGATTTTCCCTCCCTACTTTTCTGCTATGGCACTAGGGATGAATGAGTCAAACCATCGAGTTTCACGATCTTTTCAATGATTAAATTTCATCACTTTTTAACGACAGCTTCTCCTAGAAGTGCGTGCATGTAAATACAACACATGCCTCGCTCCGTGGAAATCTTCCATAAGATTATTGCTTGCTCTTATAAAGCCGTACCGCCTCTTAAGCATGCAATATGAATGCGTTGAGGTATACCTCGTCAGTCAAAAGTTCACTCATTGGAAACAATAGGAAAGTGTTGTCTATGCATACAAGTTTTCGGAAAAGATACATTCGTAACTGTATCTTAGAATGTTTGGGATGGCAAGGACAAAAACATAGTGGAGATCATTACTCTTGATTTTATAAGCACGATTCATCTAGAAATCTATAACAGTAGTGTTGACATCTGATTTTTAGCTCGTTTTTCAAATTTTCTAAAAAAATCACAAAATTAGAATTAGAAACCTTAGCCAAGTTTAGGAACCTATTTCTAAACCAAAAATAAATTTTTAGAATTTTACTGATTTTTCCTTAATTCCTTTTGCTCAAAATAGGAGTGAAAATCAAGAAAAATAGAAAATGGAATCCACAAATTCCATAAAAAATATTCATTTTTTTTTATAACCCAGGGAACCCCCGCACGGCCGACAGCCGGGGAGTAAATTCTGGGGGCGACACGTGCTAGCCACTACACACGTGCCACCGGTTAAGTCACCTTGCGGCGCCCGGGATTCGAACATTCAACCTTTTGCGAGAGGAAGAGTGCGCGCTCCAGCAGCGCCACCTAGGTCTATTTTAAAACCAATTTCATTAATACAATGTCAATTTTATAAAATTTCAATTGGGAATGTGTTTTTCCCAAAATTTGGGTAAAAACAAGTCCAAATCATCTTACCAAAAAAAAAACAAGTCCAAATCACCTTACCAAAAAAAAACAAGTCCAAATTAAATAAAAAATTCAATTAATTCATTTCTAGTCATTTTTCAGTCGTAGTGTCTTCACAATAGATGATTATGGGACCTTGAATTGCATAATGGTCAGTCCAATTGCACAATTTATAAAATAAATTGAAAAGCCCCAAAATCCAATTGAAAATTAAGGATTTTTAGCCTAAATTGGGGATCATAACCAATTAGAAATTTTCGAACTCTGAGACCATCATTTCTAAGGTTAATTAGGTATGGGTAATCCAATTTTTGTGCCAATTTTGCCCAATCAGGTCATATGGATATTGAATTGAACAAAAACCCTAATGATCCAAGTTTGAAATTTGAGAATTTTGGGTTTAATTGTGATAAAAATTAGGGAAAATCACATATTTGGGTAAGAAATGTGATGAAGAATTCAATTTTGAGGTTAAATATGAAAAATTAGGTCAAAATCGAGCTTACTTTGTGAATTTAGACCAACTCGGGTCTGTTGGGTCGACCTGGTCGACTTGACCCTACCTGGGTCGGTCTCCTTCTTCGCCCAACTCGTCTAAGACACGATAAACCCAAAAAAATATCTACTCTCGCCCTGCCACTTCATTGACTTAATCCGATCAATATAGCTCGTGTTAAACTCTGATTCCAACTGGCGTCAGAGATTCGTTACAATCGATTCGAAGGTTGATGACAACCAACTTTGGGCAGGAAATCAAGTTACAAAAAGGAGCAAAAACTTTATCAAATGCAAGGAAGGTATTCGACAATTTTTCCAAGAGAGAGAGAGAGAACCAGACCAAAAAAAGAGACAAATCGTGCTTTAGGACGAGTCGAGACCTCTAGGATCGAGTGATCGGCGCTTTTCCGACCGGAAAAACGCCGACAAATCGGTCCCGACAGTGGGTTTCCTCACCGGAGGACCTATTACAGTGTTGATTGTCGTGGCCTAAAAATCCAATTTGGCCGGCATGTCCACAGCTATCTTGGCGAAGCAGAAGCTACCTTATTGAAGTTCGAGTGACAGAGAAGAGCTCTACTACTACCATTTATCTCGAAAACTTCATTTGATCCTTCGCCGAAGTAGGTAAATTTCGATCCTTGTCACAGTTTCAACGAAATTCCAGAAAAGCATGTTTGGGTTTAATCTTGTTGTTCGTGTGATTTTTCTTGCAATTTTGAGCTTGTTGATGTATATGATAAGCTTCTAAGCATATTTTTCATTGTTCGATTGCAAATTTTGGATTAAAAATGCACTAAACTGAGTCGGCTAACCATTAACAATCCTCGCCGGAAACCTTGAGCTTCGCCGGAATGCTTCTCGATGGCCAATGACCGTTCCAAGTTAGTTGATCCTACTCCTTGATTGTTCTGATTGTTGTCTTGATTGTTAGAAATGGTAAGGGCGTACCGTGTGATGATCTGAAAGCTAGAAAAGTTTGTCCGTTTCAGTTTTAGGTTAGGACCTTTGAGGTCATTTTTCGCCGGCTAGTGGTGGTCGAGAGGCAAATCAGTGAATTGAGGTCGATAGAGGATAACATAAGCTTAGTACAAAATAAAAAAATCAGTCTAAAAGGTCACCAAAAGTTCACCGGAGCTTGATTCAAAGTTGAGGCCTCGAAAATGATAAACTGAGAATCATGCCCACCAAATGTTTAGCGAAATGCCGAAGAGAACAACGCTAGAAACGGCGCCGTTTTGGTACTGTGCTCGCTAGGGCGTTGGCCAACGTCGGTGTCGATTGGTTCGATCCGATCAGATCGGCCCAAACCGGTCCGGTCCAATTTAATCCCTTGGTGGGAAAATTTTAAAAAAAATCTAAAAAAAAATAAAAAAGTTTGAGAAATTCAGAAAAACTCTAAAAATATAAAATGTAGGAATTTTTTTAGAAATTTAAAAAAAATAAAAAAAAATAAAAATCAGAAAAAAAGTTCTATAAAAATCAAAAAAAACCAGAAAAATAAATAAAAAATGTGAAAAATTCAGAAAAATACAAAAAGTATAGAAAATTAAAAAAATCCATAAAAATTGAAAAAATTAAAAATATATATAATAAAAATCAACTCTTGGAAAAGATGATTCTTAGAAAATTATTTTCCAAAAAAAAATCAAAAACCAAAAAATTTAAAAAATTCACAAAATAACCCAAAAATATTGTGGCCAATCTTTGCAAGTGAAATTAGATTTTTTAGAGATGCTTAAACGGCATTTTTAGAAAATCCTTAGTTTAGGGGTTTTTACCCCTAAAAAAAAACCAAAACCCTGAAAATAGCACACATTGTTGAATGAATCAGCCTTTAGGACTTTACTAGGGTTTAGATGTTTTGAATTGATTTTCATTTTAGAGACCCAAATTAGGATTTTTTTTTTCGTTTGATTGTAATTGATTGTGTTGCTTATATTGATTGATTGAGTTCTCACGTTTAGAATGGTTAGAATTAGTGAATAGACCTCGAAAACTCATGTGACATGTTAGACACATCATATCATATCATTTTAGGTGCCGAAAGGACGTTATAGATCTCGATTTGTGATCATTAGCGTAATCAAGTCCCCGTATTTAGAATCTCTAGTTTGCAAAATGTGGTATTTCTTCCATACCCCGATTAAGTTTCTAGTCAACCTATCAGTAATGACTAGTAGCAACTCTAAATCAAAAACCTAGATTGAATAGAATGATAAGAAAATCACAACTTGCTATCACATAAAGTATGGTCTAAGAGAGACTCCCCGTTTGTCTAGTGATGGGAAGTTTGTGGGACGTATGGGCAAAATATCCGTATTGGACCTTAGTAGCCCGTTCGGGGATAGTTTCCCCATTCGTAACAAATGGAAGTACCTCCTTAGCGTGCTCGAAAAGTCGCGGCGCGACAGGCTTGGTGACTCCGCTGGAGACTTAAGAATTCTAAGTGGACTTAGGCCTAGATAGAATGATATGCAAGTGTTTTGTACTCACGCAAGGATCCTAGGTATGTCTCACTAATGATCATGTTAAATGGTTTTGTAGGTGGAAGGTATAAGGGGTGTTGTCTTTGTTGATCTTTGTTTTGCAGGATAGTGTTGGGATTGAATGTGATTTGATTGAATTTTTGAAGTGTTGTTTGGTTATTAAATTGCTATGCATGCCTTTAAATTGCTTTAGCACTACATCATTCACACACACCACCTGTGGCCCTACCCCGGCTACATTTAGGATTACCCTTAGGAGGTATGTGTTTAGGCAAAACTATCACCGATTGCTCATGGGATCGTTTAAATGCAATACCGATCACTGAGATGGAATAATATTCTATTACTTTAGGTTAATTGCCTATTGGAATGGAATCCCTTATCCATTAAGGTGGTGACCTTGAGCCTCTATTATTTCCTACTCTTTTAGGTGTCAAAACCTCACTTATTGCATATGCATGTCTTTGTGATTGGTATACCTAAAACCATACAAAAATGTCCTTGTGAGTAAGTATCGTTACATTCCTTTCTCTTTCAATTATGCAAGTTAATTGACATAATTTGAATTAAATGCCTAAATGATAATCAATGGTTGATCTAAATGCCCTTTTTATACTAAAATGAATGATTAGGGAAACATGCTCCATTTGACCATTTTTTTAGATGGAATGTATAGGTCCATGGTGAATTTTCAATGTAATTCGAATGGCAATGTATTCAAAATGTGACATGTATAATTTAATGAGCCGAATGTTCATCTTGACGTATTCGAAATTCTAAATCGTAGGCTAGACCTTTATGGTCTAAATAGAGCATGATAAAAAGGCATTTGTATCAAACATTGATTTCATCCCCATTTTCAAGTATATGCTCTTTTAGGGTTTAAATGGATTAAATATGACATTTGTATCACTTTCTAAGTATGCAAATGTACTTTACTTCCATTTTACCCTAAAAGAACATATGATTGAAATGGAGTCACTAAAATTAATTGGTAATCCATAGTGACTGATAAAAACTTTATTTTGAATGCTTTAGATCAACCATGGGGAAATTAGATATACAAGTCATTCTAGTCCCCCGAAAGGAACTTTTGACATAGTGGGGAAATATGACCAAAGACAACCAGGTTTATGTCAAGAGAGAGACCTTAATACCTATTTGAGCTTATCAACCTTAAACCTCAAGCGAGCTTAATTCAGGCGTTAGCCCATTTTTGGGAAATTACTACTACAATATTTCAACTTGGAGAACATGAAATGGTGCCAATGTTAGAAAAGTATAAAGCTACCATTGGAATTGATTTCAAACCAAGAATCATAGAACCTCCGATTGGATTAAAGCCTGCAAGTGTGATAGCTGAATTCCTCAACTTGAAGACTTCTCAAGTGGAAAAACTGATTAAGTCAAATATTGGGAGATTTCCCTTATCCTTTCTAATGGCGAAGTACTCCAAATTGCCAAAGGAAATCGGGAATATTTCTGCGAAAGTTTTCATTCTAGCTTTCTTTGGGTTTGTCTTATTCCTTACATCAAGAACTGGGTTGAATCGTCTAGTTGTAGTGATTGCTAGGCAAGCCTGCTTCAGATGGGACTTCTCTAATATCCTTTTAGCGGAAATATCATCTCTCTAAACAAGTACCAAAGCCAAGAGAAAGGTGTGCTTCAAGCTTCAGCTGGATTACTTTCTATATGATTCGTTTCACATATTCGATCTTGGGAACGACACATGCACATTCAACAAATTTGTTCAGCCGCCAATCCTATTAAGAGGTACCTTAAAATCCAGGAGAAACTACCAAAATACTCCTTCCATGAATGGGCTAAATTCATCAGGGCCTTGACTCCCGATCAATTTCAATGGAGAATCAAGTAGCCAAGGATAGACAAAGCTCGGATTACTAGTCAAGAAGGAAATTTGGTGCCATTGCTTGGTTTGAATGGTGGAACTGCCTATTGTCCATTAAGAGTTGTGCGACAATTCGGAATGATCCAACACATACCACCTGATTGACGTCTTGAGGAGTTTACATTCATGACACCATAAGAATCTCTACCGGAAGAAGCAAGTAGAAAGTTGCAAAAAGGAGTTAACAAAATTGTCGATTCTTTGAAGAGATCAACTGAGCAAATGGTGGAATGGCCTGAAAGTTTAAAAGGAGAAATGAAGTTCTACTTGGCATCCAATGAATACATAAAGTGGTTAAAGGCTAAACGCCCAATTGATGTTGAACCGTATATGCCATTGAGCATTACCATTAACCTCGATGAGTCATATGTCCTAGAGTACATTGTGTCGAATACACATGGTGTGGAGCCATATATTCTTGAAGAATTTGTGATCGATGTAGAAGAATGGGAAGCACGGATTAAAGAATGGAATGAATATGAAGAGGCTGAAGCTACCTTAGCTAAAAAAAAGCCTAAACTTGTTTAAGCTAGTTCCCCCATTTTGAGTTGAAGCGTTGTAATACAAACTTTCAAAAATTGAAGCAATTAATTGGTGAATAAGAGTTTGAAGAAATTTTAAACACATTTTCGAAAAAGAAAGTCACCATTGCTTGAGAGAAACATTGATAAAAGTTTTATATAAGGCTAAGACTTATATGAAAATTCTTATCCTTGTTAGTTACAAGAAAAACCATACAATTTGAAGGATATAGGATTTCATGTTTTTTTCATCATGCTAATACCTTGTCTTTTTATAAAGCAGGTAATATAGCAACGGAAGAAAGAAGAACCCGAATTGGAACTTGTTCGCAGACTAAAATGGTAAAAGAAGAAACTCATACCCGACTAGCTGAAGTTGATAACCAAATGACTCAAATGGCCGCCATGATGGTGGAAATGAAAGCTTTTATCATTGCTTCATGAGAATGTTATCCTACTATTCCTTATGCTGGAACTTCTAATGCTTCAGAAACTCCTATTGAAGAACTAGTAAGAAGTAAAGGAACAGTCCAAGAAAATCCTCTAAAAGCTACCCTTAAAGTAGTAAATTTAGAAGAAGAAGATCTAGCTAAGAGGACATCTAAAGTGAAGGATAAGGAAGAGTCCAAAAGATTGGCCAAAATTGAAGAATGTTTGGCAAGCTAGGGATATGAACTACAAAGGTTTGACAAATTTTCACCGTATACGAAAGTGGTTGTTCTGGAAAATTATAAGGAACCAGAGTTCGTGAGTAAGTATGATGAAACTGGCTGTCCCAAAAGTCATTTGAAATACTATCGCCGCAAGATGGCGAGGTATTCAGACAATACGCCACTTCTTATTAGCACATTTTAAGACAACTTGAGAGGAGCGACCCTAGCATGATACACCACACTTGACATAGAAGATTTCACGAAATGGGATCATTTAGCAAGAGAATTCCTCCACCAATACAAATTTAATGTTGAAGTACTCCCAACTAGGGAGGATCTCATCAGAACAGAGAAAAGAAAGAATGAAGGGTTTTGAACTTATGCCCTGAGATGAAAAGCTGTCGCGTCACAAGTAAAACCTACCATAAGCGAGGATGAACTTATTAAACTCTTCTTGAAATCATTGCCAATTGAATATTACGACAAGCTACATGTGTCAGGCTGTCAAACATTCACCATGCTCGTAAAGATGGGTGAAAGGATTGAGTAGGGATTGAAAGAGAAGAAAGCTCAATAAACGACAACATGGAGGTCTTATCCTAGGAGGAAAGACAAAGAGCCTATTCATGAGATAGCTATCGTGTCTAGCCCAAACATTCATTAGATGCCATTTTCGAAGTAATCCAACACTACCTAGAAGAACCCAAGGTAAGTTTGAGCCAAATAAAAGACCTGTAAGGCAATTCACACCTTTACCGTGTCTCCTGTCAAAATTATTATCAATGCTTCTAAAAAGGCATTTGGTGGCAAAAGAGGTGCTAGGAGACAATCCTACAAGGTTTACTTAATATGATGAATCAAAAACCTGTGCGTACCACATGAGAGAAAGGGGGCATGACTTAGATAATTGTCCCACTCTAAAATACAAGGTTCAGCAATTCATTGACAAGAAGATACTTAATTTTCAAGAGCCCAAACCAAACATACATCGTAATCCTCTTCCTGAGCATAATACAGTAAACATGGTTTAGGATGAAAAAGAAATAATTAGGTCTGATAATGAAGATAAATATGAAGCTAAGCTCAAAACTTCTCGATTAAGGGATGCTCGTTTTCGTCATGAAGCACTTTTAAAAGGTGAAATTGTCGATCACTTGGGAGAAGACTCTGGTAAGTATAACTTCCAAGTGAAATATACTCCACCACCATAGGCATTGAAGGATGAAGTAATTATGCCCGATGGTTGGGGTGGTATGGATGATGAGCTGAATTATGAGAATGAAATTCCATTTGAAGACAAAATGGATCAATACAAAAAAGAGAAGGAAATGCTCTGTCAGGGTGATAAACATTTTACCCAAGAATCACTTAAGCATTTGAAACTGTGGACCTACTTAGTCAAGATGGTGGCAAATATAACTACCGCGTCAAATACACCCCACCTCCATTGGCATTTAAAAACGAGGTTATCGTGCTTGACGGATGGGGCAGTATGGACGAGGTTTCAATTGACAAATTAAGTCTCGAGGAAAAAGGAGATTGAGAAGAGAAAAAGAAGAAAAAGACTCGTCGAGGCGATAGACCGCTTGTGCGCAAAGCACATAAACAAGGCGAAGTTGTGGACTTCTTAGTCAATATAGTGAGCGGTATAATTACTGTGTCAAATACACACTCCCTTCCTAGGCTTTTAAGGACGAAATAATCACACTTGATGGTTGAGGTGAAATGAATGTAGATGAAGCCAACGAAAGCATAGTGTCCATGATCACACCATTTCTAATTAAACTTGATGAAGTGGATAAGTACGAGGAAGAAGGTCATGTTGAATCAATTACCATTCAACTTCCAATTGATCAACTAATGATCTAAGAAAAAGAGACACAGCCTGTAATCATTACTTTGCCTCCAAAAGAAAAGTTTGAAACTAAGTGTGTACCTTGGAATTACACACCTAAAGAAGTTGATGCCATAACTCGATTGGGAAGGTGCTGCGTCCCAAAGGAGGGTAAACATGAGAAAAATGGTGTAACCGAGGAAGATGTGAAGCGGTTGCTATCAGTTATGAAAACAAGCGAGTATGAAGTAATAGAGCAGCTAAGGAAAATGCCAGCACAAATTTCCTTGATGGATCTCTTCAAAACCTCAAAAAGAGTCATAAAATGGTGCTTATTAAACTTTTTAATGAAGTGCATGTCCTAGAAACAATCAACGAAGTGCAATCGGAGGATTTCGTTAGCATTATTCTTTTGAAAGATCATATCGCTTTCTTTGATAAAGATTTCCCGATAGATGGACGTTCACATAACAAGGCCCAATACTTTGCCATCAGATGCCAGGGCAAAGAAATATCACATGTATTGGTTGATAATAGCTCTGCACTTAATTTGTGTCCTCTAAACACGCTACATCGCTTGGGGATCAATGAAGAATTCATTAAACCTTCTAAGGTAACTGTTCGTTCGTTCGACGGAATGAAGAAAGATGTCATTGGTGATATCGAGCTAGAGGTAAGCATAGGCCTTGTGCCCTTTTTAATTGATTTTCAAGTGGTGGACATTTCTAGAACTTTCAATCTACTGCTGGGAAGGCCTTGGATTTATATGGTCGATTCTATCCCTTCCGGTCTCCACCAAAAGGTTAGATTTGTTATTAAAGGGAAAATGATCACTGTACATGGAGAGACAGATTTCATCACTTACAAAGAAAGTGCGATACCATATATCGAGCCTGAGGTAAAGGAGGAACCGAGCTATCATTCCTTTGAAATGATTTCGATGGTGCAAATTCTCACCGGAAGTATCATAAAGTCTCCTGAACTCTCAACTTCTTCTATTATGTCGGAGAAGGTATTATGCCAATATGGATTTACTCCTGGTGATGGACTTGGGTCAAAAGCTCAAGGGATCAAGAAATCTATTATCCCACTTACTGCAAAAAGGAGACATGGAGTAGATTATGTCACAAAGAGCTCTAATAATCATTAGGGAATTCAAAGTCGAGATCAGAAGAACCATAGAAGTTATGAAAGTCAAGGTGATTGAGTTATCAACCCGTCAATATGGAAAAGTAAAGCTAAGAAGCTTTCTTATTACCAGATCCATATCAAGGAGACTTTTCCTGAACCCTCCAAGCTACTTCAAGAGGAGGATTTAAGCACAGAAGAAGAACCTCTTTTATTGGGCTTATTTGAGAAGAATGTTATCAGTGTTATCATAACCGAAACAGAAAATATCTACGCACTAGAATGGGAAGGTTCTCTCGAGCTGGTACTTGCTTGATATCGTCTCTATTACATTGTTGCTTTTATAGTTTCTAGTTTCATAATAGTTTTGTTGGTGATTCCAAATTTAGTTGCAATTTCAATTCCTGATGCTGTAGCTGTAATCACACTTTTCAATTCAATAAAAGTATTCAATATTTTGTTAAGGACATATGAGAATAAGACCAAACCTATGATAAAAATAGCCCTCATTTGTGAGACTTGAGGCTTTAAGTTTTTATATTGGTCCTGGTTTTGCAAGTGGTTTTAAGAGCAAGAGAGTCCAAGGATACGAGGACTAGCTCTATCATTCCATTCTTTCAAAATGGATTTCAAAATAAATTTTTTTAAAAAAAAAAGAAAGAAAAAGAGAAGCTCTTCATGAAAAGCTCAGGCATTGTTATTCCTCATATGTAATTACGAGCCTTGTTTGTTGCATGTCAGGCATAAGCATTCGCATACTCATAATAAGTTCTTATGTGGCCCAAATCCTTCGCAAGGAATTACTTGTGATATCGAAGAGGATAATGAGGATGAAGAATGGGTCAAGAAGGAATGGATTCGTCATGAATAATCAAAGCCACTTACATTAGAAAAAACAGTTATCATCAATCTTGGTGATAAAGAGAATCCCAAAGAAGTTAAGATAGGAGAAAGTCTTTCTTCTATGGAAGCAAAGAGGATTATTGATTTACTTAGAAAATATCAAGATATATTTACATGGTCCTACGTCGACATGCCAGGCCTTGATTCAAACATAGTTGAACATGCTTTACTAATCGATCTAAGTATCCCTCCAAAGAAATGGAAACTTCGGCGAACTAAGCTGGAATTGACAAAGAAAATAGAAGAGGAAGTGATGAAATTACTTAAGGTTGGATTCACTGAAGTAGTACAATATCCAGAATTGGTTGCCAACATAGTTACCATATTAAAGAAAGATGGGTGGGTACGGGTCTACATCGATTATCGTAACCTGAATAAAGCAAGCCTTAAAGATGATTTTTCATTTCCACACATTGATATACTAGTGGATAGTACTGCTAGATTTGAAACGTTTTCATTCATGGATGGTTTTTCTAGATATAATCAAATCCTCATGAAGAAAGAGGATAAGGCGAAAACATCCTTCATTACGCCATGGGGCACATTCTGTTACAAAGTAATGCCTTTCGGTTTGAAAAATGCTAGTGCCACGTATCAAAAGGCAATGGTAACTTTGTTTCATCATATGACGCATAAAGAAATTGAAGTATATATGGATGACATGATTGCAAAATCCAGACAAGGAGAAGATTATATTGAAGTGCTTCGCAAATTGTTCCAAAGACTCAGAAAATACAAGTTGAGGTTAAACCCCAATAAATATGTATTTGGGGCAAAATCAGGCAAATTGCTAGGATTTGTGGTTAACAATAGGGGCATCGAAATAGATCCCTCAAAAATCAAGACAATACATGATCTTAAGATTCTGTCCACGGTAAAAGAGGTGAGAAGTTTATTGGGGCGATTAAATTACATTGCCCGATTTATTCATCGACTTTCTGAAACTGCAAAGCCATTCTTCAAATTGCTAAAGAAAAATGCTAAAGTGAAATGGGATGAAGAATGTCAACAAGCCTTTGACAAGATCAAAGAAATCTGGTATGTCCGCCAGTCCTTGTACCACCAATCCATGGGATTCTATTGATCTTACACCTGATAATTCATCACGAGTCGTTAGGAGCAGTGCTTGTCCAAAGAAGACTGAACATTAGTAAGGAGCAAGCCATTTATTATCTAAGCAAAAAGTTTACAATATCAAAGATAAATTACCCAGCAATTGAAAGGACATGTGTTGCATTAATGAAGGTGTTGCACGGATTAAGGCAATACACTCTTCATCACCAAATCTTGCTGGTAACTGAAAACGACCCAATCAAGTATTTACTTGATAAATCCCTTTTGGTTGGAAAGTTAGCAAAATGGCAAGTCTTGTTATCAGAATTTGATATCAGAAGTTCACCACAAAAATTAGTCAAGGGACGAGGAATAATAGACATGCTGGCAGAGAATTCCTAGTGCACTACTAATCCTGAGGATGAATGATTCGATGATCGTCTATTAGTATTGGTTGATGATAAATAAACCATGTACTTTGACAGTACAATCAATTTATCTGGATCAGGAACTGGGGAAATACTAATTTCCCCATAAGGTTAACATTATCCAGTATCTGCAAAATCAACATCTCCATGCACTAGCCAAGATATTGGCTATGCTAAAGCCGAGTACTTCCTTCACTTATTAGCCCTAGCCAATCGGGCGTTTGTTAAAAAACGAAGGATAAGTGACAATATTGTCATGGATTTCCACCACCGGCCTTACCTTCCCAAATGTGCTATTAAAGCTAAAGCATATGACACGTGGATTGGAACTTAGAAAAAGTTCTTATAGCCTTTAAATTTCCCACCCTTTATCAAGCGGTGATGGCCTCGTTTTCAACGAAAATTTTCATCTCTCTATAAATGGGGAATTGCATGGGTATTTTGGGAGTTCTAGAGGCCGTCGCCCCTACCTCTTTATTCTGGTCATGGAAATTTTATGGGCATCCTCAAAGTTAAAACCGAATACCCGATTTTCATTGGTTCGGGCGGTGCAAGAAGACCCGGCTTTCACACCTCTTCTTCGTGGATGATGTCTTCTTTTCTCATAAGGCCACTTGAAGTCGGGATTGAAGTAATAAAGGATTCTCTCCTCTTGTTCACGATCGGGTCCGGGCTTAAACCCGAACAAGACTAAAAGCAATATTTTCATCTTGGGAGGGACTCGGGGTTAAAAGGAATTAACTCAATGTCTAGGGTTCCAAATTTGGTACTCTACCTTTCCGGTACCTAGGTGTTCCTATCATTTCAACTAGCGTGAAGAGTAAGTTATGTTGATTATCCTTTGCCGAGCTCGGTCCCGGACCCAACGCTTTCTTTCTTTTGGAAATGAGCTAAAGTAGCATGGAATTCTGTTTGCCTACCCAAAGAGGAATAAGACATTGAAGACTTGTGGAATACAACAATGCCATGCTTTTAAAGCACATTTGGCTTTCTCTTCACCGATAAAGAGTGTTGATGGTGCAAATGGGTACATTCCACTTTCTTAAAGAAATCAAACTTCTGGTTGTGTCCAAACCTTCTATCTAACTCATGGACATGGAAGAAAATACGATAAAAGTGCTTGTGCCCATACTATGTTCCGAATGGAACATCGAAAATGGACGTTACGCCTCTTTACGGGTTTGACTAATTGGCAATTAGGTTCAAAGCTTTACCTTCTTTTTGCTAATACCGAGATCTACTAATGGATTCCTCGGGATAGAGTAGATCCTTCTATGAAGGCTCTTGGCAACCCTCTTGTTGACCACTCTCATGAGTTGGATGGATAGCCCTCCTTGATTTATGGATAGTACGATGGACCAATTCGTATGGACACCTCATCCATCTAAACCCTTTCTCGTTAGTAGTGCTTGGAATCATATACGGAGAAAATGGCACCCAATCCCATGGCATTCTTTCATCTAGGACCTACACATAGCACCACGGCATGCTTTTCTTCTATGGTTAATCTCTCTTAATCGATTACCTACCTGTATTCCTTTTGCAAATCATAAAACGGGATTGAAGATGCTTGTGCGCATTCGTGGGGCTACTCAGGTTTCAATCAACCATCTTTTCTTTGAATGTTCAGACGGCGTCCAATGCATTTAAAATGCAACCTAATGGCGAAATCGTCCATGGCAAGATCATATATATTATGGGCGATTGCAAGTTTGTGGAGGCTCCTCTTTTTCATTTTTCTTTTGGGGCCTTATGTCACATCATTTGGACCGAAAGGAATAATGTGATCTTTAGGAACAAGAGTGATGATACCTTTTAAAGCCGTCAAGGACAAGGGAATTCTATGACGAGGACACATATAGAAATCGACTTATACAATCTATGCGTCTATCTTCCGTTATGCCGATCCCCGGCACACCGGGACCTCACTATGGTTGTCGGGAGGTGTCCGCCTCCAAATAAACCGGAGTTTTTAATTACTTCGGAGGTTGTTTTGGTTAGCTCTGGCTTTTGGTTCGGGTTGTTTCATCTGCTGGTTTTTCAGCTTGTTGTATAGTTCCCAGACCCTCTGGACCTTGTCGGGACATTACTATGTCCTAATATGGTCTTGAGTTGGTTTGGGCTTAGGTTGTACTTGGTGTTTGAAAAGTTATACATATACTTACCTTACCAAAAAAAAAAAACATCTCCATGCACTAATAACATTGCTTAGTATGAAGAATGTATTCTTGGCTTACAATTAACCCTCTCAATGAAAATAAGGAGATTGCAAATATATGGAGATTCTTTTTTGGGTAAAGGTAAATATGTATATTACTTTTCATTAAACCAATACAACCTAAAGCCAAAACCATCGACCCAATTAGGACATAAAGATGTCCAGATGAGGTTAAAGGTGGTTTCGCAAGGACTATACAATAAGACGGAAGCTAGAGTATCTGAGATCTAAGAGATCGTAACAGCTAAAGCCCAAACATCCGGTTCTCTTCAAAGATTGAGGCCGGAATGTCCCATTTCCTCTGTGAAAGCACGATTCCCGGGAGTATCCCCGAACTTTCCCAAAGGATACGGCCTTGTCTTTGACGACTTTGAGAAGATGCTTGCGTATACCCGTGATGTATACGCTTTTGTTCCCTGAATAATGCAAATATATGGAGATTTTATGCTCATTAGATTGCAAATAACTGGTGAGTGGCAAACTCGAGATACCAAGTTGATATCTTATCATAAATACTTAGAAAGGATGGTGGAGGAATTTAAAGAAGTAACATTTGATTATCTTCCAAGAGCTTAGAATCACTTTACAAATGCTCTTACAACATAATCATCGTTACTGCAAGTGGAAGATGGTGTGGATGTAAAGCCTTTGAGAATCAATATCCTTGAACAACCAACTCATTGCATGGTGGTCCAAACTGAATTTGATGATGAATCATGGTTTCACAACATCAAGAAGTATCTCCAAACTAGATAATTTCCTAAAGGTAGCCAACCAGGAGACAGAAAGTTTATAAAAAAGATAGCCACTAAATTCTTCCTTAGCAGTCAAACTCTTTACAAGAAATCATTTGATTCATCCTATTAAGATGTGTTGATGCTAAAGAAACTAAACAGGTCCTGAAAGAAATTCATGAAGGCGAATGTGGACCACACATAAATGGCCATCTCCTAGCCCGAAAGATCATGAGGATGGGATACTATTAGATGACAATGGAAATGAATTGCATTCAACATGTGAGATGTTGTCATCAATGTCAAATCTATAGAGATAGAATCAATGCACCGCCGAATGAGCTGCACCAAATGTCAGAGCCATGGCTATTTTTGATATGAGGCATTGATGTGATTGGCCCAATCAACCTTAAGGCCTCAAATGGGCTTCGCTTCATTTTGGTTGCAATTAATTATATCACCAAGTGGATTGAAGCCAATTCATACATAAATGTTACTGCCAAGAATATCGCAAAGTTTTTTTTGGGTAAAGAAAAAAAAAGGGTTGTGGATATGGAGATCATTAGGCGAGACATCATTGCCAGATATAGAGTTCCAGAAGCAATCATTACTGACAACGGCTCAAATCTAATTAACAGGGTTGTGGATAATTTGCTTGAACATTTTTGTGTTCGACAACTAAACTCATCCCCATATCACCTATTAATGAATGGAGCAATAAAAGCAGCAAACAAGAACATTGAAAAGATATTATCTAAAACAGCCAAGAATTATCATGACTGGCATGAAAGGCTCCCATATGGTTCAATGACATACCGAACTTCAATTTGAACATCAACTGGGGCAACTCCATTTTTCCTAATTTATGGGATGGAAGCAGTAATACCTATTGAAGTGGAAATTCCTTCATTAAGGATTTTATCTCAATTGAAACATTCAGAAGCGAAATGGATTCGGCAGAGATTTGAACAACTCAACATGATCAATGAAAAAAGGTTGAAGGCTATATGTCATGGACAGACCTATCAGAGGAGAGTTGCTAAATCCTTCAATCGAAAAGTGAAGCCAAGGCATTTTAAGGTGGAAGATTTTGTAATAAAGAAAGTCATTCCCAATAATTCAGATCCCCACAGGAAATTCACCCCAAATTATGAGGGTCCATATGTTGTTGAGAAAGTTCTTCCTGGAGAAGTATAAATTGTTGCACTTTCGATGCGCCACATTAGGTCGAAGCGACGCCCTTAACGAAAAAGCACCCAAACCCAAGATGAGATTCAAAGCACACGCGGAAGCAATTAAATCCACCCGCATAATTCACAAACCAAGGGTAAGATATATTTACATAAATCATCACTTGTACTAGTAACCGAGAATCATTTACAATATTCATATACAGCCCAACTACCAAAAATCAAAAACGGTTTAAAGGCAAAAGAGGTAAGTGGCTTGTGGCTAGTGCACTACAACTAGTCGGGGCTTCTCCCAAAAAAGCATCAAGACACCGGGTCATCCTTAAGGCCTTTGTCCGAAAAGTCGGTTTACAACAATGGAGAATAAATATCTTTGCAGATAAATCCCTAAACCTAAACTAGGTTAACATGGACCTCTAACAAGTTAAACAACACAAAGTAAACAGGATACTCGGGGCCCTCGGGCCCAAAATTGTTTTTGGGTCAGGTTCAACGAAAAAAAAAAGCCACGGTATCTAATCACAGGACAATTTCTATGTCAACGCATGTTATTATCATTGAAATGCTCATGCCTCATCAATGCATTAGAGGTTAAACACTTGCACATTTAGCACTCAGCCATTTCTCAATGGCATCAAAGGTCTATTTTCAGGTTGGTCATCTTCCGATGGCGGGCATCGCCCCAGCGAAACACGCCTCGGGGCGGGTTCACTAAACGGGGTTTATTGTGATCACACATTCACAAACCTCAATTTTATCGAACCCACCGAACACGATCCAGGGCATTTTAGGTGATCACAATGCACATGTCATTCGAAAGCATACTTTGAATGCACATGCCGTGCCAATGTTCGTGATGCACATCCATGGCCATGAAATTCACACTTGGGCAATTCACAATATTCACAATGGGCAATTAATAGTACAATGCCATCCAATCAATTATAGTACACTATGGTTTACATTTCAACATGCCCAACCAACATATAAATACAACCATGAACTCAATTCAAGTCACTCTTGCATGGCACATAATTCACACAATTTAATCAACATGAATTCAACCCGAGGCCTACCAAGATACACTATTCTTAGTCACACTAGGCACATGGTACTATGTCACGGAATTAATCACAACCAAGTACAAATCAGCCATTTAATGCCAATCTAATGATAATTACATAATCAAACCTCAAATCGAACGCCTCTTGTCCATGAAAATAAGGAGATTTCAAATATATGGAGATTTTATGCTCATTAGATTGCGGGCGGTGAGTGGCATCCTCAAAATACCAATTGATATCTTATCAAAATATTAGAAAGGATGGTGGAGGAGACCATAAGAAGTAACATTTGATTATCTTCCAAAATTTAGAATCACTTTACAAACTCTTACAACATAATCATCAAATTTCCGCAAATGAAAGATGTGTGGATGTAAAGCCTTAAGATAATCAATATCCTTGAACAACCAACTCATTGCATGGTGGTCCAAACTGAATTTGATGATGAATCATGGTTTCACAACATCAAGAAAGTATCTCCAAACTAGATAATTTTAAAAGGTAGCCAAAAGAGAAGAAAGTTTATAAAGAAGATAGCCACTAAATTCTTCCTTAGAGGTCAAACTCTTTATAAGAAATCATTTGATTCATCCTATTAAGATGTGTTGATGCTAAAGAAACTAAACAGGTCCTGAAAGAAATTCATGAAGGCGAATGTGGACCACACATAAAAAAGATCATGAGGATGGGATACTATTAGATGACAATGGAAATGAATTGCATTCAACATGTGAGATGTTGTCATCAATGTCAAATCTATAGAGATAGAATCAATGCACCGCCGAATGAGCTGCACCAAATGTCAGAGCCATGGCTATTTTTGATATGAGGCATTGATGTGATTGGCCCAATCAACCTTAAGGCCTCAAATGGGCTTCGCTTCATTTTGGTTGCAATTAATTATATCACCAAGTGGATTGAAGCCAATTCATACATAAATGTTACTGCCAAGAATATCGCAAAGTTTTTTTTGGATAAAGAAAAAAAAAGGGTTGTGGATATGGAGTTCATTAGGCGAGACATCATTGCCAGATATAGAGTTCCAGAAGCAATCATTACTGACAACGGCTCAAATCTAATTAACAGGGTTGTGGATAATTTGCTTGAACATTTTTGTGTTCGACTAACTAAACTCATCCCCATATCACCTATTAATGAATGGCAGCAGGGAAAGAGAAAGAGAGAGAAACAAGAACATTGAAAGATATTATTTGAAAAATTTATACTAATTAAATTATCAACGCATAAACCGGGGTCCAATATGGTTCAATGGAATGGTCTAACTTCAAATTAGAACACAAAAAGGGACAAATTTTTCCAAATTAATGGGACTAAAATTTAATAGGGGTCTACTAGTGGAAATTCTTCATTAAGTCCAAAAACCCCAATTTTTCCATTAATTAAATGGAATCTCGAGATTTGAACAACATTAATATGATCAATGAAAAAATTGAAGGCTATAAACATGAAAACAAAATTGAGGAGGAGAGTTCGTGGTCCTTCAACGATGAAAATTCAAAGCCAAGGCATTTTAAGGTGGAAATAATTTAAAATAATAAAGAAAGTCATTCCCAATAATTCAGATTTTACCAAATTCACCGACAAATTATGAGCTTTATAAACCCCCAAATGGACCAAAAGTTCTTCCTAGATAGTATAAATTTTGTAGATATGATTGGAACAGAATTGGTCATCTTGTAAATGCAAATGCTATCAAAATATTCTTCCTATGAAATGAAATGATTTGGGTCACTCTATAACATGTGCATATCATGTATTTCATAAACATGTTTGTTATTTTTGTAGAATAAAGCAAAAGGAATTTAAGATGATCAAAGGTGCTCAAATAAATTTTAACATTTGATTCCTAATTTTGCAGGACCTTCATCAAGTCAAAAAAGGAATTTCATCAAAACGATCGAGTATTTGAACAAAAAACAAAACAGTCTGGGTTTTAAAGAGTTTGTCTTTTTGGAAAGATTGAACTTTTCCTTCCCCAAGCTGGTTGACGTGAAAGCTAAGCAAAACAAAACAGTTTGTTTCAAATATCATTTCAAAGAGTTTCAACCAAAAAAAAAAAGTTTTGAAACATGCATTCTTTGAGCATGCACTGTGCATCAGAATTCTCTAAAAAGGATTATTTGACAAAAAGCTTTGGAAAATTTCAAACAATACGTTTGGATGAAACGAAATGGAAAGATCTTCAAATGATGAAAGGTAAACTATATCCAAACACGTTCTTTATACACTTGAGTGGAATGAAAAGAATGAGTGCTTAAAGTGAGAAAAACCTCATCTTAAGGAAATAGGGAATGTTTGCAATGATTACATGGATTAAACTGATAAAAGGCAATCATTTCACTATCGCAAACACATGATTATTCCTTGCAAACCAAATTTGAATCTAAACAGTGGAAAAGTTTTTCAAAACAACCCTATTATGAACCACCCCTAATTAGGGCAAACTAAGGGGTTTGTGGTTGACGTTTATGGAGAAAAGGATCAAGAAATATTTTATTGCATACACTTATATTAATCTTTCTAAGATAACTTCCAACAAAGTCGTATGAAAGCTCGCAATATCCCAAGAGGAAGAAAAGCCTTTCATTTCTTACCCCTAAACACATTACCCCTTTGCAAAGCCCGATTAAGCCTCAATATTCATTTTAGATCCCTAAATTGGTGATCATCTCTTCACACTGGAGCATGAGCATATGATCCACTTTGGATAAATAAGAAATAGAAGCCATGACACAGAGTCCTTAGAAAAAGGTCAGAAGCCAAAAGATTTAGAAAATACGAAAGAATCAGGGGTATGAAAAAGCAGTGTGCCTGGTAAAAGTAAGGCCGAATGCCCAAAAAAATGAAGAAAAGAAAAAGGGAGTTCGAAGGAAATCTCAAAATGATCCAAGATCACAAGCAGCATGATAAAAAGAGAAAAGAAAAAAGATCATAATGAGTGTTTAGAGGACTCTTGTGATCATGAAAAAGAAAAGATCCCTAGCGAATAAAAGGAAAATGGGTAGTGATGCTAAGAAGATCACCAATTCCACAAAAATCCTGAATGCAAAAATAAATGAGCCTTTTGAGCCTACCCGATACCAACATTACAACCTCTCCCCAAAGACTTTTCAGATTAAGATGTTGAGAGTGAAAACATAATTTTATGATAAGAAGTCATCACTCAAAGGAGTATATGCAATAATGTTTTGTTTTGTCATCGAGATTCTTAACATGTAGACCCGAAGTGAGAAAAAAAAAATATGATGAAATTTTTTTTTCTTAACCTCAAAATGCCTACCCTTTGAATAATCATTGATCAAGCCTACATTACAATCTTTTGAAAGACCTTATCAAATCAATTGGATTGTATACATTGCGAACATCTTTGAGTACTTGAGGATTTGTTAAGAGAAATGAATTGAGGGTCTCAAGATGATTCCCATTTCAATTAGCAGAAAAGACCAAGTTCATATATTGAGATAAATTATTTCTAATGAAGGTCTTCCAAATGATTATTTCAAGCATTTCTTGAAAAATTGCAAGCAATTTGTTCAAATGTTTCCTTCAAAAGGAAATTTGATTGTCAAAATGTATTAACACAAAGAGTGCATGATTTCAAAATCACCCAAGTTTTCAAGTAATTTGTGGTGAACTTTAAACAACATTTCAAATAGTTTTTGGTCAATTTTAAACAAAGTAGTTTGTGGTAAACTTTAAATCACATTTCAAATAGTTTATGGTAAACTTTAAACCATATTTCAAATAGTTTTTGGTCAACTTTAAATCAAGTAGTTTGTGGTAAACTTTAAACTACATTTCAAATAGTTTTTGGTCAACTACAAACCATACAAAATCCTACTGGCGAGGAGTCATGAGGCAAATTTTAAGTTCTACTGACAATGATTCACTAGGCAAATTCCATGTCCTACTGACGAGGAGCCACTAGGCAATTTTAAGTCCTACTAACGAGGATCCATTAGGCAAATTTAAGTCCTACTAACAAAGAGTCACTAGGCAAATCCAAGTCCTTCAGGCGAGGAGCCACTAGACAAATCTTAAGTCTTACTAATGACGAGTCACTAGACAAATCCAAGTCCTACAAGCAAGAAGCCACTGGGCAAATCTTAAGTCCTACTGACGAGAAGTCACTAGGCAAATCCAAGTCCTATAGGCGAGGAGCCACTAGGCAATTTCAAGTACTATTGGCAAGAAGCTACCAGGCAAATTTAGGTCTTACAAGGGATGAGCCACTAGGCAAATTCAAGTCTTACAGGCGAGGAGCCGCTAGGCAAATCTTAAGTCATACAAGCGATGAGCCACTAAGTAAATCTTAAGTCCTACTAACGAGGAGCCACTAGGCAAATCCAAGCCCTATTGGTGAGGAACCACTAGGCAAATCTTAAGTCGTATTAGCAAGAAGCCACTAGGAAAATCATCAAGTCCTCAGGTGAGAAGCCTTAGGCGCTCGTGGTTTTTAGATATATCCTTAAACCACTAGATCATAGAACAATTCATCATAATCATCACCATCACTACCATCAATTCACACTTTAGAGATAATCAACAAGGAAATTGGTCGCTAACAGGTAAGTTTCTCTACCTCTCAATCATTAGAAACCTCCCAAATTCATTCAAAAGAGGAAAAGCTGGGTTGGACCATGAATTTCAAGCAAGATTTCTAGTTAGTTGTTGTGAAATTTCCATTTATTCTGTCCATAAAATCAACTAAAAGTTCAGGTGTCACCTTATTTTTTATTTCAACCTGTAATGAGCTTAATATAAAAAAGGGACAACTATTGACACTTAATTTTTAGCTTTTTTTTATATTTTCTAAAAAAAATCACAAAATTAGAATTAGGAACCTTGGCCAAGCTTAGGAACTTATTTCTAAAACAAAAATAATTTTTTAGAATTTTCCTATTTTTCCTTAATTTCTTTTGATCAAAATAGGGGTGAAAATCAAGAAAAATAGCAAATGGAATCCAAAAATTCCATAAAAATAGTCATTAGTCTTCTTTTAAAACCAATTTCATTAACACAGTGTCAATTTTATAAAATTTCAATTGGGAATATGTTTTTCCCAAAATTGGGTAAAAACAAGTCCAAATTGAATAAAAAATTCAATTAATTCATTTTTAGTCATTTTTCACTCGTAGTGTCATCATAACAAATGATTCTAGGACCTTGAATTGCACAATGATCATTCCAATTGCACAATTTATAAAAGAAATCGAAAAGCCCCAAAATCCGATTGAAAATTAAGGATTTTTAGCCCAAATTGGGGATCATAATCAATTAGAAATTTTCGAACCCTGAGACCATCATTTTTAAGGTTAATCAAGTATGGGTAATGCAATTTTGGTGTTAATTTTGCCCAATCAGGTCATATGGATATTGAATTGAACAAAAACCCTAATGATCCGAGTTTGAAATTTGAGCATTTTGGGTTTGATTGTGATAAAAATTGGGGCAAATCACATATTTGGGTAAGAAATGTGATGAATAATTCAATTTTGGGGTTAAATCTAAAAAATTAGGTCAAAATCGAGCCTAATTTATGAATTTAGACCAACCCGGGTTGACTCGACCCAACCCGGGTCAGTCTCCTTCTTCGCCCAACTCGTCCAAGACATGATAAACCTAGAAAAATATCTACTCCAGCCTCGCCACTTCACTGACTTAATCCGATCAATATAGCTAGAGAATCTCCAACTGGCGTCAGAGATTCATTACAATCAATTCAGAGGTCAATGATAACCAACTTTAGGCGGGAAATCAAGCTACAAAAAGGAGCAAAAACATTATCAAACGCAAGGAAGGTATTTGACGATTTTTCTAAGAGAGAGAGAGAGAGAGAGAGAGAGAACTAGAGCAACAAAAGAGACAGATCGTCCTTGAGGATGAGTGGAGACCTCCAGGACTTAGTGATCGGGCGCTTTTCTGATTCGAAAAACGCC
Organism: Syzygium grande; assembly: GCA_024733475.1. Lineage (NCBI taxonomy): Eukaryota > Viridiplantae > Streptophyta > Magnoliopsida > Myrtales > Myrtaceae > Syzygium > Syzygium grande. The sequence continues at coordinate 17,177,996 of JAMXDD010000004.1, forward strand.
GGCAAATCGGTCTCAACGGTGGGTTTCCTCACTGGAGGACCAGTGCTGATCATTGTGGCCTCAAAATCCAATTTGGCTAGCATGTCCAGAGCTATCGTGGCGAAGAACAAGCTACCGTATCAAAGTTCAGGTGACAGAGAAGAGCTCTACCACCACCATTTGTCTCGAAAACTTCGTTTGATCCTTCGCCAAAGCAGGTAACTTTCGATTCCTATCACAATTTCAATGAAATTCCAAAAAGCATGTTTGGGTTTAATCTTGTTGTTCATGTTATTTTTCTAGCAATTTTGAGCTTGTTGATGTGTATGATGAGCTTCTAAGCATATTTTTCATTGTTCGATTGCAAAATTTGGATTGAAAATGCACTAAACCGAGTCGGCTGACCATTAACAATCCTTGCCGAAAACCTCGAGCTTCATCGGAATGCTTTTCGACGGCCAATGGCTATTCCAAGTTAGTTGATCCTACTCCTTGATTGTTCTGATTGTTGTCTTGATCATTAGAAACGGCTAGGGCATACCGTGTGATGATATGAAAGCTAGAAAAATTTGTCTGGTTTTAGTTTTAGGTTAGAACCTTTGAGGTAATTTTTCGCCGGCCAGTGGTGGTTGAGCGGCAAATCGGTGAATTGAGGTCGATAAAGGATAACATAAGCTTAGTACAGAATCAAAAATCAGTCTAAAAGCTCACCGGAAGCTCGCCCGAGCTTGATTCAAAGTCACGACCTCGAAAATGATAAACTCATAAGATGCCCGGCCCAAGTGTTCAAAAAGATTTGTTCTTTGAAAGTTGGGGAAACGACACTTTTGCTTGTTGGGGCGCTGATCTTTGATTTGTTCGATCCAATCAGATCGGCCCAAACTAGTTCAGTCCGGTTCAATCCCCCGGTGGGAAAATTTTAAAAAAATATAAAAAAAATCAGAAAATTTTAGAAATTTAGAAAAACTCCAAAAATTTAAAAATTTAAAATTTTTTTAGAAATTAAAAAAAATCAAAATAAAAAAAAATCCTATAAAAATTCAAAAAGACTAGAAAAAATAAAAAATGTAAAAAAATTCAGAAAAATACAAAAAAATTAGAAAATTAAAAAATCATTAAAAAATAAAATAATTAAAAATATATAATAAAAATCAACTCTCAAAAAAGATAATTCTCAGAAAATTATTTTTCAAAAAAAAATCAAAAATCAAAAACAAAAAAATTTCAAAAATTCACAGAATAACCCAAAAACATTGTGGCCAACCTTTGCAATTGAAATTAGATTTTTTAGAGTTGCCTAAACGGCATTTTTAGAAAATCCTTAGTTTAGGGGTTTTTACCCCTAAAAAAAACTTAAATCCTAAAAACAACACACATTGTTAAATGAATAAGCCTTTAGGGCTATACTAGAGTTTGGATGTTTTAAAATGATTTTTATTTTAGAGACCCAAATTAGGATTTTTTTTTTTTTGTTTGATTACAATTGATTGTGTTGCTTATATTAATTGATTGAGTTCTCACGTTTAGAATAGTTATAATTAGTGGACAGACCTTGAAAACTTGTATGACATGTTAGACACATCATATTATTTTAGGTACTGAAAGGGCGTTAGAAATCTCGATTCGGGATCATTATCGTAACCAAGTTCCCGTATTTAGAATCTCTAATTCGCAAAATCATGATATTTCTCCCGTACCCCGATTAGATTTCTAGTTAACCTACCAATAATGATTAGTAGTGACTCCAAATAAAAAACCTAGACTGAATAGAATGATAAGAAAATCACAATTTGCTGTCATGTAAGGTATGGTCAAGGAAAGACTCCCCGTTTGTCTAGTGATGGGATGTTTGTGGGACGTCTGGGCGAAATATCCGTATCGGATCTTAGTAACCCATTCGGGGACAGCTTCTCCATTCGTGACAAATGAAAGCACCTCATTAGCGTGCCCGAAAAGACGTGGTGCGACAAGTGGTCCATGTAATCACTATCACACAGGCCTTACTCTACCATTTAAAGGTGGAATCACCCAATGACAGCAAAAAGAACTGGTGACTTCATTGTTTTTTGATCGACTTGGTCCAGATCAAAATCCTTCATCATGTAGGGTTCATATGAGCACCACAAAAATGAACGGTCATATTTACCCGTGAGGCACACATTCCGATAGTTTCAATCGCAATGCACAATTCCATTCTCCCATCAAACACCGAATCAAACACATTAGGATGACTGAATCGAAGACATTAGGATGACTTCACCTGAGAATGCCAATGCCGCGGCTTTCTGAGTTCTACTTTGCCACGAAACTTGATAAGTATATTAATGGACAAAACTGAGTGATTGTCGTAGTTACCCTTAAATAGGACCTCCTCGTCCGACAGGCGCTGGTTGCTCATTTGCTAATTATGGCTTTGAACCTTCAGTAAATGTTGTAATTAAGCCACTACATGGCAAGATATTTAGATACTTTTAAATCACAGCTTTCTGGCCCATCTAAGTCAATCACCACATAGCAAGTGCGATCATTCGAGGAAAATCTGCAACGATAGTTGAACCCAATAATTGACACTAGAGTGGATGGGAATCTCGTGCTCGAGAAGCACCTAGCACATGATGTACAAGGCTCCATAAGCACAAACCAACTTCTCCAAACCAAATATGTTGTTTTCTCCAAGACACTTAGGATAAGAGCTCCAGATATATGTCCAAATGTACATATCAAACATCTCATTGATGTCCAAACACCAAACTGAGAAACTAAATTTTTTACAGTATATCTTGTAAGGGTTTGAGCTGGTCACTTACAGAATTACCATGATTATTACACAAGATGTTGAGCACAAGGACAGGAGAGGCAAAACCAGAAACCGATGATCCACCCCATGTGCACAATCGCATCAAGTTCTAAATGCAAGACTTCCGCCATGTAAGTAGCACAAATTTCAAAGCTCCACGAGATTGATTCAACACAAAAATAGTCTAAACACCAATCTGTTGGGTGGCACCTACATGATCTATGAACCCTACCATGTCAAAAAATGAGCTCGACGATATCCGAACCAAAGATCACACTCATTGTCAGGTAACACTGGACAGGTGTTTCCGGCCATACATTTACTAACGAGAATGAAGGTACCCATAAATTCACCAAACTAGGGGTGCTACAAAGACAGACAGCAACTTTTTTTGAAGAGGAAATGTCCACTGTATATAACTAACGAGATGCCAAGTAGTTCCATTTTGAAGAGTTGGGACCTTCAACCTAACCTTGCATATACTCCAAGAAGGTAAAAGGGACTTATCTTATCCAATCCATAAAAGAGAAATATATCGAAGCCGGGGAAACTGGTAATGGTGAGAAAACTATTCTACCCCAGAGATGAATAAACAGATTAGCTCTATTCAAACTCCTAACCTCTTCTCGAAGACAATGAACATAATCTATGCTGAACTCCAATATTATACTTTCCGTCCATCCACAGATAAGTCCCAACAGCAGCAATTAGAAGAAGAAGAAGAAGAGAAGGCAGATTAAGCCGCTTCAAATTGTTAAAAAAAGTAGTGTAATATCAATTGTATTTGCACCAGTCAGTGCTTTGTGGCTCAAATTAGAAGACACTCAAATTTCAGACACATAACACAACAAAACACACATTTTCTATTCAAAAACAAAATCTCACTTGCCCTTTCTTAATACATAGTAGCCAAAACCTTCTGGAGATCACCTTTTATCAGCTACCACCAGTCAGATAGGTCTAGTAAATATGCTCGATTGCTCATTCCTCAAGCAAATGCAACTACAAAGCCTCCCATATCAAAGCACTAGCTGCATATACACTCATCAGCCAACTAACAAGAGAATTTAAGAAGATAATCCTTGCTACACCAAAAAGGCTGGTCCAATCCATATGGGCGCAAAAACAGATAGCTCACATTGACATAAGCTTTGGACCATTATCAGGCATGCCCATCCCTGCAGCTAAGTCAGCATCAAGCTGAGTATGTGGTGCAGGACCCCTCATTTGCTTCACACTGCGTGTCACAATAGTTGTCAAAAGCATTCAATAATACACCAGACTTCAAGCTACAAATAAGACAACAAAGAAACAGAACTATGCATCCACTAATTTAATTACATGAGAGGAGTGGAAAGGATTATGCATTTTATCCAGCGTATTAAAAGTAAAAGCTGTAGATAAAATTAGAAACAAATGAAGGTTACACCATCCAGATGATACGAGACAAAGAATAACCAAAAAGAATCTCAACTGGAGAAGCTACATTAACACATGGATAATACACCAAACCAGTTATCTACTGTCCATAGCGCGGTTGCTAGGATCATAATCCAGATCATAAGACCAAAATGCATGATCGTGGGAAAATCGCTCGCTGTCAGGATCACAACCGCGATGCAGATCGTCGGATTTAATGCGATCCATGATCCCACAAATGATCCTAGAGATCCATACTTGCTCAGGAATGTTTCAGCCACGAGAAAGACAAAACTGGGCCACATTCCTCCCAGTCCAAGACCCATTTGAAAGACTAGAACACAGGGCACTGACAGATATTCCTTACTGGTGAGGCTAAACTCTGAAGAAGAAGCATGAAGCAGAAAAGATCTTCGGCTATGGCAATTGACATCTTTCCAAAGAGACAATCTTCTACTTCAGCATGATGACAAAATGCCATCCCCTTCTGCTTTCTCTTTTTCTCCTACTTTTTCTTTATTTCCCCTTTCTTCACTCCACAAATGAGCTGTTGTTAATCAACCACTCGATGAACACATCCATAATCTTTCATTTTCTTCAATCTTCTTACGGTTGGCAATATTGGCATCTATATTTAATTGTATTATCTTTCCTCCTCCTCCTTCCTAATACTCTTGTTTTCTTTTTGTCTTTCTTTATCCCTGTTTGGTAAATGAAAGTTCTTATTTCTTCATTTCCACACTCATATTGCTTTTTTCCCCCTGTTCTATGGTCTATGTGCTAACCTATTAATACTGGTAAATGAATTCTAGAAATTATGTGTTCTAATACTTGAACCGTGACCTTCTTTAATGCATGTACTAAGCTTCATTTCTCTCTTTTGGAGTTAAAATGTATGTAATTTTATATAACAAAGAGAAAAGTCCAAAATTTAAGCCTCAAAAGACTGAAGGAACTACGTAAATCTTAGACAGAAGCGATGAAGTTCCACATATTCTAGAACCAACAGGCATGAAAATAAAACAGTGATCCAACATATCTCAAGTTCTAAATACAGAAGCAGAGAGTTGCAAAATGGTGGATTGCAGTATCATAATAATCTTTTTTCTAGGCAAATTAGACTAAGCGATCCTACACAACAACTATCTCGGTATGCCACTGGTTGACAGCGGCAAGGATAGGCCTGACCCAGGAATCATCTCACTAGCACAATCGGCATCTGAGCAATTAGGAATCATCTACAAGCACATGCAACAATACCTACAAAAGCGAGAGGGAAATCGAGAGTTCAGCTCTACGAACCGTTTCTTGTGGCGCTTGGTCTTGAAATGCTTGTCCCTCGTGGCGACATTCGGAAAATATCGGCTGCAATCAAGCAAAGAAACCGATAAAGTCCCCAATTTGATTTATTTTCTCAAGTAAAAAAACCTCGATTCAATACTCTGCGCATAATTAACAACCAAGATTATGGCAAAAACGCAAAACAGGTTTCGACCGTTGGTGGACCGACGTAAGCTAATCTAATACAAGTTTAAAGCTATTTCACGCTTTTGACAGCAAAAAATCGAAGCCTAATACATGTCCAAAGGTTCTTAGAAGCTACTCCCATGAAACTAGCAAGCTGCATCAAATGGTATCCGAAACTAATCCAAAGAACGAAACTTTTCTCTCCAAAAAAAAAAAAAAAAAACACAGACACGAGCACCCACTCGCAGTGGAAGCAATAGTACTGGCCCATCCCGGGGAGATCCTCGTCAACGGGCAACGGCCGCCGCTGCTCGTCCGGCTTCTTCAGCTCCTCATACACCGCGTCGTCGCGTGCGGGAACTCGACCGGAGTCAAGGAAAGAACAACAGCCATCTACATGACCGAGAAATCGCGCGGCGATGGACGAGATAAAGGCGCGAAACTCGAGCCAGGTGGAGCAAGAAGAAGAAGAAGGAGAAGAAGAAGAAAAAGGATATCTTTGAGGAGGAACTTGGTGCGACGAGCGGTTTTGTGGGAGAGGCGTCTCTTCTTCACCTTCCTGTGCGGGCACTTACCTCCCATGGCGTCGGATTTCTCGCTCGCTCGCTGCGAATTGGGTCGGGAGGTTTTGAGGCGATTCGAAACCCTAGAGAGCACCACAACGATTTGGGGGGAGCCTGATCGAGAAGACGGTGGAAGTGAAAAGTGCCGACACAATAGGTGGGCCGAAAGCAAGGAGATGGGCCTTGATGACCCAAAAGAAAGCCCAAAATCAAGACGATGGGCCTCTGGCCCAGAAAAAGCTGATAGGCCAATGAGAGGCCCCTTTTCAACAGGGCCCACGCCATCTTCCTTGAGATTCAGGTTAGACTTTCCTTTTCTTCTCATTTTTATTTTTTAAATTTTGGGATAAGTGCATCAAAAATCTTAATCTTATTGTGAAAGTGCAATTTAGTCTTAAAATTTTCAAAAAGAACAATCATGTTTTAAAAGTTGTTAAACTGGTACAATCAAATCCTCCGTTATAAACTCCAAAAAAAAAAAAATCGCTCTGTTAATCCCGTCCAATTTATTAATGGAATTTTGACGTGACTTTCTCATTTCTTAAGACACATGGCGCCCACCAAGTGTCCCATCTGAAAAATTTGACAATTTAGAAAGGCGAAAGAAGAAAAAGGATAAAATTATAAAGAAAAAAGAAAAAAATCAAAAAGAAAAGGAGGCAAAAAAAAGATATAAGAATTAAAAATAATAAAAGAGCTATATATGCAATCGATCAACCCACCAAACGAGCCACCACTGTCGGTTGCGATGGCAATGGAGGAGCAGCGTCACTTTGTGATGAGTTCGACTTGCTGGATCTTCACCGGTAGTATGGGGCTCCTTAACACCTTGCATGAGATCTTCTTCACGATGTCACCATCATCGTCATTGTGGCTCTGATGTGGTGTTAGATGGGCATTAGGGGTGTGTAACCGGACCGGGTTTACCTGAAAATTGGACCAACCCACTTGAAAAACAGGTTCGGGAACCAATTCTAACAAAAACAGGTCCGGGTACCGGTTCCACTTTTTAGGAACCGATTAGAACCGGTCTGGTTTCAGTTCCAAGTAAAAACCAACCCAAACCTGTTTAAGAACCGGTTTTAGAACCAATTTTGAGATAATGTAAAAAAAAGTAAAAAAACCTATATCATGTTACCCTACTTTACCGATTTTAGAACCGATTTCCGGTTTAATATTAGAATATGTTTCACAACTATGAGTGAAACAGTACGGCTTTTAAAGTCATCTAAATATTGTGTGATTCAGATGAGATATATAAACATTTTTCTAGTGAGAACATATGCCTTACCGCTAAATCTCTTGATTTTTCTTTCAAGATATTTCATTCAGAAACACAGAAGTGAGGAGTTATCTCATTATGGCGCAAAATAAAGACCTAAACATATTGAATAAATTCCCTAGAAATGTGACTCTTAAAGATTTATGCGATTAGACTATGTCCTGCAACATAGTGCTTTTGGATTGTTGATTTTGATGGATTGTAATTTCAATTGCTCATTTTGGGGATTGTTAGTTTTGGCGAATAGTGGTTTTTGTTATTCATCTTTTATTTTAAAATGTTTTATTGCTACCTATATTATTTTGCTAGAAAAAAATGAAACCGAAAAAAGGAACAAAAAAAAATAGGTTCTCGGGTAGACCCTGAAATCGGACCGGAAAAATAGGATTGGTTCCAAAACAGGGTCTAGAAAAAATAGGGTTGGTTTCAGGTTCCAAAAATTAGGAACCGGTTATAACAGGGTTGGTTTCAGGTTCTAGGTCCGAACCCAACCCACCCTGGAAACGATCACCTCTAATGGGCATGACATCTGCACTACATGTTATGAGAAAGTTATTGAAAAAAAACCACATCAGTATATTCCATTAACCAAATTGAACAGGGCTAACGAATAAATGCGCAATGTGACGCAAATGACCCCAACTTTTTTTGTGTCACCAAAAATCCTAAACTAGCTTGCTGTGACATAAATACCCTCAACTTTTTTATGAGCCACAAAAAAACTCAAACTTATACGTGTATGACATATATACCTTCTATTACAGTTCCATACATGACATATATGTCACGCTGATACAAAGTTCGAGATGTTTCTGTCACAATGGACAAGTTTAGAGTTTTTAGTGATCCAAAAAAAAGTTTAGAGAATTGGTGTTATATTGTGCATAGTTTAGAGTTTTTTTTTTTATAGTATTAATCCTTATAATTCAACAAATTTTTGTATAACGGATAATCTCTATAAAAACGATAAACCCTGGTTCATTAGAATTTTTACTGCAGTGTAGCAATAACAATCATAATCTAGAGATTGAATGGTACCTAGAAGTACACAAAATGAATTGACATTGAACATCCATTCTGTAAATTGCAAAAAGTCAACAAATATCATTGAATTGAGAGAAACAAAGAAGTTTTCTTTGGAGTGATCTTCAACGAAGAGCTGGGAGAAACAAAGTAGGGTATGGATATTGTCTTCCTGACAAATTCCTTGCACCAGTTTTGTTCACATCTTGCAACCATCATCATTGAATTTGTCATTCTCGTCCCTGAGAAACATATAAAGTTCATGTGCATTCTCTAAGATCGTTCTATGAAGCAATTTAATATTTTTTTGTCATTAACGAATTAAAGACATGTATATCAATAATGCAGTATGGCATTATGTAGATGTCTGGTGAGTACATGATTTCGCGAAAAAAAATTTAATATTGAAAAGGGAAGATTTGATAAAGTACGGCTAGCAAAAAATCTTAATGTATTTGATGTATTTAATGGATACAAATGGGTATAAATGTGTATATATTATAATGTAATATATGCACATATATATATTGTATATATAATTGAATATCAATCAATATGAATACTAAACTAAAATATGAAACGAGTCTGAAAGTATTGTAGGTACCTATTATAATAATATATGGTTAACATAATGAAAAAGATGTCAGTACAAACTTTTGCAATTGCTTAGGCTTCGTTTGAGAACCACTTTTTCAAGGGACTTTGAGCCTTCAGGCCCCTTGGGAAAAACTTGAAATGTTTGGCAAAATTTTTTTAGACCCTTTTGGCCAAATGCTAGTCAAGATAAAACAAAAAAGCCTAAAGCAAGATTTGGTTTTTCAGTATTTTTGGAAGGTCTATTCCTAGGTTAATACTTTTTTTTCCAAAAGTAGCCTCATGAAGTTTTTCATTTTTCGATTTTGCCCACATAAGAACTATTCATCTTCTCTATGTAGATCACTGTTGAAACTCCGTCGAGAGTTGTGTGGCTGGTTGACAGTCACAGTGGTCACTGACAGTCACATGACCTCGCCTTAGGGAGGTTGGTGTAACATCCCAAATTCGACCCATTTCTGGGATCAACGAAATTGATGTTAATTCTTATTTCATTTTAGTGAGTCTCGTCCGGGAATTGATTACTCTCGGGATACTAATCGAAAGGGAATGACTAACTAGGAAAAATGGTACGTTGACCAGGAACCCGATCGCGAATTGAACCCCAATTCTAAGAAATGAAGAGAAAATATTTTGCGCCAATGCGGACCGATCCTAGGAAAGTGACGGAATTAGTTTGACCAATGACGTATGATCGGATCGCGGGTAATTCTTCACGATTGAGAATACGTGTGGCGAATAATCCCGAACTTAAATCGAACGATCGCGACTTCTGGAACTAGCGATAAATCGTCGTATTTTCTTGGTAATTGGGACCGTCACGACTCAAGTAACCCTAGGTCGATACGTGTAACCCCTAAATAGCCGCCCGTTAGTGAGAGACCTTAAAATCTTAATTGAGTAAATTTAATCGTTGAAATTGGATCCGGACTTGAACGTCGAATTTTGTGGACGTACGCAACTATTTTGCGAGGACGACGTCGTTTTAGTGTGGCCAACTGCATTTGGGATTGGTACGGTCGAAAAATGGAAATTTGGCTCAGAAACAGAAAATCACGATTTTGCTCCTTGGACTCTACACTTGTATTCCGAATTTTGGGGAAATTATTGGAGGGCATTTTGGACTTTTAGTGGACCCCATGTGGCCGAAAATGATGGACAATGATGCCCCTTGGAGATAGTGGGGTTGACTTTTGTGGACCATTAGATTAGCCTAGATTAAATCCCAACCCTTGAAGTGGAGGACATGATGGTCATTTGCGGGAGGTTTGGTTAACCACCCCACTAAGCCCACCAATAATTCACTCATCTCACACCCTCTCTCTCTCATTTCTCATTTATGATCGGCCACTCCCTCCTCTCTCCCCTCTTTCCTCTCTTGATCGCATGAACAGCCCTCGCCGGAGCATGACGCCACCCGCTGATGCCGGAGCCGGTCCACCGTCCTTGTCCGCCTAGCTTCGCCCTCACCACCCCATCTCATCCTCTCCTTTTCTCTCTCCACCCGGCCATGTGAGGACTGCCGAACCAGCCCCTTCGTTCGCCGTGAGGATCACCGCCACGGCCAAGCCCCCGCCGCTTGCCGAGGCCGCTGTCCGCTCATCTCGCCTCACCACCACCTCGTCCGACCATCCCATTCTCTTTCTCCTCTCCCCATCCGCCACTGACCAGCACCACCCGCTCACCTTCATCACAAATCGCCCGTCGCCATCGCCGCCAAGCGCTGCCGTGGATCGCCGGGGCGCCGCCATGAGACCAGCTCGGTCCGCCCATTTCCCCACCGGTTCAGTCGCCTATTGGAGCTTAGGATTAGGTGAGTAATTAATCCTAAACCCTAATTAGGCTAATTAGCATTTCTAGATAGGTTTAGGATAATTTATGGGTTAATTAGAGTGTTTTTAGGGGTAACTAGTGGCTGAGTATTAGAGGCTGATTTGGTGTTGATTTGGGGAGCCTAATGAAGTATTTTAATGTTGGTATATTGCCTTAGATGGACCTGATTTGTGGCTGCCCCTATTGGATTAAATTGGGCTAAGTTGGCTAAATTGGGCTTAACCGTGTTATTGCCGTGAATGCCTCTTATTGTCCGATTAGTGGCTGATTTGTGCTTGATTGGTGATTAATTTGGTGTTGCCATGTTGTATGTCTAGTGTGGCCGAGAATGGAATAGCATGGCGGACCTCAAGTGCGCGAATTCATATTGATTTAATTGCGTGATTTATGTGTGTGGATTATGTGCTATGCAAGATTGATTTGAATTGCTTAAATGGACATGCTAACATGTTGATTGGGCATATTGTGATTGGACGTGAGCATGTTAATTGTTTATTTGAGCACGTCGTAGCATTGTTTGTGCATGACTTGGCATGATCTGTCTGTGTGCCATTGTTGAAATTGGATGCTCATTGTGCATTGTGTTATTGCCCGAGTGCCGGATTGCATGGCCACGTATTTCGCATGCTGAACATTGGCTTGATACGAGAATCATGCGAGTATGCGTGCCTGACATAAGCATGTGATCGCCTAATTGCTCTGATGCGTTTTATGCGGGGTTCGGATAAAATTTGATGTGTGTCCGTGTGATCACATAAAGCCCTGATGCGTTTTACGCGGGGCGATGCCCGAATTGTCAGAAGACGACCAACCTAATGCATTTTACGCGGGTTCAGTCCGTATATGGAGATCGGTGTTGCGCCTGATGCGTTTTACGTGGCTTAGAGACACTAGGCCTAATGCGTTTTACGCGAGCCAATAAGTGTTGAATATTGATATAGACCTGATGCATTTTACGCGGGTCATACCTAATGCGTTTTACGCGGATCGAATTCTAAATAAGAAATTGGCAGTGTGTAAGTGTGCATTATTGAGCCGAATCATGAACATGGTATATCGATGGCATATGTGTGCAAGAGTGCATTGGTAGGTGTGCAAGCATGTGTGTATCGGTGAACCGTGTGTTATGCAGTCATCAAGGAGCATGAGCATGTGCATGGCGTACGTGTGACTAAGTATGTTTGCGTATGTGCCATTATTGCGATGTAGTGTGATTGTTTGCCTGTTAGGAGGTACGTGTTAGTCCAGTTTAGGTTTAGAGGGTTTTACTCATTGAGATTCATTCTCACGGTTGTTAAAATCCACATTTTCAGACCCTTCGCCTTGAAGATGTTAGATGTGCTTGTTCGTTTTGGGATCCTGTCCCGGATAGATTGGGAGGTGATCGAGTACCCCGTAGGGAACGGGGATACGTATATTAGGCATTTTACCATTGTATGGGTTGATGCGGGCGAGCAGCACTTTCAGGCTCGCGAGTACATAGCTTGGTGTTTTAGGGACTACTCCGGGACTTTTGGACCTCTTAGGACTTTTGATATCCCGTTCAATGGGCTAGGTAACATAGATCCCTAGTGCACCGATAGAGACCTGGCGAGCCCCGAGTACACTTCCAAGAGGAGTTTTAGTTCTGGCCACTAGCCTGTTATCTGGGAGGTTGATGAGCCAGACTCGATGGATGAGGAGTCAGTAGATTGGGATTCCGACTTGGAGCCTACGGAGTCGGACGACGAGCTTGAGCCGATGGACCAGGACCCTGAGCAAGAGGGTGAGCTTGAGGAGAATTCTGAGGAGGAGCCGGCAGAGGCCGAGTCCGAGCTGGGTTCCATGGACTCCAAGGATGAGCCGTCTGACAGCTCTTCTGAGTCCTTGGGATCCGATCCGGACTGGGTACCGTAGGGTTAGCCTTAGCCTTAGATAGGTCGGGCGGATACCTTTTTAACATGAGCCCTTCCTTAGTTCAGCAAACTGATCGCCCGGGCCACCTACCCCTTTTTGTTAGTAGTGGCCGTTGACCCGCTTTTGGTTTACTATGTATTTTGCTAAATGGATAATGTATATGTTTCTCTGGTTAATGCAAGTGTATAACTATAATGTTGTTTGTTTATCATGCTATCCTTGGTCTCGGTGTTTATTTGTACGGGTGTTTATGTTGCTTCTGCGTGTACATGTTTCTCTCTGTTTGGGTTTTGGGTCGGTGATGCTTCCTAGGATGTCGCACAAATTCGATCTTGGTTGGGATGTTTGCGTGCCGTGGGGTTCGGCGCGTGACAGTTGGGGTCGCAAGACCCCAACAAGAGTCACCTAGGGCGTGAATGATAATTAATATATTTTCCTGTTTTTCTATTTTTTTTGTCCTCGAGAATAGATTTAGAACAAAAATCTATTTGATAAAATAATTTCATTTTTTTATTTATGCGATAAATTTTGGCCTAGAAATAGATTTGGAACATAAATAAGAAGTTAAAATTTTTTACTTTTCTATTTCTGGAACATAAACAAAAATAACAATTCTCTTTTATTGCTCACCCTTGCCGCCCACCATTGTCCGCCATCGCCTATTGCCACCACCGCTCATCGACCGTCTGCCGCCACCGCCACCGCCGTCGTCACTGTTCACCGATTGGTGGGAATAGAAATTTTGCGTCATTGTCAAACGAATTTCTATTCCGAGAACATAAATTTTGTGTCGTTATCAAATTATACATTTTGTTCAAAAACTCATCTGGGAAAGAAAATTAGATTTTTTAATTTTTAATCAGAAATAGGGCCTAGGAAGAGAAATGCTGTCATTTGTGTCCCTAGGGTTGCGCACCCTTGACGAGGGCTGCATGACCCCAAGCATGGTCGCCTGAGGTTGTACAATCTCAAACAACAATTAACAGTGCTAGATTTAGCTTGCAAGTGGCCTGTGCCCTTTGTTGAAGCCGGGCGAAGAGTTTGAGTATTGTTTTTTCTTTTTTTAATAAAAAATAAGAAAAGTCCTTTGCAAAAATAATTATTCCAAATACTATTAAAACCAAAGCTACTTTGCAATGAACTTTTAAATTATAATATCACAAACACAAATTGCATTTCAAAAAATCATTTCAACTTAAAGTCATTTGCATGTCGTCAAAAGTCCAATCAAACGCAACCTTAAGCTTTTCGGCTTTCGAGACCATTTGGACTCAATTTTATTGACCTTAGGCAAGGTTGATATTGTGACCAAAGCTCTATTACATAGATAAAATAATTATAGATAAGGCAAGAAATAAGTTTGAAATGAGAAACAATTAAGTTGATTATTCAAATTTTTGAAGCTCCAAATACAAAAACGGAATAAATGATACCATCAAATGTCGAAACTTTGGCCTTTGAATCGACCATCATCAAAGCTTGTGCCACCAAGTTTTCGATCTATTGACCTACATACTTTGCTATATTTGCCCAAATTGTGAACAAAGAAATGAGATCATACAAAAAAACAACGATCAAGCGTATATAGTTTTGTGTTGTACAAGTATATATTGTGAAATGCTAAATTTGTAAGTCGAAAATGTTTGATGGAAAGAAAAGAATGACCAAAATCGAGGAATTTCAAATAGAGAAAGGCTTAATTTATCTGCTTATTATATTTCAAAAGGGTAGGGAGGACTCACATTGACAGATGAATGAATATATATAGAGAGAGAGAAATGGAAACGGTTGACAATAAAAGACAAATCAATTTTGTTTTTGTACTTGTTGTGGAAGTGTAAGAGGAGCAATCCATTAAAGGCAAATTTAAATGTAACATTATATTTTTTTTAGTCTTGTTGTACTCTAATTTTTAAATTACTCTCAGACTTTTGTTTTGCCTCTTTGCAGAACGTGAGAGTCAAAATCCATACCTGAAACTAAACATCCTCACCTCCAATCCCCTGAAAAGGTGGGGATTCGAAATCATTATCTCCCCATTCCCATGTGGGAAGAGTGGCTATTGGGACAACCCCTGTGGTTAAATGCAACATTATTAAAGCATTAAAACTTTCAGGTATAATAGACGACACCCAAGAATGAAGAAGTGAACAGAATGAAAGGCGAGAGTTTAATTTTTATGTGTTTATTTCATTTTTCTCTTTCAATAAAGTGAATGTGATTTTAATTCAATTAGACTTCTATGCTGATATTTAAATTTTTTTTGGTCAAATATTTAAATTTTATTAATGAAGTAGATTTACAAGGAAAAATCACCATTTCAACCGTTTTAAAAAATAACTATTCCCAAGAGTAAATAAATTTAGAATTTTATTCTCTAAAATAATTTACATATATTCAATTGTTTTCTATTTATTTGAGTGGTAATATACTATATTAATATAAATATTTGATTAACTGTTATACTAGAAAATTCAAGTGAACGTAGGCTTGATTGTAGTGGATTTATATATTGTATTGATATATTCTACTCTTTCCTAGTTAAATTGATTGGTTGGATGACTCATGGTGTCAACTACTTAAAAATAAGGGTTAATACTACAAAAAATCTTAAACTAAGAACTTGGTTTAAGAACTAAAGTGAGAGAATGTGTCAACCTTTAAATTTATCATATGTGTATTCGTTTAAAGTTTTTTGTGATATTAATCCTAAAAATAGTGGGGATTCTCAATAACAACAAACTTTAAAATTAATTTTTGATTAGCTCATAATTTGATTCATGATTCGAATCTAAATCCATCATTTCACTACTATTAACTTTATTATTATTATTATTATTATTATTATTAATTGAGTGGAGTTATGCTAGCATAACAGTAAATCAGCATTTCATAATTAAATACATCATTTTAATATTTACTATCAACTTGGGTTATTTGAGTGTAATTGATGGTATATTAGAAGATTGCTACACTAACAATATTATGACTTTTATTATGCAAATAGGTAGAGCACACGGTGTGCTGGCACTAATTAATTAGAGGGAAAGTAGAGCCCAAGGGTAGAAAATATATGACAATCTAACTGCAAAATTTAAAATAAGGATATGAAGCGTAGTCATTGTCTCGAAAAAGGGTTGAAAGTGAACTTTATTTCAAATAATACCTTAAAGTTGCCAACTCAATCTCAATTAAGTTGCCAAGCTCACTAGCCGGCCAAATTTCTATCAACTAGCAAGAAAATGCACCTTATGTGTAGCTTTCATACATCTCATGAAATGGCATGTAAGATGCACTTGAGATGTACTAGTTCATTGGTTGGTGAAAATTTAGCTGGCTGGTGTGCTCGATGCCTTATTTGAGACTAAATAAGTTACTTAAGGGCTTTATTTGAGACAATGTTTACTCTGGACTCTCTTGTGAAAAAAAAAGGGGCCAAACTTCAAGCCTTATTTCAAATTTTCCCTAAACTAACGGTACTTACTCTAGCATCAAAACTTCATAAACCAATGATTATTACAATACCATTAAGTGATCCTATTTAGTTTGGATGCGTTGTGCGTAAGAGTGTTCAGATTTGTAACCACCAGTCAAAAGACCGGATGGAGAGAGTTCCAGTGATGGAGGAAAACTCGCCCTCAATTTAGAGTGTATCTTGCAAGGTTTATCTGATAGTTGAACAGATCTAGCTATGAGAAAGACGTTGAAGAAATGAGAGGGGACAAACTAGATATTATCACTTGTCAAGGGAGAACCAAGAAATCAATTTCAATAATGTTATTCAAATTTAACTCTTCACACAAAAAATGGACTTAGTCAAACTGAAGCATAGACTTCCCATTCAGGATATTTGAAATCCTTTACAAGAAAAACTCTCTAACATCATCTGATCGTGTCCTAAGTGACATCAAAATGTATATCCTAATAGCCGAAAGCTAATCAGACATGGATTTATGATGGTTCTTGCAGTGCTTCATCACTTTATGACAGTTTTGTGTGAAGCATAATCAAACCATGATCGAATTCTGTGTTTCACATTATTAGTTGTTATTTAATTTCTACTAGCATGCTGAATAACTCCCTTCTCGCTATAGCTTGCTTCTTCCCTCTTTTGCTTGCATTTCACCCCTCGGAGAAAAGACCTCTTCTTCAACCATTGCACTTGCTTTTTCTACTCTAAGAATCCTTCAGCTGACAAAGGAGCTAGCAACAAAAAGACAGTTTAGTCCAAGAACCATGGGAAAACAATACAGAAGAGAACCTAATGATATACAAATGTGATGGTTGAACTTCGAGAGAGAGATTGATAATACACGAGTTTCTAAGAACTAAAGTGAGAGAATGTGTAAGTCACCTTGGATACTCCTTTTGAGGACTTACCTCACATGGAATTGATCGGATCGCTACCAAATGCTATACCTTGAGAGCCACAGCAACCCTTAAATATGACTTACTGGGTAAGGGCTTGGTTTACAAACAGCAAATGTCATGTGCGGATCTCTGCTTCTACTTAAGCTTTGTAAGTGGAGCCTTACTCAATGTACATGGACATGGTGCTTTGCGCGCATTCACGAGATTAGCCAGAAGCGAAGGTTAGGATCCCCAAGTTACCACAGAGAGAGAGAGAGAGAGAGAGAGAGAAAGTGGCATTCATCTGGACCTGCACCTGCACCTGGGTTCCCAATACAGTTCGGATTGCATTGCACAGGAACTCACCATCAGCATTTTCTGGTGTTTGGAGGGCAACTGGGTGAATGACTGAGGTGCAGGTGCAAATGCAGACGAATGACAGTCACCTTGACCACGCTTAGTCCAAATACCTTCTCCAACCCCCAAACGAAGTAGCTCGTTGCTTCTCAAATCCCACACACGTGCTCTTATATACCCTCACATCATTTGGACTATCTGCTCCCAATTCATTTTCATTCATGGCCACACGGTAACGACACACTGCACAAACAAACACACCACAGAGAGAGAGAGAGAGAGGGTAGCCTTTCGCATCATCCCCTGTGGTCCTGCCTGGAATAACTTCTGAAGGCATCTCCATCATTCACTACTTCTTCAGGCGTCCTTACGTGCAACCCATTTCTACTCTTTTTCCCTCATCAGCGTATAAAAGATCGATCGTGAATTTGCCTAGAAATGGCTACTGGTGCAGTACCACTTCTGTCCTTCTAGGTCTACTCCTTGTCAATGCTGGGATTTTATTATTTTCCCTGCCCTTACTCCAGTAGTGACCACACCACGTGATGCAATGGGCCAAGCACGTGATGCTCTGTTGTCGTCATCCACTCCACTTGCGCCACATCGGATCGCCCACATGTATCAGACCGTGAGACCCCGTGGCTACGACAGGTTTTGTACACTACTGAGGATTTTGTCCACTTCTCACCGCCTACACTCAAAAAGATTTTCTGCTTTTTCTGCCCAAATTACGCTGTTGGATTTCCAGGAATATACTCTCCTAATGAGAATTGACAATCAACAGTTCGATGGATATTTCCACAACAATTGATGGATCAACGGTTCAATGGGTTCGACACTACGGCTTATCAATCTCCGTCTCATTTTCGTCCGAGATCACTCATGAGTTGTAATGTGTGATAATACGCCTTGCGCTACACATTTGTAATGTTAATATCCAAAATGTACATCCATGGACTTTGACATTGCGGAAACAATGTTGTAGTGCAATTATATAAGAGATCAATGATCTTATACAGTCACCTTCCAAGAAAAACAGAACAAAACGACGATTCCTTCTGAACCCCGGATCAAGCGGAGGAAACCGTGAACAAATTGCAGAACCAAAAATTTGACATTGGCACAAAAACACGAGCCAGAGGTCCAAAACCTCTCGACCATCTCCTGACCGAGTGAGTTACCATCTCTATGTTAATCGACATTTCCTAGTGAAAGAGGGTTATGGCAACCACATGACTAATTTCAAGGCTCACTTTCTTTACAGACTATACAGCTATTGTGAGAAATATTGCCACGGCATGGATTATCAATGATCAATGCTCGTGCTTGACGCGTGCCTTTAATATTCCTGGTATAGGAGGAGAGGCAGGTGGCCTACCCACTGCGCTGGACATTGGAGGATATGGAGGCTGTGGTTGGTACATGCCCGACATGCTGGAGCCTTCACCTCCATCAGAAGGAAACACAGGCACCATCTCGTCGTTTCCCGGTCTTTCGCAAAATTTCATCGCCTTGAGGACATAGTTGTCATCGTGGAGCTCAAAAGGAGTGCTGCAATAAGGTCAATGCACCATTTCAGTTCGGTATTACTCAATAACATCCCTCATCTTTTGAAAGGGAAAAAGAGATTATGTGATAAAATTGAAGTTAAAACTGGCAGCTTGCCACTAGGGCAGTGGCATGCGTCGCATTTCACGAAGATCCAACTTATGAACATAAAAATGATTGAAGGAAAGGTAAATTGAGAGAAAAATGGGATGCTTCGTTCTGACGATTTCATATCAACCCACAACATGTTTTTAGCCAGGAGAGGCATGGAAAATTGGTTAAAAAATTATCCAGTACAATGAACTAAAATTGTCAAAATCTCCGCTAAGTGATTATGCAGATCAAGTTGCAGCTTGCTAGTGCAGGTATGAACAATTGGTTGAGCAATCAAAAAAAAAAAAAAACCCAAAGAAATTGCTCATATGGTTGTACCTGTTGAAATCAAAATGCACAAGCTGCATATCTTCTGATATTTCAACCTCAACAGTTGCATGTGGCCGGGTCTGCAATTTGCAAGGGAAAGAAAAAGGTGCTTTAGAGTTCATCCAACTCAATCAAATCTGAGGGTTCAGAAGGCATAGCAATCAAGGAACTCCCACCTAACAGGGCTTGCATGAAAAACTTATTCCATATAGACCCAGAGTGACATTCATTGAACTTGACCTTTTCATCCATTAAGGTCATCTAGAATTTATCTCTGGTAAGCAAAATATGACTAAAATTGATTTGAATAACATAAAAAAACCATTCCATTAATCGGCTATGAAGTGACAGGTCACAAACTCTCTTTTACACAGCCCATCTATCAAACAAATCTAATCATGCCAGAGAATGTACTATAAGACAAGGCAGTGCAGCACTCCAAGACTTCTTAAGAAATTGAATCTCCTCCACAGGCATTCCAACTGCAAAATAACTAGATGGGACATCATGCATCCTTCAAGACTTCATTAACCTATTATAAGTTTCTATATCTTGCTTGGACTTTGGATACTACTTAAACACATTTTAAAATTTCTAGACAATTATTCTCTTTTTGTAGATGATGAGATAATTTTCTTTTTCTTTTTATATGATGAATCTTTATTTTGTTTCACCTTTGATAATATTATCACATTGGATCCAACCAGATTGAGAAATCTCATCATAGGGGAATATTTACACTTTCAGTATTCAACTATCACATGTATGCCAATTAATGGAGCCAAGGGATGAGCACATTCACCTGAACCAGAATAAATGGTAATGCAATGCCTCCATTTGGAGCATTTCCCGTACTAAACAGCTGCTCATTTCTCTGTATCAAGTTCTGTAGACCTACGTACTTCATGTATAAACAGATAAAGTTAACGATGTTAGTGAACCTGCTCATCGGTATAGACGACTAAACAGAAAATAGAGCGAGGCAAAACCAATTTCAGGCCAAACATGAGGGGGAAAGATCTTTTACTTGTTCCTCCAGTTCCTGTAAGTAGGCTGCTTTCTTTTCAATTCTATTTCTCAACCCGTGACGCTCTGTCTGCATTGTGACAGCAAATGGCCAAGATAAGCCAATGGCAGAATTTTAGGGGTAACAAAGGGCAGAGATAATCCACTACCAGAGAAAATTCACAGAGTAGTATCACACCTTTAGTTCCTCAATGTCATTTAGGCTAGTTCGAGGCAGACCCTTCCATTGTATCTCTTTTTGTCTTTGGATATAATATCCATCGCCATAAGAACATTCAGGGCATCATACACCCTTCGTCTTATATTTTTCTCATCATACTGTTGCTGCGAGGAAAAAAAAGTACCAAAGTTAGGAACTTAATCGGACAGATGTCGTATTGTCCTTGCCATTTGCAGGGTCTTTCTTAAAAACCCACAAACCTGATCAGGGGTAGCAGCACTATTGCCAGGATCAGCAAACTCAGCAACAAGTTCGTCAGCAACCTGGAAGTGTTCCAAACTCTCAGAAATCTCACAGGGAAGAAGGCCATAAAACATGAAACCAAAAAGCTGCATTCAAGAAGTGGTTTTGTCCATGAACATGATAAGATCATTCATTTATGCTTTCAAGTGAGAAACGACAAGCACAGATTGATCATTAAAGAGAGGTTCCACATTAGCAGACAATAAGCACCAACAAGATATGCAGAGCAATTAGTCCTCCAGAGCATATCCACTCTCCAAAAGTGACTTTATCTGGCTTAATTATAGAGAAATCAGATTTGCACTTATTTGTCGTTCGTCAACAACACTAGAGACTCATGACCAGTAATTTTATTGAGAGATGGAAACCTATATTCTTTAGCATCTGGTCTCCAATTGTAGATATACTTAACTGAAAGTCCCCAAGAAAAGGAATAGTATCGATATTTCCCCTACAATTAGAACCAAAATTATGTCTCCATTACAAGAATGAAGAGAGGAAATCCCTAAATCTGCAACAGCTAACTACCATCCATTATATCTGAAAGTTTTACTGAAAAATGTATTAGCACCAGACACGAGACATCCCAGTTCCTATTTTGTGATAAAGCAGGAATGTATATGTTGACCATCATTCTGCTGACTCAGCCCTATCCCTGCAACTTGCCAAAAACCAGTTTATGCTCCTATTGCTAGATGATTGTGGAATAGCAGGATCGTCTAGAAGTTATTAACAGACAGATAGGATTGCTTCATTATCAGGTACGAGACAAATTAGATCGTCTCCTCCTTCTAAATAGAGAGTCAGGACTAGATTAAATATTATTTAGAGGAGACATTCACCATTCAGTAGTCATAAGTAGTGGTTCAGCCACTCAGGAAGTTCCTGCCAAGCTTAAAAGGAAAAAAAAAGAGCTTGCTAATTCTCCAGAAAGAAGTCAAATGCCAAACTGTCACTACTAATGTAAGTGCAAGCTGAATGAAGAATGTTTTTAGGGCCAGAAAAGCAGGGAGTTAACAAAAATGATTTCTGCAGAACTAAGTCTTAGCTGCTCTTTATGAACTTCAAAATGAAGAAGCAATAGCTTTGGACAGGAGTAACTTATCACAGCAGATGAACCTAGAGAGAAGAACATCACCAAACACATTTTTGACAAGACGTTATTCATCTTGTCATGTGCCCTGACACATCACTTGATCAGCGAAGCCATCCATTGAATAATGAACTTAAAGGAGATAGGACAAAAAAATATAGAGCGAAAGATTGCATAATAAAACATAAGACCAAATCCCTGCATTGGATAACAAGACCACAGTTTGGTGGTTTTTTGGCTGTGTGTAGCTGTTGTGATGCAAGTTGCCGTGAATGGTACATGTATTTGACAAGACATCTTTGTAAGCATTAGCACTCTGAAGAAGGTGAAAGCAGCCTCCAAAGAAACAGCTGTCAGGTACTTCAGTTTTAGGTTGGTTCAATTTCCAAATATTTGCCGAACAGTAAGCTGAAGGGAAACAGCCCCTTTTAAAGCTGTAGATGTAAGCAACAGCTACACTCACACATGAAGAAGGTGCTGACTAGCTGATCTATTTTAACATAAAATCCTATGGAGGTTGTAGTGAGGTTTCGAGGATCAAATCATAATATCTTCTGAAGAAAGTGAAGGAAATGGAAGGAACACCTTTTTCCAGGCCAATAAGGGAAGGCGTACTGAAAGTTCAAAAACATCAAAAGGAAAGTGAAACCAAGAGAGGACGAACTCTAGAGGGACCAACTAGAAAAATCAAGAAAGCACAAGGCGAAAAATCCATTTTCGGTAAAAATATTCCACTCAGGGTGACTAGTGACAGAAGAATAAAATGATGGGTCTAAGACAGTTATAATCATGCCAACAATTTAACATTAAACTGTCAATATTAAGTGTCATGGCAAAGACCTGCTCTAAATTGACTTTAACATGCAAAGCAAGATACAATTACACGTGATCATATTTGGTAGTTGAACATCATTTAGAAGTTGAGTCAAAATAAGTTGACCTTTGATTTCGAAGAGACCACTACAAGCGGCTCCTAATTGCTAAATCTTTTTGCCTGTTTCCATTGTAAAATTGTTCTCGGTAAATAAATCCTGTATATTGAAGATTTTAGCTCACATCAAATGTTGAAGATTCGCTTGATCCCATGATTTCTAGGATACTGGGGTAAGAATGGGGGGAAGAGAAGGCCATTCTGTTAATGGCCATGGCTAGTTTGTCATGCAAAGAGGGAGGCCCTGTGGCAACTCCTCTAGCAGTGACAAAAGGGAAAAAGGCTTACAAAGAAACATAAGGAACAAATTGTGAAGATAGCAAGATAAGGCATTGTTTTCATAATGACGAACTCTATGCTTTTAGATCATTGGAAAAAGGAGACCATGTACCGAAAGGATCAAAAAAATCAAATAAGCTTCTATTGACACCTATCCTGAAGGAGACAACTAAACATCTGGATCATTATTGTCAAAAGTTAACAAAAATTGGAAAATGACATCAGAAGAAATGGAAGATGATAACGCTGGCCTTCCTTTGGAAGATGAGAACCAAGGAAAAACGAAAGGCAAGAAGGGATTCATACTATGAACCTTCAGTGAAATTACAAAAGTTGAAAGTCATGAAGCCAAAGAGAAGGAGAAGCAAAAGAAAAGATATCAAAGGAGGTTATGATACTTTGTGAGAGAAACAATGTATTATAGGGCCTAAACCAAGAAACTAGGAGAAGGTCTAAGTAACCATTACCGGCTCCAACTCAAAATCATACCAAAAACTGCTTCAAATATAATAAAATCCCCATATTTCAGATAATGACAACTACTAATGCTAAAACCACCACTATAGGCAAAAAAAGTGCATTCCAACAACATCAACAAGAAGCCCTTTTACAGGGGATATTGGCTACATGGATCCTTCTACGATGTTTAGTACCACATCTGAATAGATGAATATTCAAGGTCCTTAACTTAGACCATAAAATTCCATAATGCAAAGGAGAAAAGAAATGAGAACACAGATCATCATAGATAATCACTGACATTAGTTGCAATGAATACAAATGCCTCAAATGCAGCACAACACTTATTGCAACAATGGAATGTATGTTGTACCACCTCCTAATCCACAAGTAATTGAATCATTATAGCTGGATTTCAATTTTGGAATTAAGCAATGGGAGAAAATATCCTCAATACTCTTTTGAGAATGTCCTCGTTCTCACAAAAACTGAAGTGAACGCGATGGGATTAGTAGCTTGGTTGTGAACATTGCCATTGAAACACGAATTTGGCTCCAGCTAATAAAAAGAGCCATACGCATGGAAATCTGCACTTACTTATACATATATAGCTAGCCAAACAAATGAAAGCAAATTAAAAAAACGTTAAACTGCCTGACCTCATTGTAAGTAGTTCTTCCCTTGCTTTCCACTTTTTCACACACTAAAACACCAAAACGATGAATGTATATTAATACGACGAAAGTTATTCATAGGTGACTTAATAGCAACAGGCCTGTAATTAGGAGAAGCGTCATAGGGTTATTACTCCCCATGCATGCCACAGTATACATTGTTTTTCACAAACAACGAAACAAGCAAAGGAATCATCAGAAGGTGTACTAATCACCTTTCATGCTAAACTGGCGAAGTCCTCTTCCACTCTTATCACCAGCAGTTGCCCTTTGACCTCTCTTCTTCTTCTTGCCACTAAACAGAAACAGTCAATTTGTGAGTCTTCACAAGAACTAAAACATGAAGCAATACCTCAAGCACAAAACAAAGATCAAACTTTGAGCATAGATATTACTACTATATTCAGATGCCCCTAATTCACGGACTGCCACAGGATTTCCCACTTCGTCTTCATGACACCAATAGTAAAAGTAGGATTTAATTATCAAATGTTCACATCATGTGGTACATTTAGCCTTTAGACACATTCAAACAATTCCAACCACTAGATTAAATCTAGCTATTCAACTTAACTTGAAGGACCCAAAAGAAGTATGGATTGCACATTTCACCAACTATATAAGCTGACACGTGACCGGCTCTTCACTGAAGTGACAAAACCAAACCAGCATTGCAATTGCACGCATCAGAAGTTTCATATAATCTAGCTTTCAGAAATTCACATAAGTTCAGCCACAAAGAAGCTGATATCGGGTTCACATTTCATCAAGACCTCTCAAACATAACAGTACCTCCCCAATTGTCTCCAGCATCACATCAACACAACACAATTCAGCTAAACAAAAGAAAGAACAACCACTTACCCAACATCTCCCTGAGATCCAGCATCGTCGCCGTGAATGTCAAGGTGGTTCATGCGAAGAAAAGTACTCTCGCTCGCCGGGGTAGCCATGGCCTGCTCGCTGCGGCTCGATGGCGAACCCATGCTGCCACTAGTTGACACCGATTGGCCGGAAGCCGTGGTGCCCCACGACCTGCTGCCGCCCCCTCCACCGCTTCTAGGCACTGCAGCCCCCGCCGCCCCCACTGCCGCCCCTGCCACCGCAGGGTTCCTCTCCACATCTTCTTGGTGATTGTGATTGTTATTACCGCTCCCAATCACCATCACTGCCTCTGCAACGCCGCCTAAAAAATTGAAGCTTTCTACCAAGAACACAGTGCCTCTACTAGCAAATTAAGGACAATTCAGGGACCAAGATGCAAGACTGACCTAACGAAAAGTTGGGTTTGAAGGAGAACAAGATTGAAGCATCAGAAGCAGCCCAGTTCTGCCCAGTGCCTCGTCTTCTTCTTCCTCTCTTTTGCTCCTCGTCTCCTCTTCCCCCCTTCCACTACCCTTTATCTCTTCCTTCGCTGTTATCGAGTTGATTTCTGTGAGCTTTTTGGCGTTGACACCGAGTGAAAGGAAGCTTTGATGGGGGCGATTGAGGAGGAGAAGTGGGTTTTTGATCTGAGGAAGGAGGGGACAAGAGGGAGAGAGAGAGAGAGAGAGAGAGAGAGAGAGAGGGAAGTTACGAGAGAGGGAAAGATGGGTCAGGTGATGAACGAGGGTTCAACCACATGGAAAAGAGGGAAAAGTTCAGGCCTTCGGTAGATTTGATTATTTTTCGTTAACCAAGTCAATATATATATATATATATATATATATATATATAAAATCAATTTCTGAATGCTTTTCTCCTTTGCGGTAGAGAAATTGTAACCCATGATTTTCTTACTATCCTCACCTAGGATTACGATAATCCTTGTTGGCAAATTTGTTACCTCCTATGACCTTTGTTTTTTTTTTTTATATTGAAAACAAAGCTATTCATTCGTTCACGAGTTATACGGGAACAAAACATCGGTGTTTCTGAACAACGGATATTCCAAAAAGGCCTCGAGTGGTTAGTAATCCAGTTAGGAGGAAGAGATTTCCGACGGAGGGCTTTAGCAACCCAATTTGCAAGTGAGTTGGCCTTGCGGGAGCAATGAGTTACTGTAGCGAACTCAATCGGGCCAAGAGCAGCTTACGATCTTCCACAGTCAGATCCAAGGCCCATGGGCTTTCTTCCTTTCCCTAGAGAAGCTCTGCCATGTATCTATTATCTGTCTCCACTTCTACGTCCGAGTCTAGCTGTAAAGCTGGATTGACTTCTTTAGTAAGTACAGAAGTGCACGACGGATAGCTACGGTTTTAGTGGTTAACGCCGAACCAGCATATAGACCGAGTTGGCGAAGCCCGCGACCAATGCTCCGGTTGAATTGCGACATACGCCAACCACAGATCCGATCAACGCTCCTTCAACCCATGAGCCGTCAACGTTGAAATTGAGAGTTCTACTGGCCGACAGCTTCCATTGTTCAGATAAGTTAATTATGGTCTTGCTCTGTTTACCTAAGCTCAGGCTCCACCTCACAATTTTTTTGTTCTGGGCAAGGGTTGTCTCTACAATCGCCGTTGGGTCAGGTTTTCGGCCTTGGAAGATTCGAGCATTTCTTGCTTTCCACATCGTCCCAAGTAATTTCGTGAATAATCCTCCCAAGAGCGAGTCCCGATTTGAGCTTAGCATCTCCTTTGACGATTTGCCCATGTAGGCAATTCCCAAAGAGTTGATTTTTAGGTTAATGCTTGGGTTAGAACATACTGCTTTTGTCCATCCACATAAAAGAAATAGGTGCTCGACTGTTACGTTTGGTAGTTGGGATAAAATTCGGAATATGATAAATTTTATCCTATCCCGTATTTGGTATCTGCCCAAGATAAGATAAAGTCGGATATAAGAGGGATATAGTTCGGATAAAATTATTCCATGGGGGAGATGGGATAAAGGTGGATAGGATTTATATTATTCATAATATACAAGTTAATTTTGTCGAACAAAAAACTTATTAAATTAATAAAATTAAAATAATATTTGAATATAAATAATATTTGAATTTTAATATAAAAAATTCAAAATAACAAAAAATAACAATAATTTCGTTTTTTATTTATATATTCAAAATTTATTTATATCTTGTGATATAAATTTCATATATAAATCAATACTAATGTATTTATATTTATTATATATTTTAGGTATATTAGTATAGCTTACTATTTAATAAAAATTTATTAGAGAATGATGGAAGAGTAAAAAGAAATAAAAAAACAAAATAATTAAAAAAGAGAGGAAAAAATAATAAAAAAATAAGCAAATAAAAATGAAATAGGTATCGTGAGAGAGATATTTATAATCTTCGTTTATGCAATTCTTGGGTTCATTTACACTAATATGACGTTCTCAGTATATAATGAACATGATAAGATGTAAAAATATTTGACTTTATTTCCGTGATTTACCAAACAGTAGATAGGATAAAGCAAATCTCTTGGATTTACACTAATATGACGTTCTTAGTAAATAATGAACATGGTAAGATGTAAAAATATCTGACTTTATTTCCGTAATTTACCAAATAATAGATAGGATAAAGCAAATCCTTTGGATTTCAAATCCTGTCTTGACTAGAAATCCAAACGATTAAACGCAGCATGGTACATTTAAGGTTAGGTACGATCTTCCTCTTGTATAGATTTTCGCACGTGCGAAGCGCGTTTTGGCAAGCACTCCAAAGAAAGATGCGAGTTTTAGGGGGAGCATTATATCCAAATGGGTTAATATCACGAAAAATCCCAAACTGGTACACTTATAATATATTTACCCTAAACTAATTTTTTGATTACAAAAAAATTTAAATTGGTAAATTTATGACAAATTTATCCTCCATTAAATTAGATTAATGTTACGAAAAATCACAAAATAATATACCTATGACAGACGGAGGGTAAAACTCCAAATTGGTACACCCATAAATTACCATATGTTATCCAACTCAGAAATTTGATGGTAAAATTTAACGAAAATGAATAAATGGTAAAATTGTCACAAGTATACTAATTTGGGGTTTTTCGTGGCCAAATAGTTAGTTTAATGTAAATTTATCACAACATACCAGTTTAGGGTTTTTTGTGGTATTAACCATATTCGAATTTATTAGGGTTTCTTGGAAATTGGAAAGGTTAGGGGAATTGCCTTACCTTGGCTAACTAAAATCATTTTCTAGCATTTGAAGACTTCTATTATGCCCTCAGTTTGATGCGTCAAATCTTTATTAGTGATATCAATGATTAGCGGGGAGAATTCTTTGATAGGAAATGCTGTTCCTATAAAAGAAAAGATCTAGATCGATTCTTCAAAGCAATGATAAAGCTCTTCTATGATATAGAAGTTGATCCGGCCCTAAAGACGGTCTTCCTTACGTCTATTCCAAAAGATCTCACCACAACCGTCGAAAGAAAATTTTAAAATAAGGATAAGAACTTTAGATGCTACGCTTGGAGAAATCTAGCAAGAAATTCATTTAGCTATTGATGATCCGTGTCAAAAAAAGTAAACCATCAAGTCTTATCTTTCAAGTTAAACCATCAAGTTAAACCATCAAGTCTTATCTTTCAAGCCAATCACTATAAGTTTGCTAGAAACCTAAGTTGAAAATTAATTGTCCAAAAGGACATAATAATTGTGAGTGCTCTACAAAAAAGCAAAAGTATTTCAGGAAGATTAAATAATCTTCCAAGAAGAAGAGACACAAGTTCCTTTACAAGTCAAAATTTCCAAAGAGAAAAAAAAGAAAGGAAACGTATGCTTTATTTGCTTACAGAAATGGCAAATTGCGAAAAGGTGCCCCAAAGCAGCCAAGAAAAATAAATATATCAAGATGATTAAAAGTTTGAGAAAAAAATAGGTATTTCTCTTGACAATGACAATATTTGTGACATTATGAATTTCGACCTTTTTCGGATATATGAAATGATTATTTCATCGATGTACTGTTAGTTAAATCTTATTCTGAATTGATCACTCATAAGAGGACTAACTATTAGGGAAAGGCTAGCTAGGATTTAAGTACGCTCGACCTAAAAACTCGATCGTGGATTGACCATTCAACCATAAGGATCGACGAAGGACAATTTTGAGCTATTATAGATCGATCAAAGAATGGTTATGGAATAATTCGCCAATGATATATAATCGGATCGCGGGTGATTCTGCTTAACCATTATGTGGATTGCGAACCATCCTAAACCTATTCTGAACGATTGTATCCTTCGAAACTAGTGATTGACCCTCGCAATTACATGACAACCGAGGTCGCCATAGCTTGAGTAAACTTAAAAGTGGCTTGATATCAAATCGACCACGGGTCGAACACGCACAACTCTTAAAAGCCACTCGTTAGTTTGAGACACACTAAAGTCGCAATTGATCGATTTTAACCATGAATTAGAATTTGAACTTGGGTATCGAACTTCCAAAGGTGTCAAGAGGAATCATTTGGACGTCGCCTCATTAAGCTCGTCTATTGTTGGTTTGCCCGAAAATTCTCGGAAAAGTGTGATTTAGACGGGAAGTTAGAAAATACCTTTTTACCCTTGAGTTATTTCGGATTCCTTTGTCGCGTTGAAGGGCAAATTGGACATTATGTCACTCCCTCTCTTGGCCGGCCAAATTGGACAACTTTACCCCTCTCCTCTTTGCCTAATTACTAGATTGCCACTAGATAGAGTGAATGGTAACCATTGGATATTGGAGTATTTATTAAGATTAAATCTTGGCCCTTGGTTGTGAGTGGGGTTGGTAGTGGGGTTTTGAGTGGGGTTAGTAGACACCTTTCTCTCTCTTCCATTCTTGAGCAAGATCACTCTCTCACTTGATCACTTTAGCTCTCTCTCACTCTCCCTCTTGTTTTCGGTCACCACCACCATCACTGACCAGCGCCACCACCAGCCGTGATCACCACCACCATCATAGTCGACTGCCACCAGAAGCCGCTGTCCGCTGCCGCCCATCACTGCCATTCGCCGGCCACACCAGCTGTAGTCACTCATCACGCTTTTCTCTTCCTTTTTCCCTTCCATTCTCTTCATCCAATCATCCACACCACACCTCACTGTCACCGCCATCTTGTGACCATCACCGATGACTAGCCACTGTCTACCATCTCTGACCACCGTGAGCCATCGGGAGCGCTGTTTTCGTTGTAACCAACCACGACCGAGGTGCTCACCCGCCACCACCTTGCTCCCTCTCTCTTGTTCGTTCACTACCGTCTTGCTATCACACCACCAGTCATCACCGTCCTTCACTGTGGGCTGTCCCCATCTCATCCGTTGCTCGCTGTTGTCCGCCGTTCACCGCCAAGGTTGTCGAAGCAGCTGCTGCTCACCATGGCTGTTGCTACTACTTTGCCATGGTTGTTGCTACTACTTTGCCATGGTTGTTGCTGCTGATTTGGTTGGCTTTCTTGCTTAGGTTCTTGATTAGGTGACTTCTTAAACCTTGATTAGGATAATGGATGACTAATGGATATGTTTAGGGGCTGTTTAGGGGTTGTAAGTGGTTGATTTTGTGGTAGTTTAGTGGCTGATTTGAGGTTGAGTAGTTAGTGGCTGATCTTAATTAGTTTAGTGGTTGGTTTGGGATTGATCTTGTCTTAAATTGTTGGTTGATCATTGACAATTAGTGGCTGATTTGTGGGTTAATTAGTAGTTAATTGCAGTTTGTTTAATGGCCGATTGTGCTCGAGTGTTTGATGGCTTGATTTAGTGGAATTGTAGCTAATTTGATTATGGTTTGATTAGTGGTTGAATTAGAGCATGATGATTTATTTCGGCTTGTCATTGGCTAATGGGATTATTTATGGAATGGACATGCTATCCGTGTTTGAAATTTAATGCGTTTCATGACATCTTAGTTCATAGAAATTGGCACGTCATAAACACTTGGTATTGGCTAAATTGCAAAGATAAGAATTGGTATTCAATGAATGACGTATGTGCATGGTCATGAAAGTGCCATCTAAGCAAGGTTTCTAGACGATGCCCGATGGGTGTTCGGATGCCGTGTCGCGGTGGAGGTTGGACCGATGCTCCTTTATGGAATGCCGTCTAGTACCTAGCTTGCTGGATGGTGTTGGATCCCAGACATTACCGTGCCCAACGAAACGAGATGATGCCCAGTTATGTCGAAAGACCGGCGGGGGTTTGGTTGTAGCTTGAGAGGTCGTTAATAATCTGGACAATTACGAGTGTGATATGCATTGGGAAATGCTATATGCTTGAGATCGATGTTGAGCATGCCTAGATTGTGGATTGTGTTTTTCATGCTATGCCACGGTTTGTATCGTGTGTGTTTGGAGGAGCGTTGCTATGTTATGATGGTTATAAAGTGCAGGGCATGGGTGTGCACTAAGATAAGGTAAGATTGCCTGTGATTGTTGTGTGGTATGCTTGGTTGGGTCAGAATTGTATGTTGGGGCATTCCGGAGGTATATGTTATCTTAAGCGAGGTTTAGAAGCTTGCTTATTGAGTTTTATCTCATTATTGTTCTCTAACTATTTCAGACACCTAACTGTGACCCGTCCTCTTTTGCATTTTGGCGTGGCTATGGACATAGACATGGAGTTTACAGAGTATGTAGTTGGTCCAGACATGGCTTACCAGAAGCAAGAGTCCACTATTTGGGTTGACGAGGGTCTACCTGGGTGGAAGGCTCATCGGTTTATAGAATGGTTTATTCAAGAAAGGGATGTGGTATTTGGTCCCATTCGTGGTTTTGACGAACCTCTTGTGGGTGGTGTTGGGAGAAAGTCTAGGATCCCATGGATCTAGATCCCCTAGACGGGGAAGTATCCAATCTGGAGTTTGACCCGGATGATATAAAGTCCGATCTTGAGCTGCCTCCCAGTTACCATTAGTAGGGTTGATAGGTTTGGATACCCCATCCTTTTTGGACCATTCCTCTTTTTGATAGAGAAGCTAAGCTAACCTGACTGCCGATCTCTTTTTGTATGCGAGTAGTCTATTAGGAAGTGCCTCTAGTAAGGCTTGTATGTATGAACCTTCCTAAGGTTGGCTTTATATTTATAAAAGTGGCTTCGCTTGTTTGTGTATCAATGGGTTTCCTTTACTATCCCTCTATGACTGTTGTTTGGGTTGTGTAAGTTCACTTCTGCATGCATTTAATTGTTAGTAATTTCGATTAGGTTAGTGATGCGTCCTAAGACGTCGCATTCATAACGATCATTAGTGGGATGTTAGCATGCTCGTAGGGATTGGGGCTTGTGTCGCGCCGCGCTTTTTGTTAGGACTTTCGGGATTTGCGCGTTAAGGAGGTATTTTCATGTAAGGGTCTCTCCCAGACCATACCTCACGTGATAGCAGATGGTAATTTCCTATTTAATCTAAGTTTGTGATTTTGGAGTCGCCACTAGTCATTATTGGTAGGTAGACTAGAACCTAATCGTGGTATGGGAGAAATACCACAATTCTACGAACCAAATATTATGAGTACAGGGGTTTGGTTACGTTATTGATCCCAAATCGAGATCCCTAATGCCCTTTCGGTATCTAAAAATGATACGATGTCTAACGTGTCATTGAAGTTTCCGAGGCTTACCCACTAATTCTATCCATTCTAATCGCCGGAAAATCAATTAAGAATTAAATGCGCAATCAATGTTAATCAAATCAATCAATCCTAAATGGTCTCTAAAAATGAAAATCAATCAAAACATTCAAACCCTAACGAAGCTTTAGAAGTTTATTCAAACCTTGAATTTGAAATTTTCTAAAAATGCCACTTGGGCACTTCCAAAAATTCAAACCTCACTTTCTAAGGTTGGCCATAGTGTTTTTGAATAATTCTGTGAATTTTTAAAATTTTTGATTTTTTTGATTTGTTTTTTGGAAATTGAATTTTTGAAAATTTCGTTAACCGAGAATTGATTTTTATGATTTTCTGAAAATTTTTATGAATTTTCCAATTTTCCAATTTTTATTGATTTTCTAAAATTTTCACATTTTTTATTTGTATTTTCTGAACTTTTTTTTATGAATTTTCTAAAAATTCTTGAATTTTTATGAATTTTCTATTTTTTGTTTTTATTATTTTTCTAAATTTTTCTAAATTTTTTCCAATTTTCCAAAATTTTTATGAATTTATTTATTTATTTTTTGTAATTTTTTTTATGAATTTATTATTATTATTATTATTAGATTATTTATTTATTATTTTTTTAAAATTCTCGTCCGGAAAATGAACCGAGCCGGCCCGATTCAACCTCGTTTGACTTGACCAAACTGGGCGTCGCCGGCGTCGATCAACTCCTCCGATGGGTACAGAGCCCAAAACGACGCCGTTTAATCCCTTTTTGATTGGGGCATTTTGTTGAACATGTGGTGTGCATGATTCTGTGTCGAACGTTTTCAAAGCCAATATTTGGGCTCATCGCCGATGACCTTCCGGCAATTATTTTGCCATTCCGATTGATCCATTATATTATCTATGCGTTCTATTTTCAGTCTAGCCTATTCGAAACACGGGCGAACGTTCGCCAGCCGGCGAAAAGCCTATAAAAAAAACTCAACTTGTAACTGTCTTAGATTGATTTTTACCCAACTTCGAATCCTAATTCTAGTCGCCCTAACCATCTAAATCGCCTGAAATGAATATCAACCTATCAAGCAAAGTCAAGAGAAGCTAACTTGGACAGCCTTGTGGCCACAGTGACTCTTCGATGAGGGTTCCCAACCTTTGGCGAGATGGTTCAATGGACGATCGAGACGATTCATGCATATTTTCCAATCAAAATGCAATCAATCGACATAAAACGTGATTAGAAAAAAGCCTTGAACATCCAGAAATACAAAATCACGATTAGAACAACATGAACAACAAAATTGAGTCAAATCATATTTTCTGAAATTTTTGGAAAAATCGTGACTATGAACAACGTTTACCTGCTTCGACAAAGGATCAGATGAAGTTTTCGAAGCAAATGGCGATTGTGGATCTCTTCCTCAGTACTTGGACTTCAATCTGGTGACTTCGGCTTTATCGGGGAACGTTTGGACATGTCGGCCGAGCTTGAATTTCAGAGCTTCACGACCATCTTCAGCAAAGATCAACAAAGGAGGAGGTCCTCCTTGAACGATTGATTCGCTAGCACCGTTCCGCTTGTCGGAGCCGGACACTCGATCAGGGGACCTCAGCTCCCTATTCTCTCTCTAAACTTTGCACTCTTTCTCTCTGTTTCTGTCTCTTCTCTCTCTCGGTAATTTCATCGAACACCTTCTGCTTTAATGTTCAGTTTTTTTCAGCTTTTTGTTGATCAAAATTCCCATCCAAATCCAGTTAGAACCGACTTAGATCGGTTAGATTGAATCTTTGGTGCCAGCTGGAGATTCTTCGGCTGGCCAAGTCAATTTTCACGTGATAAATTATCTTGAAAAGATTGGCGAAGTCACGGGCTGAAGAATATTTTTTTTTGGGTTTTGCATGTTCTGGGGTAGTTGGGTAAGGAAGACGAGTAGCTGGGTCGGGTTGGGTTGACCCGATCGACCCGCGGCAGGCCCGATTTTGTTTAAAAATCCAAATTAAGCCCAATTTCAATCGAATTTTCAAAATTAAACCCCAAAATTGAATTCCTCATCATATTTTGAACCCAAAAATGTAATTTTTCCCAATTTTTGATAAAATCATGTCTAGGATTTTTACATTTTTGTATTCGGGTTAATGGAGTTTTGTTCAATTTGCTATCCTAATAACCTGATTAGACAAAATTGATGCCAAAATTGAATTACCCACATCTGATTAACCCTAGAAACGGTGGTATCATGGTTCGACAATTTCATATTGGGCATGATTCCTAATTTAGGCTCAAAATTCTTAATTTTCAATTGAATTTTGGGGTTTTCTGATTTCTTTGACAAATTATGTAATTGGAGTAACCATTATGTAATTCAAGGTCCCAGAATCATTTGTTGTGAAGACACTATGACTTACGAATGACTAGAAAAGATTTAATTGCATTTTTAGTTTAATTCGGGTTTGATTTTGCCTAATTTTGGGAAAAAACATATACCTAATTGAAATTTTTCAAAATTGATGATGTATTAATGAAATTGAATTTAAAAGAAGACTAATGACTATTTTTATGGAATTTTTTTTATTCCATTTGCTATTTTTCTTGATTTTCTCACTTATTTTGACCAAAAGAAATTAATGAAAAATGCAGGAAAATGCTAAAAAAATATTTTTGGTTTATAAGTAGGTTTCTAGGCTTGGCCAAGATTCCTAGTCCTAATTTTGGGATTTTTGAAAATATGAAAAAAAATGAGTTAAAAATCAAGTGTCAACAGCTGCCTTTCTTTGGGATTGAGCTCGTTAGAAGTTGATCTCAAAGACAAGGTGATATCTAAGTTTTTAGTCGACTCAATGAACAAGATAAGATAGAAATTTCATAACAATTGATTAGGGATTTTGCTTTTGAAATTGGTGATCTAATCCAAAGGTTCTCTTTTTAGAACATATTTTGAAAGGTTCTTAATGATTGAAGGAGAAAAATTTACTTGTTTGTGAGTGTCTCTTTGTTGCTTATCTAAGGGCATGAATTGATGGTGGTGATGATTATTCAAATTATTCAGATTTCGTGATTTAAGGACGAATCCACGAACCATGAACACCCGAGGCTCCTCGCTTGAGGATTTGGAATTTGGCTAGTGGTTCCTCACCGGTAGGACTTTGGAAATTACCTAGGGGCTCCTCGCCTGAGGATTTGGAATTTGGCTAGTGGTTCCTCACCAGTAGGACTTTGGAAATTACCTAGGGGCTCATCACCTATAAGACTTTAAATTTGGCTAGGCGCTCCTCGCCTGTAGGACTTGAATTTGCCTAGTAGTTCCTCACCAGTAGGACTTGAATTTGTCTAAGGGCTCATCACTTGTAAGACTTTAAATTTGCCTAGGGGCTCCTCGCCTGTAGGACTTAAATTTGCCTAGGGGCTCCTCGGCTATAAGACTTGAATTTTCCTAGTGGTTCCTCACTAGTAAGACTTGAATTTGCCTAGGGGCTCCTCGCTTGTAGGACTTTGAATTTGCCTAGGGGCTCCTCACCTATAGAACTTAAATTTACCTAGTGGTTCCTCACTAGTAGGACTTGAATTTACCTAGGGGCTCCTTGCCTGTTGGACTTTGGGGGAAGACTTCAAACAATAAATGCCTTGACCATGAGTTATGTGATTTTGAGGTTTCACTAACCTTTGTATGGTTTTTTTAATTGACCAAAACTATTTTGAAAAATAGTTTTGAAATTAATCAAAACTTGTTTGAAGCATGGTTTTTTCTTAGCTTACCACAAACTGTTTGAAAACTTGATTTTAAGTTGACCAAAAACTTTTGAAACCTGGTCCAGCAACATGCATTCCTTGCATTAATGCATTTCAGATAATCAAATTTCCTTTTCAAGGAATTATTTGAACAAAATGCTTGCAATCTTTCAAGAAATGCTTGAAATGATCATTTGGGAGACTTTCATTAAAAAGGATTTGTTTCAATCTATGAGCTTGGTCTTTTCTTTGTTTGATTGAAACAGGACTTGTCTGAAATCCCTCAATTTTATCTTTTTTAACCAATCTTTAGATGTTTGGAGATATTCACAATGTATATAATCCAATTGATCTGATAAGGTCTTTCAAAAAGTTGCAGTGTTGGCTTAGTCAATAGCTATTCAAAGGATAGACATTTTGAGGCCAATAAAAAGGATTTCGTCATATTTGACTTCGGATCTACAAGTTAAGAACCTCGAGGACAAGACAAGATATTATTACATACAGTTCTTTGAGTGATGATTTCTTGTCATAAAGTCATGTTTCTACTCTCAATATTCTAATTTGAATATTCTTTGGGGAGAGGTTGTATTGTTGGTGTTGGGTAG
Source organism: Syzygium grande (assembly GCA_024733475.1). Classification (NCBI taxonomy): domain Eukaryota; kingdom Viridiplantae; phylum Streptophyta; class Magnoliopsida; order Myrtales; family Myrtaceae; genus Syzygium; species Syzygium grande. The sequence goes on from JAMXDD010000004.1 coordinate 17,215,314, forward strand.
GCTCAAAAGGCTCATTTGCTTGAATTCAGGATTTTTATGAAATTGGTGATCTTTTTTGGCATCACCACCCTTTTCCTCTTTTGTCCGCTAGGGATCTTTTTTATGAATATCAGAGTCCCCTAGACATTCATTATAATCTCTTTTCTTTTGCTCATTCTCACTTGTTGTGATCTATGATCTCTCGTGATTTTGGCTTTGCTTTGTCATGACTTTTTGTCATTTCAAGCTTTCTTTTGAACTCTCTTTTTCTTTCTAATTTTCCTCGGGCACTTGGCCTTGCTTTTACCAGACACACTGCTTTTTCATGCTCCAGATTCTTTTGCTTTAACTTTTTTTGAGTTCTAAGGACTCTGTGTCATGCCCTTTTATTTCTTATCTATTAAAGTGGATCATATGCTCATGCTCCAATGTGAAGAGATGATCACCAATTTAGGATTCTAAAATAAATATTCAGGCTCAATTGAGCTGTGCCAAAGGTAATGTGTTTGGGTTTAAGAAATAAAGTGCTCTTCTTCCTCTTGAGATGTCTTGAGCTTTCATATGACTTCATTTGAAGTTATCACAAAAAGATTGATGCAAAAGTATGCAATAAAATCTTTCTCGATCCTATTCTCCATAGCTGTCAATCATAAACCTCCCGATTTACCCCAATGTAGGGTGGTTCTTAATAGGGTTGTTTTGGAAAAACTTCTCTACTGTTTTGACTCAAATTTGATTTGCAAGGGGTAAGCATGTGTTTGGTATAATGAAATGACTACCTTTCATCATTTTGATCCATGTAATCATTGTGAACATCCCTTATTTCCTTCGGATGAGTTTTTCTCACTCACTTCTTTATTTTGGTTTTGATGTATAGGGGATGTTTTTGGATATGGCTTACCTTTCATCATTTGAAGGTCTTTCCATTCAATTTGATCCAAACTTTTGTTTGAAACTTTTTAAAGCCTTTTGTCAAACTATCCCTTTTTGGGAAATTTTGATACTTCATGGATTTTCAAAGAAAGCGTGTTTCAAAACTTTTGATTGCAACATTTTTTTAGGTATATTCTTTTCAAAACAATGTGTTTTGTTTTGCTCAATTTTAGTGTTATTTTGCTTGGGAAAAAAGAAGTTTGTTTTTCTCTTAAAAAGGCAACTTCTTTAACACATGCACTCACGATTTAGGGATACCTGTCTAATCAACTTATCAAGATCCCTCTTGTTTGCATGTTTTTGCTTTGGTTCCACTAGAGATTTTTCTTTTGTTGCTCCCTTTTCTTCATCTCCTTGAGGATGATAAAAAAAAAAGCACATTAGGGAATATCATTAGGGATTCTGAAACCATTAACGGGTTCGGACTCCTTTTGCTTTCTTTTGAAAAATAGAGAAACATGTTTATGAAATGCATGGTATGCATGATATACATGGTATGCACATGTTATAAAGTGACCCCAATCTTTTCTTGAATGTTTGTCTTCATTTCATTGGTAGAAAATCTTGACAGCATCTGCATTTACAGGATAGACCAATTTTGTTCCTGTCATATCTATAAGAATCAATGCTCCTCTAGAAAGAACTTTCTTGACAATGCATGGACCCTCATAATTCAGAGTGAATTTGCCACGAGAATCTGAATTGTTTAAGATGACTTTCTTCACTACTAAATCCTCTGTTTTAAAATGCCTTGGTTTCACTTTTCAATTAAAGGATTTAGCCACTCTTCTCTGATAGGCTTGTCTATGGCATATATCTCTTAATCTCTTTTCATCGATCATATTGAGTTGTTCACATCTTTGTTGAATCTACTTAGTATCTAAAAAGCTTCAATTGAGATAGTATCCTTAATGAAGGAATTTCTGCTTCAACAGGTAGCACTGCTTCCATTCCATAAATCAACGAAAACGGGATTACTTCGATTGATGTTCGAATTGAAGTTCGGTATGACATCAGAGCATATGGTAACCTTTCGTGCCAATCATGATAATTTTCAGCAATCTTAGCTAATTTTTTCTTGATATTCTTATTTGCCGCTTTAACTGCTCTATTCATTTGTGGATAATATGGAGTTGAGTTCAGATGTCGGATGTGAAAGTGTCCGAGTAAATCATCCACAATCTTATTATTTAGATTTGAGCTATTGTTCGTAATTATTGCTTCTGGAACTCCGTATCTAGCAATAATGTCCTGCCTAATGAATCTTGCAAAATTTTTGGCAGTAATATTCGTGTAGGAGTTTGCTTTAATCCACTTAGTGAAATAATCAATAGTGACCAGGATGAATCGATGCCCATTCAAGGCATTGGGGTTGATTGGATCGATCATATCAATGTCCTACATTGAAAATGGCTAGTGCTCAGACATTTGATGTAGCTCATTTGGTGATGCATTGATTTTTTCTCCATAAACTTGATATTGATGATAACATCTCATGTGTCGGATGCAATCTGTTTCCATTATCATCCAATAATATCCTAACCTCATAATCTTTCAGGCTGGAAAATGTCCATTAATGTGCGATCCACATTCACCCTCATAAACTTCTTTCATGATCTAATTCATAATCTTTCAGATCCACATTCACCCTCATAAACTTCTTTCATGATCTGTTCAGCTTCTGTAGCATCCACATATCTTAATAGGGTTGAATCAAATGATTTCTTGTAGAGGGTTTGACCGCTAAGGAAGAATTTGTTGGCTATCTTCCTTATAAATTTCCTGTCACCTGATTAGCTTCCTTCAGGAAATTGTCCTGTTTAAAGATACATTTTGATGTCATGATACCATGGTTCGTTGTCAAACTCTGCCTGGACCATCATGTAATGAGCTTGTTGTTCAAGAATATTAATTCTCAATGGTTTTATATCCATACCATCTTCAGCTTGCAGTAAGGATAACAAAGTTGTAAGAGTATCTGTAAAATAATTCTGAACTCTTGGAGGATAATCGAATGTTACTTCTTCGAAGCTTTCTATCATCTTTTTCAAGTGTATGTGATAAGAAATTAGTTTGGCATCTCGAGTTTGCTGTTCATCAGTTGTTTGCAATATGATGAGCATAAAATCTCCATATACTTGCAATCTCTTTACTTTCATTGAGAGGGCTAATTGTAAGTCAAGAATACATGCTTCGTATTCAGTGACGTTATTGGTGCATAGAAATACCAATTTCGCAGATATCGAATAATGTTGTCCTTTTGGAGAGATCAGTACTGCCCTAGTTCTTGATCCAGATAAGTTGGCTGCACCTTCAAAATATATAGTGCATTTATCGTCGACCAATGTCAATATATGATCATCAAGTTGTTCTTCAGGATTGGCAATATTCTACAAATTTTTTGCCAACATGTCTTCTATGGCTCGCCCTTTGATTGACTTTTGGGATGAGTTTCTGATGTCAAATTTAGATAATAAGACTTGCAACTTTTTTAACTTCCCGACCAATGAGGGTTTCTCAAGAAGGCAATTGATCGGATCATTCTCAGTCACTAGCAAAATTTGATGATGAAGGGTGTATTGCCTTAATCCGTGTAATACACAATTCAATGCAATGCATGTCTTCTCGACTGCCGGGTAATTCATCTATGATGTTGTGAACTTCTTGCTCAAGTAATAAATGGCTTGTTCTTTACCATCATTTGGTCTTCTTTGTATAAGCACTGCTCCTAACGACTCATAATGAATCGTCAAATGTAAGATCAGTGAAACTCTAGGGATTTGTGGTGAAACAGGCAATGAGTCGAGAATGCATGCTTCATATTCAGTGACGTTATTAGTGCACGGAAATACCAATTTCGCAAATACCGGATAGTGTTGACCTTCTGGGGAGATTGGTACTGCCCCAGTTCCTAATCTAGATAAATTGATTGTACCATCAAAATATATGGTCTATTTATCATCAACTAGTGTCAATATATGATCATCAAGTTATTCTTCAAGACTGGCAATATTCTGTAAATTTTTTGCCAACATGTCTGCTATTGCTCGTCCTTTAATTGACTTTTAGGATGAACTGTTGATATCGAATTCTGATAACAAAACTTATCACTTTGCCAATTTCCCCGACCAAGGAGGATTTCTCAAGAAGGTATTTGATTGGATCATTCTCGGTTACTAGCAAAATTTGATGATGGAGGGTATACTGCTTTAACCTGTGTAATACCTAAATCAATGCAATGGATGTCTTCTCGACTGCTGGGTAGTTCATTTCTTGATATTGTAAACTTTTTGCTCAAGTAATAAATGGCTTCTTCTTTACCATCATTTTATCTTCTTTATACAAGCACCGCTCCTAACGACTCATAGTGAATGATCAAATATAAGATTAGTGGAACTCCAAGAATTTGTGGTATCAACACTGGTAGGCATACCAAATATTCTTTGATCTTGTCAAAGGCTTGTTGACATTTCGCATCCCACTTTACTTTAGCATTTTTCTTCAACAATTTGAAGAATGGTTTAGTAGTCTTAGAAAGCTGATAAATGAAACGGGTAATGTAATTTAATCGCCCCAATAGGCTTTTCACTTCTTTTACCGTAGAAGGAGTCTTTAAGTCGTGTATTAACTTGATCTTGGAAGGATCTATTTCGATTCCTCTATTACTGACCACAAATCCTAACAGTTTGCCAGATTTTGCCCTAAATACACATTTATTAGGGTTCAATCGCAACTTGTACTTTCTAAGTCTTTCGAACAGTTTGTAAAGCACCTCAACATGGTCTTCTCCTTGTTTGGATTTTGCAATCATGTCATCCACATGTATCTCGATTTTTTATGCATCATGTCATGGAACAAAGTTACCATTGCTCTTTGATATGTGGCACCGGCATTTTTCAAACCGAAAGGCATCACCTTGTAACAAAATGTGCCCCATAGTGTTATGAAAGACGTCTTCGCCTTATCATTTTTCTTTGTGAGGATTTGATTATATCTTGAGAAACCATCCATGAATGAAAATGTTTCGAACCTAGCAATGTTATCCACTAATACATCGATATGTGGAAGCGGGAAATCATCCTTAGGGCGTGCTTTATTTAGGTCGCGATAATCAACACACACCCGTACTCGACCATCTTTCTTCATTACAGGTACTATGTCGGTAACCCATTCTGGATATGGTACTACTTCAATGAAACCGACTTTGAGCAATTTCATCACTTCTTCTTCTTCTATTTTCTTCGCTAGTTCTGGCTTTGTTCACCTTAGTTTTACTTCTTTGGTGGAATACCTGGATCAATTGGCAAAACATGCTCAAGTATGCTTAAGTCAAGGCCTGACATGTCAGCATAAGACTATGCGAATATATCTTGACATTCCATGAGCAAATCTATGATCTTTCTGCCTCTGCTGAGGGAAGACTTTCTCCAATCTTAACTTCTTTGGGATTCTCTTTATTGCCCAGATTAACAGTGATCGGTTTCTCTAACGTGAGTAGCTTTGATTCTTCATGACGGATCCATTCTCTTCTGATCCATTCGTCATCTTCATTATCCACTTCAATATCGCAAGTGATCTCCTCGAAAGATTTGGGTCACATATAAACCAATTATGGATATGCGAATGTTCATGCTTGACATGTAACAGACATGATTAGCAATTACGTACAAAGTAAATAACGTACATGGTCCTATGAAAACCCTTTGAAAATTCATTTTGAAATTTATTTTGAAAGAACATAAAGACAAAGCTAGTTCTCATATCATCAGACTTTCTTGCTCTTAAAATCATTTTCGCAATGAGGAGCAATATAGAAATCCAAAGCCTCAAGCCTCACAAATGAGGATAATGTTTATCATAGGTTTGGTTTCGTTTCTACATGTCCTTAACAAAATATTTGATCACTTTGATTGAATTGAAAAATGCGATTACATCTACATCAAAAGGAATGCAAATTATAACTATACTGAAATTGCAAATGAAATCACAGGAAACTTGAAATTGCAATCAACAAAATGCAATTAAAAAAGCTAGTAGCAAAAGTTTAAGAGAATCTTCCTACTCCAGTGCGTAGGTAACTTCCGCCTCAGTTATGATAACGTTAATGGTGTTCTCTCCAAATAAATTTAGCAGAACAGATTCCTCTTTTGCATGTAAGTTTTCTTCTTGAAGTAGCTTGGAAGGTCCAAGAAAAGTTTCCATAATGTAGATCCGATGATAGGGAAGCTCTCTAGCTTTGCCCTTCCATATGGATAGATTAATGATGCGATCACCTCGACCCTTACAGCCTCCATGATTCTTTCAACCTTGGCCTTAGCCTCCATGGTGATCTTTAGTATCATCTGGAATATAACCTACTCCGTGCTTCATTCTTGTAGCAAAAGGAGTGATAGGTTCCTTGATTTCTTGGGATTTCGATCCAAGACCATTACTGGGAGTAAATCCATACTGGCATAATACCCTTCCAAATATAATAGATGGTGTTGAGAACTCCAGAGATTTTATGATACAATTGGCAGGAATTTGCACCATTGAGATCATTTCGAAAGAATGATAACTTGGTTCTTCTTTCACTTCGGGTTTGACATACGGTATTGCACTCTCTTTATAAGTGATGAAATCTGTCTCCCCCGTGTATGGTGATCATCTTGCTATTAATGATAAACTTGACCTTCTGATGGAGACTTGAAGGAATGGCGCCAGCCATATGAATCTAAGGTCTTCCGACCAACAAGTTGAAAGTCCTCATGATATCCACTACTTGGAAGTCAATTAGGAAAGGCACAAGGCCTATGTTCACCTCGAGCTCGATATCGCCAATAATGTCTTTCTTCATTCCATCGAACGAGCATACTATTACCTTGGAAGGTTTGATGAGCTCTTCGCTAATCCCCAAGCGATGCAGTATTCTTAGTAGACACAAATTAAGTACGGAACCATTATCAATTAGCACTCGTGACACCTCCTTGCCTTGGCATTTGACGGTAATATACAGGGCTTTATTATAGGAATGCTCGTCAATTGAGAAATCTTCATCGGAGAAGGCAGTTTGATCCTTCGGAAGAATAGCACTAACAAAGTCTTCCAATTGTACTTTATTAATCTTCTTCGGGACGTGCACCTCATTGAGAAGCTTCATAAGCACCATTTTGTGGCTTTCTGAAGTCTTGAAGAGATCCAATAGAGAAATCTGTATCGGCATCTTTCTTAGCTGTTCAATTACCTCAATTTCACTCGTCTTCATGACTGAAAGCAACTGTTTAACATCTTCATCGGTTACTCCTTTATTTTCGTGTTCACTATCCTTCGGGGCATTGCATCTCCCCGATCAGGTTATGGCATCGACTTCTTTGGGAGAGTAATTCCAAAGTACACATTTAGTGTCAAACTTTTCTTTTGGAGGGAGAGTGATGATCATAAGCTGTGTTTCTTCTTCTTCGATCCTTAGCTGATCAATGGGAAGTTGGACAGTGATTGGTTCGATAGGGTGTTCCTCCTCCTTATATTTAATCGTGTAATTACCGGAAATGATCGCATTGATTGATTGACTGGCTGATTCGCCTTTATTTGTGGTTGGTTTTGTGATGTCTTGTCGCATGTCTAGCAGGACTAAGAATGGAATAGCTTGGCGGGCCTCGAATGTGCGAATTCTTGTTGACCCAGTTGTGTGAATATGTGCATGGATTGTGTGTTAAGTTTGTGCCATGGCTGTTTTGAATTGATTGTCTAATGGGGCATGTTGATTCATGAGATTGAATGTGCGAGGAGCAAGTGAATGCCCAAATGCGAATGTTATAGCTATGAGTGTGCATCTCAAGCATTGGCACGACATGTGCATATACAAGTGTGCCTGAGTGACATGTGCACTGTGATCACCTAAAATGCCCTGATGCATATTACGCGTGGTTCAGATAAAAATTAATGTCTGTGAATGTGTGATCACAATAAAACTTTATGCGTTTTACGCGGGGTAGTGAATCAGTCCTGAGGTGTGTTATGCGGGATGATGCCCGGTTTACCAGAAGATGACCAACCTGAGGCATTTTATGCGGGTAATGTGTCATGGACCTGATGTATTTAACAAGGGTCAGAGGAGAAATTGATAAATGGCAATAGTGCTAGCATGCAAGTGTACGATAATGCATTGATGAGGCATAAACATGAGTGCGAACACGAGCATATGCATGACATGCGTCATGACATTGTGATACATGTTTATGTGCCGTGATTGAATTCTGTGGCGTGATTGCGATTATTTATCAAATGCCTAACCTGCAGGGTCAAGTAAGGTTCGGATTTGGGCTCGAGGGCCAGAATTATTTATGTTTTGACTTGTGTGGTTGTTTAGTACTCGTCAGGAGGTACATGTTAGCCTAGTTTAGGTTTAGGAAACTACTCACTGAGATTATTCTCATCGTTGTATAAAACCAACTTTTTAGACCCCTAGCCTTGAGATGCTTGAAGTTCCAGTACGTTTTGGGATTCCGCATTATATAGAGAGGACGAGGACGATACACCCCGTAGGGAACGGGGAGTCGTACATTAGATATTACACTTTAGCATAGGTGGACGTGGGGGAATCACATTACCAGACCCACGAATATGTGGCTTGGTGCTTTAGGGATGATCTCGGAAAGTATGGTCCTCTTCGAACTTTTGATATCCCATTTACCGGGCTGGGCACCCGGTGTCCCCCGATGCCCCGATGGAGAAGTGACTGACCCTGGTACTTCAGTTGGGGAGAGCTCGAGCTCGGATGGTGTACCCATAGAGTACGAGGTGGATGAGGCCGATCCAGTGGACATGGAGCTGGATGACAAAGAGCCAGAGCCAATCGAGGAGGACCTTGTACCGGAGGTCGAGCCTGAGGATATGGTCTCGGAGGAGAAGGCTGCAGAGGCCGAGCCTGAGACGGACTCATCAGGTTCCGAGGAGGAGATGCCTGACAGCTCTTCATCCTCGGAGTCTTCTGATTCCGACCCAAACTGGGCACCATAGGAGTTAGCATTTGCCTCAGATTGGTAGGGCCAGTACCTTTTTGACCAGTGTCCTGCCTTTAGTAGTAGACTGACCCCCGAGCCACTTACCCCTTTTTGTCAGTAGTGGCCTTTGACCTGTTTTTGATTTTTGATGATCGGGCTGTACATGGATATTGTATATGGTTCCCAGTAGTAGTGTAAGTGTTTATTTTGTAATCATTGTTGTTCGTTTTTTTGTGGCTATCCTTGGTTATGTGTTATAAAATTATTCGGGTGGTTTTAAATACTTCCGCATGTGCTTTAAATCTCTATGTTGGGCGTTGGGTCGGCAACGCGTCCTGGGACGTCGCACTCGAATCGACCTTTGCGAGGGATGTGGCGCGCTGTAGAATGCGAGGCGTGACAATCACCGCTTCAATCTTCGTTGGATCTATGGAGATTCCTTCTCCGGAGATTACGTGTCCAAGAAACGCAACTCGATTAAGCCAAAACTCACACTTGCTAAACTTAGCATACAGTGTATGTTCTCTTAACGTTTGTAAGACCTTTTTCAAGTATACTTCATGTTCCTCGGAACTCTTTGAATGCACTAAAATATTATCTATGAAGACAATGATGAACTGATCTAAAAATTCTTTGAATGCCCTATTCATTAAGTCCGTGAAAGCAGCAAGGGCATTAGTCAGCCCAAACGGCATTACCGTGGACTCGTAATATCCATACCTCGTCCTGAATGTCGTCTTCGGAATATCCTCCTTTTTTTATTCTCAACTAGTGATACCCCGTCCTTAAGTCAATCTTAGAAAATATCGAGGCTCCTTGTAATTGATCAAACGGATCGTCAATCCTTGGAAGAGGATATTTATTCTTAATCGTCACCTGATTCAGCTGACGGTAATCAATACACAGCCTTAACGACCCATTCTTCTTCCTTATGAATAAAACTGATGCTCTCCATGGAGACGCACCCGGTCGAATGAAACCTTTATCCAATAGTTTCTACATCTGAACCTTTAATTCTTTCAACTCCGACAATGACATCCTATAAGATGGCTTCGAGATTGGCTCGGTCGGGGGCCAACTCAATAACAAACTCTACTTCTCTTTCTGGTGGCAATCTCGGCAATTCCTGAAGAAAAATATCGGGAAAGTTGCACACCATTGCTATATCCTTTAGCCACACTTCTTTCGCTGTCAAATCAACCATACTTGCTAGGTAACCTTGACACTCTTGATCCAACAATTTGGTTACTTCTATTGATGAAACCCAAGGGATCGAGGTTCTCCCTTGACTTCCTATAAACTCAAATCTAGGGTATCCAAATTTAACTAAACTGAATCACCCTATTGCTGCAATCCATTACAGCATTCTATTTGACTAACCAATCCATGCCCACTATCACATCAAAGTCATACATGGTCAAAATAACAAAATCTATCCTACTTTCTAAACCACCAATTACTATTTTACAGTCCGGGCATCCTAACGATATGCATATCTTATCCATTAATGGTGTAGTCACGCATAACCGCATTTCTAACAAAACAAGTTTCAATCCAGCCAATTCAACAAATTGAGTAGACACAAACGAGTGCAACGCCCCCAGATCAAACAGAGCATATGCGACCTAATTACGTAGAGAAACCATACCCGTGATTACGCTCGACACATTCTCGACTTTCTTTCGCGCCATGGCATACACCCGTCCTTGTGCCGGTGGCCTGTTCTGACTAGTTGGTGGGGTAACACTAGTTGGATTCCCAATCCGAGGTGACTGCGATTGTGGTGATGGTCGACCCTTCTTATTTGAGCAATTCCTTATGTGATGTCCTATTCCACCACACCCAAAGCATGCCCCTAGTAACACTTAGGTAGGGACCACTACCATGATGTCTCCCACAACGCCTACAAGCCGAATTAGATTGATGCGACGATTTCTCGATATTCCTCCTTGCCGGAGGAACAAAACGTCGATTTCCTATCATCGGCCTTTCCCTTTCTAACGATTGTCCCTGGTTGAGGTATATCGTGATCCAAATGTGGCGGCTCTATCTATCATATCCTGTTCGATAGCCTGAGCCCTCTCATATAATTCTTCATAAGTTCTCAAATTCACCAGTATCATTTGACTGCGAATGTCAACCCTCAATCCATCTCGAAACCTTTGCGCCTTGTCCTCAAAATGGTCCACCATTCTCGGCGCAAAGTTAGATAGCCTGGCAAATTTTGCCTCATACTGATTCACAAACATTTGGTTCTGGTGCAGTATAAGAAAAGTCGTCATTTTCCTTTCTCGGGCATTTATCGAGTAATACTTCTCATTAAAAGCCTGAACGAAGACCGTCCAATTTTGATCTACACCCGTAGGAAACATTCAGCCCTGCATGGCTTTCCACCAATCATTCGCATTACCCTGCAGCCGATACACTGCCAACATCACTTTCTCTGCTTCAGTACACCCTAATAAAGTAAAAACTTTTTCCAATTCCTCGACCTATTTTGAGGCAGCCTCTAGGTCCCTTACTCCTTCAAGCTTTGATGGTTTCAGCTTCAAAAATTGTTCTACCAACTGATGCATCTATCGATTCCCATTTCCGTTACCAACATTCTCATTAACTAAAGCAGCTGTGGCCTCTGCAGCTTGAGTGGTCGCATTAGCTCACTCTTGAGCTTGTCTATCTATCAAATTCCCAATCTCTTCTAACACCCTGATAACTCCTTCCATACGTGGATCTTCCGCAATCGGAATCTGAGAGCTCAACGAGCCTCCCGCTCCTGCACCTCTCCTACTCATTCTCACGGGCTCACGTTACCCTCTTACCTGCTATAATTCTATACAGGAATTAGAGACCTAGACCAACTATACTAGTTCAAGCCCTAAGCACAAAACTCAACAAACAACACTCCACAACCAACAACCAACCGTCCAATCAATCAAATAACATCAAACCAACATCACCAAGCAACCAACAGGGTTCTCGTACTCACCTCAAGTCCTGCCGCACCTTTGTCTCGATCATCATTATAACCACAATAAACCACTCAGCAACCGGGGTTCGTACTCACAGGACATGCACAATCTACATACACATGGGCAAAAGTACACTATAAGTGCCATAACTTGTGTACCTACCACTTTGGTGCCATAACTTTTTTTTCGGATCACTTTGGTTAAAATGATAATAATTTTTGGACCTTTAGTGCTAAAATTTTTGAAAAATGCAGTACTAAAATTTTTGAAAACGATCATTTAAGTGCTAAAATTTTTACGATCACTTAAGTGGACATTCGCTCAAAAAATTTAAAAAAAAATGCCCACATACACTAAAATTGCATTCTCGGAGTTGGCAAGGATCGTTTTCAAAAAAATTTTAGCACTAAAGTGATCCAAAAAAAGTTATGACATTAAAGTGAGCGCCACACAAGTTATGGCACTAGTATACTTTTGCCCATACACATGCATTCTATGAAGGGCTCCCTAACTGACTATCCCGAAGTCATCGCTCCTTATCACTTCAGGTCTTGACCTTACTTGTATCGAGCTCACCTTGCTCTAATACCAAATCATACAGGGATGTCACGCTCCAAAGCCTATCGAGCTCGAGGCATCCCTCTTCGGTCGAATAATGCGATGTCCCAGGAAAACATCGCCGACCCAATCCAACAAATCAAAATTCGCACACGGTGGAAACGAATATAAATGCACCTGTACTATAAAAATGATGATGGGGTAGAGCATCAAGATAGTACATGAACTAACAACATCAACTTTTATACATTGCTATCGTACCGAGCATACAAACAACGTTACATACAAACTTAGCAAGACGAGCATCCAAAAACCACCAACACAACAAAAAGGGATGAGTGGTTGGATTAACTTAGCTTTATTATAGGTCGACCTATCTTCCAAAAAGTGACTGATCATGCCTACTCTATGCAACCCCTAAAACACCCTGGTGAAACCTAAGGGTCACCTTCCTCCATTTCTTCTGCTAAGTCTTCTGGCTCGTACTCCGGAGGATCACGTGGATCGCGATACAGAGGAATCGCCTACAACGGTTTTACAGCCTACGGCTCCTCTAGGGGTATCATGGACGGCTCCTTTGGATTGATGATCTCGCCATCAGGAGGGATGATCGCCATATGATCCCACTCACTAATGTTGAAATAGGGGATGTTGAAGCTCAGCGGGCCTGTCTCATCTAAACCATCTCGATAGGTCCATGCTATGTACCAGTAAGGCTTCCAGCATAATCAGCCCTCGTCAACCCAAACAGTGCTCGAATATATGACAAAAGCTCGGTCACCTCCTAAAAGGTACTCCATCTCCTAATTATCCACATGCCTAGGGATCCCAAAACGAGGAGGTGAGCCTCCTGGGCTCATGGCTGAGGGTCTGAAATTGTCGTTATACAACTGTGAGACGAATCTCAATAAATGCATAACCCAAAGCCCATATAGGCTCTCACGTACCGCTAGACGAAATACGCATAACACAACAACCAATCACACTAACAATCACATGTGATCCTATCTGGGATCCATCATGCACATCCCTACATGTCAGATAATAATACAACCAATCCATTCATGCCCTTACTCATCAAACACTATGTCACAAGAGGCAAACCACACTCGCGCACTAACTCACACCATGCGTTAACTTTCACAAATCTCGCACGTCAAGCCAAGTCCAGCTCATTCCCAACTTTCCATCACAACCACGCCCGCATAAAACTCATCAGGCTAACGATTTTTTAACCTCGCCAGGCATCGTCACCCCGTTGAGTCGGGTATTGTCACCTCGTCAGAGACGGCATCATCCTGCGTAACACGCCTCAGGATAAAACCTACCCCGCGTAAACGAACACGCCTCAGGGTACCACTTTTTCAACCATTCCAATCATCTCGTACCATCGTACCACACATATCACATGGCCATACATAGCTCACGATCGTACAATCACGTGCCACACATACATTTCACAAACACACCTCACTATTGCATAACTATACCACACAGCCACACACATACTCAACACGCGGCCTCATTGCACGGTCACATCATCACATCTTCAAGACCACACACATAACACACGATTTCACTACATTCAGCCCAAAAACACATTCCACAACCAGCCAACAATCATCCGTCACACAATCGCTCATACGAGCCCATTCAAGACATAGAATTACCAATCAAACTTACAATTCAATCCAGGTCATTCCGTATCACAACAGCCCCATTCGAGCCTTCTAAACCACACATATTCAGTCACCAAATCAGTCCCTAACAACCTAATATCTAGCCCCCTTCACATGCCTCAAACAGCTCCTGAATTACCCAAACCAAGTTCTAAACAGGTTTAGCAATACCCGAGGTCCTAGAGAGGGTTTTGGGAAGTCACTTTCCTTAAAAGGGATGACGAATGGGCTAGGCAAGTGGCCGGAATAGCTTGACCAAGAGCAGTAGTCGAGCAGCGACGCCGGCGACTAGGCGAGCTTAATCCGGCTGCAACACCATGGATGGGCGGTCGTGCGACGGTGTCGGCAAATTGGGGGCGGAAAATGGGGATGTATGGGCTAGGGGAGGACGGTCAGGGGTGGCTCGGTGGTAGCTGGGTCGTATAGGACAGGGTGAGACAGAGAGAGAAAAATGGAAGGCGGTGAGGTGTGGCCGAGAAAGAAGAAAAAGCATTGACAGGGGATGGTTGGTCGGCGGCGACCAGGCGGCTGGGTGAGCTGGTGTCCAGCCAAGCTGGGCTCACGCACGGGGGAGGAGGGAGAGAGAGTGCCGATCGGTGGGGTGAAGAGAGAGAAAGTGAGAGTGAATTATGAGAGAAGTAAGAGAAATATATATATGGTGCCCAAAAATTGAACTTGAAAACCTCACCAGAAATTACCAATTTACCCCTCTAACTACCACACCAATCCAAGGGCCAATGTTCAATCTTATCCAAATCCCGACGGCCCACATTTAATCTTATCCAATAATTCAAGGGCAAAAGAGTAATTTGCTCATAGGAAGAGAGGGGCATTCTTGTCCTTCCATTTTCGACCATACATGGTGATTATCAGTCCCCTGATTAAATCCAATCTGAAAAATTCATTCGCGGTGCATAAGGGCAAAACGATCATTTTTCCGGTCCCGAACCGATATCTTTTTTTTTCAAAAATGGGTGGCCCCAAGGTTGGCCACACCAAAAACGTCATTGGCCGCTAAAAATTGTCACTTTCAAAATTCTCGATTCCCGAGCCTGGATTTCAAGAAATGCTTAAAATCAAATAATTGCGACTTTAGCTTATCTCTTACTAACGGGTGGCTCATTGAGATTACGCGCTTTCGACCCGTGACTGACACTAAGTC
Source organism: Syzygium grande (assembly GCA_024733475.1). Classification (NCBI taxonomy): domain Eukaryota; kingdom Viridiplantae; phylum Streptophyta; class Magnoliopsida; order Myrtales; family Myrtaceae; genus Syzygium; species Syzygium grande. Next base: position 17,230,576 of record JAMXDD010000004.1, read on the forward strand.
AAGTCACGTTTAAGTTTGCTCGAACTAAGGCGACCTCGATTGTCATGTAATGACGAGGGTCTATCGCTAGTTCCCTTTGGACAAGATCAATAAAATAGATCGGTCTCTGTTGACCCAAAACATTCCTCGTCAATCATTATGGTCAAAGGTCGAACCAAAGTCAAGTTCTTTGATCAGCGAACTCAATCCCGTGATGGCCTTACTCCTAAGGTTAATATCCCGAGAATGCGCGATTCCAGGTGAGATTTCACTATAAGTGCATTGGCCAAAATATTTATTTCATAAATCCCGAAAAAGGATCGAAAATTCGGAATGTTACACATCTAACGTTCCCAAGGCTGAATATGGGAGATAAATCATACAGAAAGCAACCCAGCTGAAGCTTGCAGTACATCTTTTTGTTGATTTTGGTATTTGTTTAATGAAATGACGGTTTTTGCCATGAGCATATTGGAGAAGTCCCATTTTAGGTAAGCTTGCCTAGCAATTACCGCAAAGGGAGGATTTAATCCCGTCCTTGATACGGGAAATAAAACGAATCTGAAGAAGGCTAGAATAAAAATCCTTGCAAAAGTGTTTCCCATTTCTTTCACCAATTTAAAGTAATTGTCCATCAAGTAAGATAGAAGAAATCTCCCGGTGTTTGATTTGATCAACTTTTCCACTTGAGGGGTTTTAAAGTTTAAAAATTCAGCTATAATACTTGCGGGTTTCAATCTAACTGGGGGTTCAATGGTTCTTGATCCGAAATCAATTCCAATGATTGCCTTATATTCTTTTAGTGTAGGTACCATCTTGTGCTCGCCCAATTGAAATGTGGTAGTGGTAACTTTCCAAAAATGGGATAATGCTTGGATTAGACTCACTTGGTACTGTAGGTTGATGAGCTTGAACAAATACCCGAGCCTTTCCCTCACGTATACTTTGTTATCCTTTGTTATGTTTACTCACTATGCCAAAAGCTCCTTTTTTGGAATAGGAATGATTTGTATGTCTAGTTTCCCCATTTCGATCTAAAGCATGTAAAAGAAAGTGATTATTATTCACCATGGATTACTAATTAATTTTAATGCCCCTATTTCACTTATATGTCCTTTTAAGGTAAGACGGAGGTTAAAAATACTTGCATGCCTCAAAAGTAATGCAAGTGTCATTTTGAATCCATTTAAACCTTAAAAGAGCATATAGTTGAGATCATGGGCAAATTCAATGTGTGATGTAAATGTCCATTTTGTCATACTCCATTTGGACCATAAAGTCCTAAACTATGGTTTACAACTTTAAATACATTGAAGTGAACGAACAAGCATTTGAATTACATGAAAAAATCCACCATGGACCTATACATTTCATCTAAAAATGAAAGAATGATCAAATGAAGTATGACGTCCTAATTATGCATTCTAAAATGAAAGGGCATTTAGACCAAGCATTGAATGTCATTTAGGCATTTTTTTTAAGAATGTGCCAACTAACATGCATAATTGTAAAAGAATGGAATGGAATGATACTTGCTTACCTTGATATTTTTATTTGGTTTTAGGTATACCAACCATAAAAATAAGCGAATGCAACTAGTGAAGTTTTGACGCTGAAAAGGGTAGGATATGTTAAAGGCTCAAAGTCATCACCTTGATGGACAAGGGATTCCATTCCAATAGGCAATCGACCTATAGTAATGGAATATTATTCCACCTTGACGATCGATATTGTATTTAAACAATCTCATGAGCAATTGGCCCATAGTTTAACCTGAACACATTCTTCCTAAGGGTAATCCTAAATGTAGCCGGGGTTGGATCACGAGTAGTGTGTGCTAATGATGTAGTGCTAAAGCAATTTAAAGACATGCATAGCAATTAATGACCAAACAATACTTCTAAAATTCATTCAAACCACATTTAATCCCAACACCATCTTGCAAAACAAGGATTAGCAAAGACAACACCCCTCATACCACCCGCTTGCAAAACCATTTAACACTATCGTTAGCGAGACGTACTTTGGATCCTTGCAAGCACAAAACATAAGCATATCGTTCTATCGATGCCTAAGTCCACTTGGAAAAGGTTTATTTTCCCTAGCGGAGTCGCCAAGCTCATCGTGCCGCGCTTTTTTTTTTTTTTTGGGTTTTCGGGATTTGCGCGCTAATGAGGTATTTTCATGTAAAGGTCTTTTCCAGACCATATCTCACATGATAGCGGAAGGTGATCTCTTATTTAGTCTAGGTTTGTGATTTTGGAGTCGCCACTAGTCATTATTGGTAGGTAGACTAGAAACCTAATCAAGATACGGGAGAAATACCATGATTCTACGAACCAAAGATTTTGAGTACGGGGACTTGATTACGTTATTGATCTCGAATCGAGATCTCTAACACGCTTTCGGTACCTAAGAACGATACGGTGTCTAACGTGTTATGCAAATTTTCGAGGCTTACCTACTAATTCTATCCATTCTAATCGCAAAAAGAACCAAACAAGCATTAAATGCACAATTGAAGTTAATCAGATTAATCAATCCTAAATGGTCTCTAAAAAATGAAAATCAATCAAAACATCCAAATCCTAATGAAGCTCTAAAAGCTTATTTATTTCATAATTTACATTTTTTAAAGGTTTTAGGGTTTTTTAGGGATTATAACCCCTGATTTAGAATTTTCCAAAAATGCTACTTAGGCACTTTCAAAAATTCAAATTTCACTTTTTATGGTTGGCCACGATGTTTTTGGACTATTCTATGAATTTTTAAAATTTCAAATTTTTTGAATTTTTTGAATTTTTTTTTAAAATTTTATTAACCGAGAATTAATTTTTCATGATTTTCTGAAAATTTTTATGAATTTTCCAGTTTTTCAATTTTTTTTATTGATTTTCTAATTTTTCACATTTCTTATTTGTAATTTTCTGAATTTTCTGAATTTTTCTGAATTTTCTAAAAATTTTTGAGTTTTTATGAATTTTCTAATTTTTTTGTGAATTTTCTGTTTTGCTGAATTTTTTTTTTCGATTTTCCAAAAAATTTTATATTTTTTTGATATTTTATATTTTTATATTTTTATATTTTTTTGATTTTTTGTGAGTTTTTTTTTTATTTTTTAGTATTTTTTTAATTTTTTTTTTAAATTTCCCGTCAGGAAAATGAACTGGACCAGCTCGATTCGACCGGTTCGGCCTAATCGAATTAGGCTTCGCCGGCGCTGGTTGCCGAACACCTCCTTCGGCGAGCCCAACGTCGAAATAGTGCCGTTTTGGGTGTTTTTCATTGAGGCATTTTCTGAAACACCTGATGGGCATGGTTTGGTGTTAAACTTTCTTGAGACCGCCGGTTTGTGATCATCTTTGGCGACCTTCCGGTGAATATTTTGCCATTCCGATTGCATTATTGTTATATCTATGTATTCTATTCTCAATCTAGCCTACTTGGAACATCGGCAGACGTTTCGCTGGCCAATGAAATTTAAGTCCGAAAAAAACCTAATCCATTTCTAACTAAACTTTGCATTTTCAGAACTTAAACTGTCACCATGCTCGCCCTAGCCGTCTAACTCGATTTCAATCTAGTACAAAAACATCAAACAGGGTCAAGAAAGCTGACTTGAGTAGCTTAATGCCACGGGGAGTGCTCCGGCGAAGTTTCTCGAGCTCCAGCGAAGGTTTTTAATGGCGGATTGACACGGTTTTGTTGGTTTACCAGTGCAAAATGCAATCAAACAATAGAAAACATGATTAGAAACTAGTTCTGAACATCAAAATACTGAGATTCATCGACAAAATTACACAAACATTCATATTGGGATTAAAACCAAATTCTGGAAAATTTTGAAAAAAATGACTATGAGCCGTCTTTACCTTCTTCGTTTGATGATTAAGAGAGATTTTCAAACTGATCCGAGCCTATGTAGTTGTGCCTTGACAGTTGAACTTCACCCTAGTAGCTTCTGATTCGCCGGAGTAGATCTCAGTGCGCTGGACGGAGCTCGTTTTCAGGCTTTTAGGATCAGCCGAGCCGATTGGAACAACCAGGAGAGAGTCACGGTCAATCCACGATTCACCAGTGCTCCACTATCCACGGTAGCACCGAACACTCGTAAAGGGACTCTCGACCCTCTCTCTCTAGATCCTTCTCATTGATTTCACCTCTTTCTCTCTCCTTTCCCTCTCTGGCCTTTCGTTGAGCATCACCCTTTGCAATCTTTAGTTTTTTTTCCTTTTTTGTTCATAAAAAATTCCCGCACAAAGTTTGTTGGAATCGACCTTGAATCGGTTAGGGTGATTCCTTGATGCCAGCTGGATATTTTCCAGCTAGCCAAATCAATTTGCACGTGTTAAATTAGCCGGAAATGATAGGTGAAGTTGCAAGTTTGAATTAGAATTTTCTGGGTTTGGTGTGTTCTGGGTAGAGGTGTCAAAATGGGTCATAAATCCATTTCTTAACCCATTTATTAGTAAATGGGTCATAAATGGGTTAGTTATATTTGCTAAATGGGTCATAAATGGGTAGAAGTCTTATATTAGTGTTAAATGGGTCATAAATAGGTCACAAATGGGTCATAAATGAGTTTACAACTGATTTAAACTCAATGCATTTCTCTCACCCTCACTCAATCTTGCAATCACTTATTTTGTACTCTCATTTCAGCTTGGGTATTAATTTTCCTATATTTAATTAAATATGAAAGTATTTTAGTAATATGGGTCTAATCGGGTATGGGTGGGGTATGGGTCGGGTCGGGTATGAGTCAACAAAATTGCATTGTGCATAAATGGGTCATAAACGGGTTAATGGGTCAATTTGGGTCGGACCATTTATGACCCGATCCAAACCCAACCCGACCCACCCATTTGACAGGTCTAGTTCTGGGGCAAACCGGGTAGGGAAGACAACCAACCCGGGTCGGGTCGAGTTGATCGGCCAACCCAGCAGACTTGGGTTGGTCTAAATTCACCAATTAAACTCAATTTTGACCCAATTTTCAAAATTAAACCCCGAAATTGAATTCCCCATCATATTACGAATCCAAATATGTGATTTTCCCCAATTTTTGTTATAATTATGTCCAAAATTTTCACATTTTTGTATTTGGGTTAATAGGATTTTATTCAATTTGATGTCCTAATGACTTGATTAGAAAAAAAAATTGATGCCAAAATTGAATTACCCACATTTGATTAACCCTATAAATGATGGTGTCATATTTTGACAATTTCATATTGGGCACGATTCCCAATTTGAGTTCACAATTCTTAATTTTCAATTGAATTTTGGCGATTTTTGATTTTCATTCAAATTGTGCAATTGGACCAACCATTATGTAATTCAAGGTCCTAGAATCATTTGTTGTGGAGACACTCTGACTTAAAAATGACTAGAAAAAATTTAATTGCATTTTTTGTTCAATTCGAGTTTAATTTTGCCCAATTTTGGGAAAAATATATACCCGATTAAAATTTTTCAAATTTGATGATGTATTCATGAAATTGGATTTAAAATAAGACTAATGACTATTTTTATGGAATTTTCTGATTCCATTTACTATTTTTCTTGATTTTCTTACTTATTTTGACTAAAAGAAATTAAGGAAAAATGGTAAAAAAAATTATTTTTTTTGGTTTAGAATTAGGTTTCTAGGCTTGGCCAAGATTCCTAGTCCTAATTTTGAGATTTTTTAAAATATGAAAAAAAAACGATCTAAAAATTAGGTGTCAACACAATGTCAATCAAATCAATCAATTCTAAATGGCCTCTAAAAATGAAAATCAATCAAAACGTTCAAACCCTAATGAAGCTCTAGAAGCTTATTCATTTCATGATTTGCACTTTTTTAGGGTTTTAGGACTTTTTAGACGTTATAACCCCTGAATTTGAAATTTTCTAAAAATGTCACTTGGACACTTCCAAAAATTCAAATCTCACTTTCTAAGGTTGGCCACAGTATTTTTAAACCATATTGTAAATTTTTAAAATTTTTGATTTTTTTGATTTTTTTTTTCAGAAATTGAATTTTTGAAAATTTCATTAACCGAGAATTGATTTTTATGATTTTTAGAAAATTTTTATGAATTTTCCAATTTTTCAATTTTTTTTTTTTTTATTTGTATTTTTTGATTTTTCTGAATTTTTTTATGAATTTTCCGAAAATTTCTTGAATTTTTATGAATTTTCTAATTTTTTTTTGTTTTTTTGTGAATTTCTTCTCTTTCTATATTTTTTTTGATTTTCCAAAATTTTTATGAATTTTTTTATTTTTTAGATTATTTATTGATTTATTTATTATTTTAAAATTCCCAATGGGAAAAATGAACCGGACCGGTCTAGTTCAACTTGGTTCGGCTTGATCGAACTGGGCGTCACCAGTGCCGGCGTCGAGCAACTCCTCCAGCGGGTACAGCGCCCAAAACGGCGCCGTTTAATCCCTTTTTGATTGGGGCATTTGGTTGAACATGTGGTGTGCATAATTCTGTGTCAAGCGTTTTCAAAGCCACCAGTTTGGGCTCGTCGCCGACGACCTTTCGGCGATTATTTTTCCATTCCGATTGATCCATTGTATTATCCATGTGTTCTATTTTCAATCTAGCCTATTCGGAACACCGGCGGACGTTCGCCAGCCGGCGAAAATTCTATCGAAAAAACTCAACTTGTAACTATCTTAGATTGATTTTTGCCCAACTTCAAATCCTAATTCTAGTTGCCCTAACCATCTAAATCGCCTAAAATGAATATCAACCTATCAAGCAAAGTCAAGAGAAGCTAACTTGGACAGCCTTGTGGCCACGGTGACTCTCCGATGAGGGTTCCTAAGCTCCGGCAAGACGGTTCAATGGACGACTGAGACGATTCATGCATATTTTTCAATCAAAATGCAATCAATCGACATAAAACGTGATTAGAAACAAGTCTTGAACATCTAAAAATACCAAATCATGATTAGAGCAACATAAACAACAAGATTGAGTCAAATCATATTTTCTGGAATTTTTGGAAAAATCGTGACTATGAACAATGTTTACCTGCTTCGACAAAGGATCAGATGAAGTTTCCTAAGCAAATAGCGATTATGGATCTCTTCCTTAGTGCTTGGACTTCAATTTAGTGACTTCAGCTTCGTGGGGGAACGTCTGGACATGCTGGCTGAGCTTGAATTTCAGAGCTTCACGACTAGCTGCTTAGGCAAAGATCAATAGAGGAGGAGGTCCTCCTTGAACGATCGATTCGCCGGCGCGGTTCCGTTTGTCGGAGCCAGACACTCGATCAAGGGACCTCAACTCCCTATTCTCTCTCTAAACTTCGCACTCTTTCTCTCTGTTTCTCTCTCTCTCTCTCTCGGTAATTTCGTCGAACACCTTCTCCTTCAATGTTCATGTTTTTTTTCAGCTTTTTGTTGATCAAAATTCCCACCCAAATCTGATTAGAGCCGACTTGGAATCGGTTAGATCGAATCTTTGGTGCGAGCTGGAGATTCTCCAGTTGGCCAAGTCAATTTTTGCGTGCTAAATTGGTTGGAAAAGATCGATGAAGTCACGGGCTAAATAAGATTTTTTTTCTGGGTTTTGCACGTTCTGGGGCAGTCGGGTAAGGAAGAAGGGTAGCCGGGTTGGGTCGGGTTGACCCGGTCGACCCGACAGGCCCGATTTTGTTTAAAAATCCAAATTAAGCCCAATTTCAATCGAATTTTCAAAATCAAACCCCAAAATTGAATTCCTCATCATATTTTGAATCCAAATACGTAATTTTTCTCAATTTTTGGTAAAATTAAGTTCAGGATTTTTACATTTTTGTATTCAAGTTAATAGGGTTTTGTTCAATTTTGTTGTCCTAATGACCTGATTAGGCAAAATTGATGCCAAAATTGAATTACCCACATCTGATTAACCCTAGAAATAATGGTCTCGTGATTCGGCAATTTCATATTGGGCATGATTCCCAATTTGGGCTCAAAATTCTTAATTTCAATTGAATTTTAGGGTTTTCTGATTTCTTTGACAAATTGTGCAATTGGACCAACCATTATGTAATTCAAAGTGCCAGAATCATTTGTTGTGAAGACACTATGACTTAAAAATGACTAGAAAAGATTTAATTGCATTTTTAGTTCAATTCAGGTTTTATTTTGCCTAATTTTGGGAAAAACACATACCTAGTTGAAATTTTTCAAAATTGATGATGCATTAATGAAATTGGATTTAAAAGAAGACTAATGACTATTTTTATGGAACTTTATGATTCCATTTACTATTTTTCTTGATTTTCTCACTTATTTTGACTAAAAGAAATTAATGAAAAATGCAGGAAAATGCTAAAAAAATATTTTTGGTTTAGAAGTAGGTTTCTAGGCTTGGCCAAGATTCCTAGTCCTAATTTTGAGATTTTTCAAAATATTGAAAAAATGGGCTAAAAATTAGGTGTCAACAGCGTGACATCCCCGTTTGATTGGTATTAAAACAAGGTTAGCTTGATCCAAGTTTGGTCGAGATCTGGAATGATAAGGTGCGATGGGTATTGGGATAGTGAGCTAGGAAGACCTTCTTTGATTGCAAGTATAGATTGCATTATGCCTAACTTGTGATTGATTGCTTGTGATTGTTGAATTGTTTCTTGATATTGTTCTCAATTCCGACGTTGTGTTGGGAATGGTGAGAGCAAGAGCTTTGCTGGTTTTAGGCTGGTAATACCTGCTTTGTGACCGTTTTGTTGTGGTTCGTTGCTTAAGAATTGTAGACTTGAGTGAGCGATTTAGGTCTGTAATTCCTTGATGGAATTATATAACAGGTTTCGTGAGAATCCTGTAAGATGAGCAACCGAGAAAGGGGAACCTGGGGCCAGCCTGGTAGGCAAGTGGGAGCTGCAGAGGACCCTCGAGTGGATGGGGTCTTGCAGGCCCTTGAAGCGATTGGAGATTTGATGGGACGGTAGGCTCAAGAACAAGTTGCTTTTACTACTATTGCGGCCGAGGCTGCTACTGCTGCCGCCGCAAATGACAATCCGGGGAATGGAAATGGGCAACGTCAAACACACTTACTGGTGGAACAGTTTTCGAAGCTAAAGCCGTCCAAGTTAGACGGAAAGGGTAATCCTAACGTTGCAACCCTTTGGGTAAAGGAGTTGGAAAAGGCTTTTGCACTTCTGAGGTGCTCAGAGGAAGATAAGGTAGTTTTGGCTGTGTATCAACTGCAAGGTAATGCCAGTGACTGGTAGGAGGCTACTTGAGGAGGGATGTTTCTGGGAGGCACGGTTCCGAATTGGGGTGCCTTCGTTGAAGCCTTGAATGGGAAGTACTTTTCAGAATGTGCTTGGGAATAGAAAATAGCAGAATTTCTATGACTTCGCCAAAATCAGTCGTCAGTCGATCGGTAGAGGCTGAGTTCGCAAGGTTGTCAAAGTACGCATCAAGAATGGTTAAGGACCCAGTGGATAGGATAAGGAGATTCCGGGATGGTCTGAAATTGGAAATTAGAAGTCAGTTGGTGCCACTAAACTTTAAGGAATATAATGAGCTTTATGAGAGGGCTCAATTGATTGAAAGGGACATGATTGAGAGGGCTGCCGCATCTGGATTGCGATATGTGCCGGCTAGGGATAACCAGCACTTTAGGAAGAAGCCTATGGAAGGGAATAGGCATTTTGTCCCTTCGATCAGAAAGAACTTTGGGAAGCCGGCATACTACTCTAATACCGCGTGCCGATCTTGTGGAAGGAGGCATGGGAATGGCCCTTGTCCAAGTAAGACTGGAGCTTGCTATAGATATGGCCAACAGAGTCATCAAGTGAATGACTGCCCAAACCGATTAGCCATACTGCCAATGCAACTGCAGCAAATGGAGTGGAATAGTAAGCTAGAACTATACTGTAACTTGAACCGACCTCAAGTACAAGGGAAGGTGTATGCTATGACAAGGAAGGAAGCAGAGGATGCGTCAGGGGTGATCACAGGTATGGTCTCTTTATTGGATCATGCTAGCTACGCTTTATTTGATCTGGGAGCTGCGCATTTGTTTGTGTCAGAATAGTTTGTTAAGTTAACCGGGATTAAACCAAAATTGCTAGAAGTAATTCTGCGTGTTACCACCCCTATAAAAGATGAAGTGTTAGTTTTGATAGCATGTCAAGGCTATTTGAATAGTTATTGGTGGAAGAGTGGAGAAGATTGATTTGGTGGTCTTGGCGATGTATGATTTTGATGTCATCATCGGGAAGCAAAGAGCCGTGATAGATTATAGTAGTAGGATGATCCAATTTAATCCGATTGGTCATTCTATATATGAGTTTGTGGGAAGCCGAGGAGGAACTTCAATCCCTTTGGATTTCGTTGCTAGAGGTGACTAAGCTATTAGACGAAAGATGCTAAGGTTACTTGGCGAATGTGGTTGACTCGTTGGCGAGAAACCAAGGCTAGAGGATATAGTTGAAGTGTCTAATTTTTTTGATGTCTTTCCTTAGGAATTGCCATGATTACTACTTGAAAGAGAAGTGGAATTTGTGATTGAGTTGGCCCCTAGGATAGATCCAATCTCTAGAGTGCCCTCTAGAATGGCCTTGTTAGAGTTGAAGGAATTGAAAGTTCAGATGCAGGAGTTGCTAGATAAAGGATTCATTTGTTTGAGTGCATCGCCGTGGGGAGCACTAATATTATTTGTGAGGAAGAAAGATAGTTCGTTGCATTTGTGCATCGACTATCGACAATTGAACCAAGTGACCGTCGAGAATAAGTATTCATTACCAAGAAATGATGACTTGTTCGATCAACTGCAAGGGGCTTCGATATTCTCCATGATCGACTTGAGGACGGGCTATGATCAGTTAAAGATCAAGAAGGAGGATATACTGAAAATGGCATTTCGTACGCGTTATGGACATTATGAGTTTACCGTGATGCTGTTTGGACTAACTAATGCCCGAGCTGCTTTTATGGATTTAATGAATTGGGTATTCGAGGAGTTTTTTAGACCAGTTTGTCATTGTATTCATCGATGACATTTTGGTATACTCAAAGAGACTTGAAGAGCATGAGCGACATTTGAGGATGGTTTTGCAAACCCTGAGAAAACATGCACTTCATGCCAAGTTTAGTAAGTGCAAGTTTTGGCTCAATTGAGTAGCGTTTCTTGGACATGCGATCTCTAGGGATGAAATCTTAATGGATTCAACTAAGATTGAGGCAGTCATGAATTGGCTGAGATCGACGACCAGTGACAGAGATTCGGAGTTTCCTAGGCCTAATAGGCTATTATAGACGATTCGTGGAAAGGTTCTCTGCGATAGCTACTCCTTTGACTTGCCTCTTAAAGAAAGAAACAAGGTTCGAATGGATAAATAAGTGCGAGAGGAGTTTCCAAGAGCTCAAGTACAACTTGACTACCACTCTAGTGTTGACGATACCATCGGATCTTGGAGGGTATGAGATTTATAGTAATGCGTCGTTTAAGGGATTAGGATGCGTTTTAATGCAACATGGAAAATTGGTTGTATATGCATTGCAACAATTAAGGCCCCATGAGCTAAACTACCCGACTCACGATGTAGAGCTAGCAGTGATCATTTTTGCCCTAAAGATTTGGAGGCACTATTTGGGCGGGAAAAGGTTTTAGATTTACACAGATCATCAGAGTATGAAGTATTTGTCTTCCCATAAAGAATTGAACATGAGATAGCACCAATGGATGGAGCTTCTCAAGGATTACGACTGCGACATTCTGTACCACCTTGGGAAGGCTAACAAAGTAGCGGATGTGCTTAGTCGAAAGTCAAGCATTACGCAAATGATGATTAAAGAATGGACTCTGCTCGAGGTAGTAAGAGATTCGGAATTTAAGTTTGAGGTAGGTCACCTCTCAAGTTTGTTGGCTACTTTAAGGATCGAGCCAAAAGTTCAAGTCAATATTAAGGCATTGCAATCTATGGACCCTGCCATTCAAAAGATTCTGCAAGGAAATGCAAATAAAAGAAAGCTTGACTTTCAAGTGGCTGAGGATGGGACATTAAGGTTTCGCGGACGATTATGCGTACTTGACGATGTGGAACTCAATGAAGAGATTTTGTCAAAAGCACATCGTAACAACTATAGCATTCATCTAGGTAGCATTAAGATGTATTAAAATTTGCATCAGCACTATTGGTGGAAAGGAATGAAAGTGGGTGTAACCAAGCACGTAGCTAAGTGTTTAACATGCCAGTAAGTGAAGGCGCAACATTGTAAGCTTGGTGACCTGTTGTGACCATTGGAAATTCCTAAGTGTAAATGGGAGCATATCATGATGGACTTCATCATGGATTTGCTAATAAGCCAGAGAGGCAATGACTCAATTGGGGTTATAGTCGACAAGCTGACCAAATCAGCACATTTTATGGCTGTGTGAAAGGATTTCGTAATAGATAGGTACACTGAGCTATATATGTGACAAATAGTCTGTCTTCATGGAGTCCCAGTAACGATCATGTCAGATCGAGATCCCAAGTTTACCGCAACCTTCTGGAAAAATCTTTAGATAGCTACGGGGATGAAGCTGCAATATAGCACAGTCTATCATCCGCAAATAGATGGTCAGTCTGAGAGGACCATTCAGACATTTGAGGATATGCTGCAAGCTTACGTGGTGGAATTTAAAGGAGGATGGGAAGAACGGTTACATCTCGTTAAGTTTGCATATAACAACAGCTATCAAAAGAGTATTAGAATGGCACAGTTCGAAGCGTTGTATGGTAGAGCTTGCAGAACTCCGATGTAGTGGGATGACGTTGGTGAAAGGAGTATAATAGGTCTAGAACCGGTTCAGCAGTCAATCGAGGCAATTAAGATCATCCGAGAAAGGTTTTAGACTGCTTAGAGTCGTCAAAAGAGCTACATAAACAAACGGCAAAGGACTTTGAAATTACAAGTGGTAGATCATGTTTTTCTCAAAGTGTCACCGATGCGAGGAACTTCACAATTTGGCAAGAAAGGAAAGTTAAGTCCAAGGTACGTAGGTCCATTTGAGATTTTGGAACAAATAGCGACTTTAGCCTATCACCTCACCTTGCCACCGAATTTGGCTCAAGTTCACAATGTCTTCCATGTTAAGAAAGTATAAATCGGATCCGACTCAACCGCTAAATTATGAAGAAATGGATGTAGACGATAGGGTGTCATTCATGAAAAAACCGGTGCGGATAGAGGACAAAAAGGAGCAAGTTTTATGAAACAAGACGATTTCGTTGGTTAAGGTAGTTTGGCAATATCACGAAATGGAAGGAGCCACGTGGGAAAATCAACAAGTGAAGAGGCGTCGGCACCCCTACTTGTTTGAATAGTTGGGTTGTTTGTAAATTTCGAGGATAAAATTTTTGTAAGGGGGGAAGAGTTGTGATATTCTGAATTTCGACCCTTTTCAGATACATGAAATAATCATTTCATGTATTAAATGGTGCACTGTTAGTTAAATCTCACTCTGAATTGATCACTTATGAGAAGACTAACCATTAGGGAAAGGTTAGCTAGGACTTACGTACGCGTGGCCCAAAAACTCAATTATGTATTGACCATTCGACCAAAAGGAGTGATGAAGGACAATTTTGGGCCATTATAGATCGATCAAAGAATGGTTATGGAATGATTCACCAATGATATACAATCAGATCGCGGGTGATTCCGCTTGATCATGTATGGATTGCGAACCACCTTAAACATATTCTGAACAATCGTGTCCTTCGGAACTAGTAATTGACTCTCGCAATTACATGACAACCGAGGTCGCCATGGTTTGAGTAAATTTAAATGTGGCTTGATATCAAATTGACCATGGGTCGAACACGCATAACTCCTAAAAGCCATCCGTTAGTTTGAGATACACTAAAGTCACAATTGATCGATTTTGGCTATGAATTAGAATCCGAATTTATATATCGAACTTCCAAAGGTATCAAGAGTAATCGTTTGGACGTTGCCTCTTTAAGCTCGTTTATTGTTGGTTCGCTAAGAAATTCTCGAAAAAGCATGATTTAGACCAGAAGTTAGAAAATACCTTTTTACCCTTGAGTTATTTCGGATTCTTTGTCGTGTTGGAGGGCAAATTAGACATTGTGTCACTCCCTCTCTTAGCCGGCTGAATTGGACAACTTTGCCCCTCTCCTCCTTGATTAATTACTAGATTGCCACTAGATAGAGTGAATGGTAACCATTGGATCGTCGAGTGTTGATCAATATTAAATCTTGGCCCTTGGTTGTGAGTGGTGTGACACCCCGACCTCGGGGTCATATAACCGTGACGTTCCGTTCATTGTTATCTTTCTTTACACAAGTGGAAGCATTTCTGGGGACAATCATGTTCAAAACAACAGCGGGATTAAGACAAACAGCATCATGAGCAAATCTTATGTTTACAAAGCATGCAAACATATTTTATAAGCCAACTTAGCTGACTTTACTCATTTACATAACAATAACATGTGGCTTGGGTGTCCTAAGCCCACTACTTTGGGTTTACGGCTCCTCGCTTTTCCCCGAGCTCTAACATAGCTCGAGCTCCCCTGTCGCCGTCGTCCATTCAACCATCCTATAGACCTGAGAGTAGGAAAATGAGGGATGAGTCGGGCGAGACTTAGCAAGTGAAAATACTAATATCAAGTGAGGATATATCGATCACCGTTAACATAAGTCGGCCCTTACCGTACCCGTATCGATGGCAGATCAATAGCAAAGTTCAAATAAGAGAACATCACGCATGACCACATCATGCACATTTTACCAACCAAGGCTCGGTTCTATCTTAAAACAACATCAAACATGAAACATGATCAAATCGAGAAATGAACCAATTACGACCAACCAAACAACCGAGAAACAGACCAAGTAAACCATGTCACAATGCATCTCAACATCCTTTCCTGATATTAGGGAATTCACTTACTCTAAACTGAAACAAGAACTAGAGAGAGAAGAACGAATGGTGAGAACAACGGCCTTGGGGTCTCGGTGGCCCTTTCTTTTCTCTCCCACGGCTTTCTTTCTCTTTTGGTTTTCTCTCGGCAACTCACGGTGTCGAGCCCTTTCTTTTCTTTCCCTTGACTTTCTCTCTCTCAGTTTTCTCTCTCTCCCTCACGGCTACTCTCTCTCTCTCCCCCTTGGCCGAATGGCCTTCTTTCTATTTATAGGGAGACAAAACTTTAAGTTTCGTGTCATCATGGGAGATGAGGTGGTAGCCGTGTCATCGAGGCAATGAGGTATCTTGCGTGTCATCGAGGCAATGAGGTAAGCGACGCATCATCCTTTCATTAATGGCCTAAGTCCCAAGAGTCAAAACTTCATAAATGGCTTCATAAATGCTTAACCACAAGCAATAATGAAGGGGATAAGGTTTGACTTAGTCAAACTTCTAGGATTTTCTACCAATTTCAGACCGTGGACTCACTTTGGATTTACTAAATTCTCACGAAAATGAATCGGGCCAATTGGGTCATATGAAATATATCAATTGGCACAAAAATCACAACCCGTGCCATATTTAATCACAAGATTTTCTGAAGGTTTTCCGCGATAAACACGCATAATATTTCCATCCGACCCGAGGTTTGGCACGGATATGTCCTCAAATATCACCAAAAGACCTCAAGTCGAGATTTCAACGTTTTTCAAATAACAATTGATAAATCTTTGAAATCTGACAAAATCGAACAGCTTTGTACTGTTTACGAAATCGGGCTTGAAAATATAGTAAATGGATTCCGAAAATTCTCAAATTCGGATATGTCATAAAGAACACGAAATCTGAATCTCTCTGTAAACACCATTTTCAGTCATTCAAAAATAGACTAAAAATAGTTCGCTGGAATAAAATATTTGCTTCTCAAAGTAAGTTCTGTCCATAATCCAAATCATCTCAGAAAATTCCCAAATTTACACACGTTATAGAAAAGGAAGTTCTCAACAACTTTCGTGAAGGAATCTTTTCCAAAATCAGCCCAGAAACGCTTGTAGAAAATAAAGACGGTGTAAACATCACCGAAATACCCATTCTGGGCAGTTTCACACTGTCCGAAAATCAGGCCATCGTATTACTCGTATCAACTTCAAAAATTCTGAAATTAAATTATATAAAACTTCAAAAATGTTTGGAACAACTTTCCAGAAGAAAGCATTTGGAAATTCGGATCATAAAAGTCTCCCCAAAAATAACAAAACGAAAGGGTACAATTGATCCGAAAACTGGGTTTTCCAAAACAAAAGAAAACAATTTAGTTATGATTGGAAAACCACCAAACTTAACCCATAGCCATTTCCCAAGGACTGAAATTAAGGATATTACCATTTACCTATGGCTTCCCAGGCCCAAAAATCGGGACGTGACAAGTGGAGTTGGTAATGGGGTTAGTAGACATCTTTCTCTCTCTTCCGTTCTTGAGCAAGATCACTCTCTCACTTGATCACTCTAGCTCTCTCACACTCTCTTTCTTGTTTTCGGTCACCACTACCATCATCGACCAGCACCACCACTAGCCATGATCACCGCCACCATCACAGTCGACCGCCACTAGTAGCCGCTGCCCGTCATCGCCCGTCACCACCGTTCGTTGGCCACACCAGTCGTGGTCACCCTCATCATTTTCTCTCCCCTTTTCCCTTCCATTCTCTTTATCTAGCCATCCACACCACACCTCACCGTCACCACCTTCTTGTGACCATCACCGATGACCAGCCACCATCCGCTATCTCTTATCGCTGTGAGCCATCGGGAGCAGCGTTTTTGCCGTGACTAGCGGCGATCGAGCTACTCACTCGCCACCACCTTGCTCCCTCTCTCTTGTTCGTCCACCACCGTCTTGCCATCACACTACTAGTCATCACTGTCCCTCGCTGTTGTCGCGCCACGCTTTCTTTTTTTTTGGATTTTTGGGATTTGCGTGCTAAGGAGATATTTCTATATAAGGGTCTCTCTCGGATCATGCCTCACGTGATAGTGGAAGGTGATTTTAATTTAGTCTAGGTTTGTGATTTTGGAGTCACCACTAGTCATTATTGGTAGGTAGACTAGAAACCTAATCGATATACGGGAGAAATACCACAATTCTACGAACTAGAGATTCTGAGTATGGGGACTTGGTTACGTTATTGATCCCGAGTCGAGATCCCTAACGCCCTTTCAATACCTAAGAACGATACGATGTCTAACGTGTCATGCGAATTTTCGAGGCTTACCTACTAATCCTATCCATTCTAATCGCAAGAAAGACCAGACAAGTATTAAATGCACAATCAAAGTCAATCAAGTCAATCAATCCTAAGCGGTCTCCAAAATGAAAATTAATCAAAACACCCAAATCCCAATGAAGCTCTAAAAGCTTATTTATTTCACGATATATATTTTTTAGGGTGTTAGGGTTTTTTTTAGGGATTATAACCCTTGAATTTAGAATTTTTTAAAATGCCACTTGGGCACTTCTATAAATTCAAATTTCACTTTTTATGGTTGGCCAATGTATTTTTGGACCATTCTGTGAATTTTTAAAATTTCTAATTTTTTTTCGAAATTTTTTTTAACTGAGAATTGATTTTCATGATTCTTTGAAAATTTTTATGAATTTTCCAATTTTACAATTTTTTATTGATTTTCCAAAATTTTTTTACATTTTTTATTTGTATTTTCTGAATTTTCTGAATTTTTTATGAATTTTTTATTTTTTTGAGTTTTTTTATTTTTCCAAATTTTTATATATTTTATATATTTATTATTTTTTAGTATTTTTTCAATTTTTATTTATTTATTATTATTATTATTTTCCCGTCAAGAGATGAATTGGACCGGCTCGGTTCGGCCTGACCGAATCAGGCGTTGCCGGTGCCGATCGTCGATCATTGTCTCCGGCGAAGCCTGAGACAAAACAGCACTGTTTCGGTCTGTGCCCATTGAGGCATTTGATCGGACAACTGGTGTGCACAATTTTATATTAGACAATTTCAAGGCTGTGACTTTGAGCCCACCGCTGGCGACCTTCTGGCAACTAGCTCGCCATTTCTTTTGATCCATCATCAAACCTATATGTCCTAGTGTGGATCTAGCCTAATTATAGTGCTGTCGAACATTCGCCAGCCGGCTAAAACTGAATCCAAACAACCTAGTTTACAAACTGTTCCAACATTGATTTTCTAGAACACAAACCTTGATCCCAATCGCCCTAGCCGTCTAGATCGACCCCAATTAACATAAAATCAACAAACAAAGTCAAAGGAGTCTAACTTGGACGGCCTACGACCGAAATGAAGCTCCGGAGAGAACTTCCGAGCTCCAGCGAGATGGTTCATAAGGGTGGCCGACTCGGTTTGTGTGTTTTTAATGCCCAAAATGCAATCAAACAACACAAAAAATGATTAGAAACTGGTACTGAACATCAAAATAACAATATTCATAGACGAAATCACACAAACATGTATATCGAAGTTGAAACCGAATTCTAGAATTTCTAGGAAACTGTGACTATGAACGATATTTACCTACTTCGTTTGATGATCAAAAGAAATTGTCGAATTGATCCACGACTATAGGGTTGTTCCCTGACACTTGTCCTTCCACTTGATAGTCTTGGTATCACCGGAAGAGCTCTAGATTGGCCGGAAAAGGCTCGGTTTTGAGCCTTCGGGACCAGCCGAGTTGGCTAGAACCACCAGGGGAGAATCACGACCAATTCACGATTCGTTGGTGCTTCGGCATCCACGGCGGCACAGAACACTCGTGAGGGGATTCTCAACCTCTCTCTCTAGATCTTTCTCTTTGATTTCTTCTGTTTCTCTCTCTTCTCCCTCTCTGGCATTTCATCGAGCAGCTTCATCTCTCTCGGATCAGTTTTTTTTCTCTTTTTGTTGATCTTTTTTTCTTGCCCAAAGTTCGTTCCACCGACTTTTGATTTGTTGGAATGATTATCTAGTGCCAGCTGGAGATTCTCTAGCTGGCTAAGTTGATTAAAATTTGTTAAATTGCTCACACGAAGTCGGCCAAGTCTCGAGCGCGAACTTGTTTTTTTCTGGGTTTATTGCGCTTTGGGCAAGCTGAGTGAAGAAGGTGACCGACCCGGGTCGGGTTGGGTTGACCCGATCGACCCGATAGACCTGGGTTAGTCTAAATTCACAAATTCGACCCGATTTTAAACCAATTTTTCAAATTTAACCCCAAAATTGAATACCTCATCATATTCAGAACCTAAATAGGTAATTTTCCCCAATTTTTGACAAAATCATGTCCTAATTTTTTTTTAACTTTTAATAATCGGTTTATTGGGGTTTTGTTCAATTCTATGTCCTAATGATCTGATTAGGCAAAATTGGTGCCAAAATTTGGGTACGATTCCCAATTTGGGTTCAAAATTCTTAAATTTCAATTGAATTTTGGGGATTTTTTTTTTATTTTATGCCAAATTGTGCAATTGGACCAACCATTATGAAATTCAAGGTCCTATAATCATTAGTTGTGAAGACACTATGACTTAAAAATGACTAGAAAAAATTTAATTGCATTTTTGGTTCAATTCGGGGTTAATTTTGCCCAATTTTGGGAAAAACATATACCCTATTGAGATTTTTTAAAATTGATGATACATTCATGAAATTGGATTTAAAATAAGACTAATGACTATTTTTATGGAATTTTCTGATTCCATTTGCTATTTTTCTTATTTTCTCACTTATTTTTATTAAAATAAATTAAGGAAAAATGCCGAAAAATGCTAAATTTTTTTTGGTTTAGAAATAGGTTTCTAAGCTTGGCCAAGATTCCTAGTCCTAATTTTGAGATTTTTGAAAATATGGAAAAAAAAATGAGCTAAAAATCAAGTGTCAACAACCGTGAGCCGTCCTCGTCTCAGTCGTTGCTTGCCGATGTCCGCCGTTCATCACCTAGGTCGTCGGAGCAGCTACTGCTCACCGTGGTTGTTGCTATTGCTTTGTCGTGGTTGCTACTACTAATTTATTTGGCTTTCTTGCTTAGGTCCTTGAGTAAGTGACTTTCTAAACCTTGGTTAGGACAATAGGTGACTAATGAACGTGTTTAGAGGTTGTAAGTGGCTGATTTTACGGTAGTTTAGTAGCTGATTTGAGGTTGAGTAGTTAGTGGTTGATCTTGATTAGTTTAGTGGCTGATTCGGGATTGATCTTGTGTTGAATTGTCGATTGATCATTAGCAATTAGTGGCTGATTTGTTGGTTGATTAGTAGTTAATTGCAGTTTGTTTAATGGCCGATTGTGTTCGAGTGTTTGATGGCTTGATTTAGCGGAATTGTAGCTAATTTGATTATGGTTGATTAGTGGCTGAATTAGAGCATGATGATTTATTTCGGCTCGTCATTGGCTAATGGGATTTATTTATGGAATGGACATGCTATCCGTGTTTGAAATTTAATGCGTTTCATGACATCTTAGTTCATAGAGATTGACACGTCATAAACACTCGCATAGGCTAAATTGTAAATATAAGAATTGGTATTGAATGAATGACGTATGTGCATGGTCATGAAAGTGCTGTCTAGGTGGGGGTTCTAGATGATGCCCGACAGGGGTTCGAATGTCGTCTAGGCGGGGGTTCTAGACGATATCATGTCGCGGTGAAGGCCGAACCGATGCTCTTTTTTGGAATACTGTCTGGTCCCTGACTTGCCGGGGGGGTGGTCGATCCCAGACGTTGCCGTGCCCGATAAAGCGGGATGATGCCTAGCTATGCCGGAAGATCGGCGGAGGTTTGGTTGTAGCTTGGGGGGTTGTTAATAATCTGGACAACTACGAGTGTGATATGCATTGGGGAATACTATATGCTTGAGATCGATGTTAAGCATGCCTAGATTGTGGATTGTAGTTTGTATGCTATGCCATGGTCTATATCATGTGTGCCCGGGGGAGCATTACTATGTTATGATGGTTATAACGTGCATGACATGTTTGTGTGCCAAGACAAGTTAAGACTACCTATGACTGCTGTGTGGTATGCTTGGTTGGATTAGAATTGTATGTTAGGGCATTCCGGAGGTATGTGTTATCCTAAGTGAGGCTTAGGGAGTTTGCTTATTGAGTTTTATCTAATTATTGTTATCTAACCATTTTAGACCCCTGACCATTAGCCGTCCTCCTTTGCGATTTGGCGTGCCTATGGACATAGACATGGAGCTTACGGAGTATGCAGTTGGTCTAGACATGGCTTACCAGAAGCAAGAGTCCACTGTTTGGGTAGATGAGGGTCTACCTAGGTGGAAGGCTCATCAGTTTATGGCGTGGTTTATTCGAGAAGGGGACATGATATTTGGTCCCATTCGTGGTTTTGATGGATCTCCTGCGGGTGGTGTTGGGGAGGAAGTTTGGGATCCGATGGACCTCAATCCCCTAGATGGGGAAGTGTTCGATTTGAAGTCCGACCTGAATGGCATAGAGTTCGATCCTAAGGCACCTCCTGGTTACCATAAGTAGGTTCGATGGGTTTGGATACCTCATCATTTTTTGGACCATTCCCCTTTTTGATAGAGAAGCTAAGCTAACGCGACTACCGATCCCTTTTTGTATGCAAGTAGTTTGTTCAGAAGTGCCTCTAGTAAGGCTTGTATGTACGAACCTTCCTAGCGTTGGCCTTATGTTTATAAAAGTGGCTTCACTTGTTTGTGTATCAATGTGTTTCCTTTACTATCCCTCTATGATTGTTGTTTGGGTTGTGTAAGTTTGCTTCCGTATGCATTTAATCATTAGTAATTTCGATTGAGTCGGCGATGCGTCCTGAGATGTCGCATTCATAACAACCATTAGTGGGATGTTAGCACGCTCGTAGGGTTCGAGGCATGATAATATTGAATCTATCTCCTCTCTTGAAGATGAACCATCAGAAAATACCATTTATGCTATTGAAACTTTTGACAGTGAGGATGAAATACCCAAATAAATGATAGTTTGTACTTCTTAAGTACAAAACTTCCTTGAGAGCCAACAGACCCACCAATTGAAACCAACCCTAACAATCCAAGTTCTAAAACCCTTGAAAGCTTCAAAATCACATCATCTCATGATCCATATTTATACATACACATCATATCCACTAAGTATGATATGCCTATCTAAGTTATCGCACTTATTGATACTAGAGCCAGTGCATCTATCTTTGATCTTGTAATTCTTCTTGATGAATTTTGGGAACCACATATCAGACACTTCCATTCTGCATCTGGAACAAGATTCTCTACCAAAGTAAGGAACAATCCCATAAAAATTCAGTTTTTCCCTAAATGCTCTATTATTGTTAGAATCACTAATTCCTTGTATCCAAACAGATAGCACATAGTTGGATGGGATATTCTCCGGATACTTCCGAGTGGTCTACGCTTTGAAGACCACTTCAAGGAGTTTGTCGTCATCAAAAGGATGTATTCCTTGTAGCTAGTTCAAGTGGAATCGATTTTACAACAATTGTTGAGTTCCTGTGCAAAAACTCACTCAAAGTTTCTAGAGAAATGCTCTAATCTGTTGTGGCAGAATTCTGAATTTTTTTGTTAAATTGCCTTTAAAAAATGAAGATTTCAATCCAACATGGGCAACCCATTTGGGAATGAATCTTGAAGATTCAGCTTAAACTTGTCAAGAATGCCATAAGTTGATTTAGTAGGACTAATTGAGCTTTTTCACTCTCAGTAGGCATGTGAAGCATTCTACATTAATAAAAGAGCCAAGCAAAAAGGGGGAAAATGATTGATAATAGATTACCAGTTTTTTAATCATTTTCTACAAAATGAAGTTTCCACTACCTAACAGAAAAGCCTTATTTTTATGCCCGATGAATGCAAGGATTTATTCCTTGTTCGATCTTAAAGTTGGATTTTGGTAGATCGAAATGCATCAAGAAGATCGCCATAAAAATTCATTAATGTATTTCTAATAAGCATTATCAATGGAAGGTACTCCCTTTTGGTTTAAAGACTGCACCTTCTCTCTTCTAGAAAGCCATGAGCAAGATTTTCCAGCCAATTAGTGCTAGTTCCCAAATTTACATTGATGATATCCTCTTATTCAATCTTGATGAGGAATCTCACGGTAATTTACTAGCTCAGTTTGCTGATCTTATCAAGCAGTTTTTCGTAAAGCTTTCACATAGTAAGATGATAATAACTTAGAAAGAAATTGAGTTCTTTGGAATGTACCTTAAGGATGTTTCTTACTAACCAATAGAGCACATTGCAAAAGAATTGCTGAAATTTCCTATTGTCAATCTTTCCCCTAAGCAAGTACAACAGTTCCTTGGTATTGTTAATTACTTAAGGAAATTTGTGCCAAAGGTTCCAAAGCTAACACATCCACTTTGAAAGATGCTCAAGAAAAATCCTCCTCCTTAGGAAAAATCTCAAACGCCTGCAGTCAAAGCTTTCAAGGAGAAGTTTCAAGATTTGCCACCATTACAAATCGTTTATGATGGCCAAAGGATCCTCCTGACATATGCCGGTGATAAATATTGGGCAGCTATTCTTTTAGAAAAAGTTGAAAACAAGAAGCGTATTTGTGGATCTAAAGGTGGAAGGTTCACGGACGTTGAAATGCATTATCACTCCACTTTTAAGAAAATGGATATGTCATCTTTCAATCAAATGATGAAGTTCAAACATAAGCAATTGCCTCATCTACAACTTCTCCGATAGGCAAAATGGTTTTCAAAATACTCTTTTGAGTCTAAGCATATTAAATGAGATAAAAATGTCATTGCAGATTTCCTTTCCAAGCCTAAAGAAGATTCTTCACTATTCATATATGTTTTCAAAAGTCCGATCGGTGGATTTCGAACCCGAGAAATGAAGCCCATATTCCCTAATAGAATGTATCCTCCTGAAGTTCCAGATTTGATCAAATCCAACACTCTTTTTGATAATCTCACAAGCCTCATGTAGGAATATCAGTACAAGATGTTAAGGAAGTATGGTAGGTTGAATCTTCAAACAAGTGACATGCATCCAGATTATCCATTCATTCATCCTTTGTCTTTCTCCCCAAAAGACGAATTTCCAAAGGAGCTCAAATGGTTTTATTGTTATGCATTTAATTGCCATATTTTTGCCATTCAATTTCTAATAGTAAAGATGCAAAAAATTATCGGCCAAGCAATCCAGGAATTGGTTTAAACCATTAGGAGCATGGAAATGCTTTCTCGCCAAACAACTAAGAGCATGTAGGTCAGATCCAGAGTTGCACATCATCATTACATCCATGGACATTTGTCAAGCATGATAGCATGTTTCCAGATACCCGATGGATGTAGGAGTCACAACCTACAAAGCTCAAGTAGTCTCTACCAAGCTTCATAAGATACTATCATGTTGTATTAGAGCCAATACACGAGATTATGGGGAAATCCAGTGAATACTTTGTGAAAATAATCGAACCATTTCTCCAGGAGTTTGGCCATAAGGCAATATTGATGTACTATGAGATTATTCATGGGATTATTTGAAGACAAAACCCTTGATTTAGGCTACTTTAGCGGGGTTTAGAAAAGATAATCTAGACAAGCTGTCATCTTCACAAGACCTATAGGGTGAACCACTTTCTCAAGATCCTTGTGATTACGAACTATCATTAAATCTTGGAGACTCCTCATCAATAATGAATGTGGACAGTTGACCCTAGCTTGTCATGCCATAAACATGAAACCTGACCAAAAACTTTTAGATGAAAGAGATTCACCTTCTTTTCAGTCCATTCTTTTTCTTGTAACTTGAAATCAAGTGGAACTGATGGTCATTTGTTGTTTAGATATGCCGTAGTGTTATCTACATCTGCCTAAATCGTCTTGGGTAATTCAGCATGTATGCTCATACTTCTTGCGTGCTTATTTAGAGTTTTGTTCACCCATTAAGTAACATTCTGTTGTGGTCTATTAGGAACTTGTCTTGTACTAATTCCATCATCTGCACAAAATTACTTGAACTCCTTATTATCATACTCGCCACCATTGTCGAACCTTAGACATTTAATCTTTTAGGCTAGTCTCATTCTCCACTTCAATTTTCCACCTCTTAAAAGGAGCAAACCTATCATATTTGTTTTTTCAGAAAATAAACTCATACCATCATGGTAGTGTCATCAATGAATGTGACATGGTAGTGCGAGCCTCTAAGGGAATGCACAGAGGTTGGCCCAAACATTTGTATGCACCACCTCTAATTTTCCTTTCTTTTGTTCTCTCTCAGTCTTTGATCACTGACACAATTCTACTTGCCCAAAATGCAATCCACACATAGACTAATATTAAGGACACCATGAAAAATCATAAATTAATACACTTGTGATAAATTTAATCCGAACTAATTTTTTAATCAAGAAAAATCTCAAATTGGTACACCTATGACAAATTTACTCTCTACTAACTATTTAACCACCAAAACCCCCAAGCTGTTACACTTATGACAAATTTACCCTTTCTTTAAATTTGATTGATACCACGAAAAATCACAAATTGATAAACTTGTGACAAATAGAATGGTAAAACCCTAAACTGGTATACTCGTCAACTACCACATGTCATCCAACTTAGCAATTTAACAATAAAATTTAACGACAGGTGTACCAATTTGGGGTTTTTCGCAGTTAAAAAATTAGTTTATGGTCAATTTGTCATAGGTGTATCAATTTGGGGTTTTCGTGGTATTAACGCTAATATTAATGGATTCCAAATCAGGTAATTTTCCCTTCGATGCTAATACTTTCATCCCTTTTTCGCTCATGTATACAAGTCTGCGGTGCCACAATTCAAAAACAGCTTTCGACTTGGTAAATGTTGCCGTTTCTCTAATGCTTTTGGTCATGTATTGTGTTCCTGACTTTATTCCCTATGCTAGAACCATGGCATCTTTAACAATTTTCCACGAGCTGTCTCTAAAAATAGTTATGTATCTGCTACTGTCAAATTGGCCTAAAGAGATCAGATTTCTACTAAGGCTAGGAACAAATTTGACATCTTGCAAATTCCATTCATATCCGTTAATAATCTTTATGTGAACATCACAATTTCCTATAATATTTAAAGATTCATCATCAGCTAGATAAACTTTTCCAAACTTTCCAATAATAGAAGTGTGCATTAATTATCTGCACGAAGTAGAGTAAAATGACGCACATGAATATGAAATCCAAGACTCATACTGTCAATGCTCAAAATCAAGGCAGCATTGTCAAGAGGCTCTTCAAGAGTTGCATATATAGATTTCGATCTCGATACTGAATTTTCCTCTTTGGGGCTTTATAATCTCATCTTAGATGGCCTTCTTTTAGCGAATCTAGCGAATTATTTCACCACAAGGTCTCGATTTGCTTCTCCATTAGGACTTCGATCCACCATGACACTTGTTCCGCCCTCGTTGATTTCTTCCCCATTTGCCTTCGGCATTCAAGGTAGCACTAGAAGATTCACTCGACTCTCCTCAGCGAATATCCTCACTAAGAATCAAATCTTAGATTTCCTGAAGCTTCAACATTTTCAAACTAGACGAACTGCTTACTGTAGTCACAATTGCACTCCAATTTATATGTAGAGAAGATAGCAAAATTAAAGCTTCTACCTTGTCATTGAAATTTATTTTCATCAAACTCAATTGAGTCATGATCACGTTGAACCCGTCACAAAAGCATCTTCATTCATTGTTGTATTGAAAAGACAACGCGTCATATATATATTGTTTAATGCAAAGGCTTCTCATACATGTTGGACAACGCCCTCATCAAGTCGTCCATTATCTTCTTGTTGGCGATGTTAAAGGCAACGTTTCGAGCCAATGTGAGACAAATCACACTTGGAGCTTGTCGATCTAACAATTCACAATGTCCTTGATTATCAAATCTGGTTTCTATTGTTGAAGAAACATCTCACGGAAATTTTGATGATCTCAAAACTATTATTAGAATAATGTTTTACTATAATGTTTGCATATGTCCGTGATAATGTTTAAAGAACAGAAGTGATATCCATAAAAGAAAAAAGATCACGTGTCCGTTCTGCCTGTAAACAACACCAACGGATTTCTAAAGATCAACTACAAGATAATGTTTTCTCGAAGCTGAGGAGATCAGGACGTTCATGCTGTTATAGAAACGGATCATTGACTATGACTATTGGTTCACTATTATAGCTGTTGTGGACTGGACATACACAGTAGAAGAATCGAAAGATTTGAGAAGAGGTTGACTGACAGCATGTCAGAGCCACAGTGACTGGATAATAGCATAAGCTATTTACGGTAGCTTGCAAATGTTTAGGAAAGGCTGTATGGGTAGTTCCATTCTTAGATAGCAACACCAACGAATTCCTAAAGGCTCTCTTGCTTCTCCAAGACATCTTTAACGATTTAATTGAGGATGCCTATAAAAGAGAAAGATCATTGAAGCCAAGATGCTAGAAACATGCATACACAAATCCAGAAATTTGCTTCTAGTCGTTTGTGTTCTTAGCAGAAAGCCCTAATCTGTTTATGAATCTTGCTACATTGTAATTGTGCTAAAAGATCAATTGTACTCAGTAACAGCAGCACTAAATTCCTGATAGCGTGATCTATCTTTTGAAAGGGTTGGAGTGTGTTGATCGTAACATGTTTAGCAAATTACTAGTGTATTCTAGCCCGACTTGTGGCTGTTAGTGGTGAAAGTGAGTGTAGGATTGCGGATAAAGCCGAACTATTATAGAGCTTTATGTGCTTTTGTTTTTCTCTCTTTCAATCACATAAGCACACAATCAGCTTATGGTTTCTAAAACATCATTTGAACCTAATTTTTACTTAGCACCTATTGTTTTCCACAAAAGTTGTCAAAAATCTTGAAACAACCTAGTCACCCCCTCTAGATTATATTGTTAGCCCCAACAATTGGTATCATAGTTTTGTTGCTCGTTATTTGAAGTGCATTTCTTATGAGTATATATATCTTTTCTTATGGCTAACTTGGTGGTTTCCTTATTAATGATGCTCTTGCTCCTAACAAGTTGTCCTACTTTGATGGAAATAACTATGGCTATCGGAAGCAAAGGATGCAATCCATCTTAATGCAACAGATCTCGACATGTGAGATGTAATCGAAAACGGAGTAGATGTTTCTGCTCCAGCTCCCATCCCAGCTCCTGCGTAATGGGAAGAATGAGAAGCTCATGCTGAAGATGGTGTACCTACTGCTACTGTTGAAGAAGTTTGACAAAAAAAGAGCTGCTCCCAATGCTAGAGCTAGACATTTGCTCATGTGTCATAGCCAAAGACATTTGGGATCAACTCCAACTGACATTTGAAGGAACTGACAGAGTGAAGGAGACAAAGATGAACATCCTTCTTGGACAGTATGAGCTATTCAAGTTGAAATTAGATGAAATAGTATCCCAAATGTTCTATAAATGCATAAAAATAGTGAATGGCCTAGCAAACCAAGGAAAATTGTTCACTAATAGAGAAAAGGTAAACAAACTGTTGAGAGCATTGCCAAAGGAATGGAACAACATAAAGACCTCAGTACAAGAAACAATGAGGATTCAACCAATCATGGTGGATGAGCTGATAGGAACATTCATATCCTATGAAGTAGGACAATGGAATGAAGAAGGTAATTAAAAAGGTAAGAAAGTTATAGTATTTAAAGCTAATCATGATGATACGAGGGATCAAATATTATTAGAAGGTGAAGGTGATAATGAGACATGACACTATTCACTCTAAGATTCAATAGCCTTATGAAGAAAGGAGGAAACTTCAATGGCAAACGACAAACGAAATTTCCAAAAGATAGGAAGTAACACAAGAACAAAGAAGAATCCAAACGTAAGGATCTTATTTGTTATAAATGCAAAAAACCAGGTCACATAATAGCCAGATTGCCCATTGCTCAAAAAGAAGAAAAGGGAAATACGAAAAGAAGCGGAGAGAACTGAAAGCTGAATTGTGGAGTGACACCAAATGTAAATCCAGTGATGGAGAGGAAGCGAATCTTTGCCTAATGGAAGACTTCAACCATGAAGAGGAAAATGAGGTAAATAATCTTGAACTAACTTATGAAAAGATGTAGGAATTTTTGAAAAAGATGTTTGGAGAACACAAAAAGGTTTCAAAAAGGGTTTTAGTTTTAAAGAAAGAAGTTCTTGAACTCACTTTCAAAAAACTTGTTTACAAAACTACTGTTGAAGGTTTGAAAAAGTTAAACAACCTCGGAGTGAGTGAAGTTAAACTTTTTCAAGCTGAAACTAATACTCTTAAAAAAGAAATTTAAAAAATCAGTAGTAAGTTTTCTCTTGTATCAAAAACCTAGAAGTACATTCTCTCAATACAAATTCCTCACTACAACAAATGTAGTTTAGGACACGAGGAAAATGATACTGAGAAGAATCCCTTTCCAAAAGTCAAAGAAAGATTGAAATGAAAACCTATTGTATATCTAACATAAAACACTTCACAGGATCTATTGGCAAGCAATTTCCTGATTGCTCGATCTATAATGAATTTGGTTATTTCAAACTAGAATATTTAAACAAGTAGATGAAGCCCAAAAAGATTCACTGGAGATTTGATATGGATTCAAAATCTAACAAGAAAGAACCTAAGTTTATGTGGGTACCAAAGAAAAGATGAGAATATCTTTTGGTGCAGGTGATCTTGAAGAAAAACAAATGGTATCTAAATAGTGGCTGCTCATGACACATTATTGGAGACAACTCTAAGTTTATAAATCATACTACTATAGATGGAGGCACTGTCACTTTTGGAGGAAAAGACAAATGAAGGATAATTGGCAAAGGAAAATCAGGTTGGGAATTATGATCATTGAAGTTTTTTCACTAGTCAAAGGTCAGAATCACAATCTTGTAAGTATAAGTCAACTATTTGACAAATGTTACATAATCAATTTGGAAGAAGGTAAGTGTGTTGGCTTAAGCCAAGACAAGTCACAATCATTCACAGGTAAAAGGTATGGTAATATCTATTTGCTTAATGTAAATTTTGATGATGTTCAATGCGTAATGTCTATAAAAGGAGAATGTGATCTCTAGCACAATAAATTAGGTCATGTCAATGCAAAGCAAATCTCTAAGATATCTTCAAAAGGTCTTGTCTATGATCAACCAAAGATCAACTTCAACAAGTTTGACTCTTGCAATGCGTGTACCTTGAGAAAGAAGGTCAAATCTTCATTCAAATCAATAAATACAATTACTACTAACAAATTTTTGCAGTTATTACACATGGATTTGTTTGGACTAACACGGACCATGAGCTAGGAGGAAGAAGATACTGCTTGGTGATAGCAGATGACTACTCATGATTCACTTGGGTGATGTTCCTGTCCCACAAACACGAAGCATTTCGCTCATTTGAAAAAGTTTTCTTGAAAAATCCAGAACAAGAAAGGATACAACATCACATCAATCAGGACAAACCATGGAGGAGAGTTCGAAAATCAAAGTTCTGCTGAACATTGCAATGAAAATGGAATTAAACACAATTTCTCCACAACCTACACTCCTCAACAAAATCGTGTTGCCGAAGATGAAATCGATCATTACAAGAGATGGCCAGAATCATGATAATTGAAAGCAGTATTCCTACGTACTTTTGGGCAGAAGCTGTTGCTACTGCTTTCTACACATTGAACAGAGTACTTTTAAGACCACTAATGGAAAATACACCTTACGAAATCTTATTTCCACATGTTTGGATGCAAATGTTTTATTCTCAAGAATTTAAACAACATTGGGAAATTTCATTCGAGGGCAAGTGAATGTATTTTTCTTGGATACTCAATTATCAATGAAGCTTATCATGTGTTCCATAAAGATTCATAGGTACTAGAAGAATCCATAAATGTGAAGTTCAAGGATGATAAAAAAGGAATACAAGCAAATGATTGCAAGGAAGTTATGCCCCTATTTACACCATTAGCTACCAAACAGCAACAACAACAACCAAATGTTAATGTTTCTGAAAAGAAACATAGAGATGAACTATACATGTAGGCGTAGCAAGGAATAGGCTCAAGAACAAAAAGAGTAAATTGGGATAATTCTTTGGTAGTCTGCGAGTCTGAACGAGGAGGGCAAAAATAACAGAAAAGGGGAGAAAAGATATTAAAGGGAAGCAAATTAGTCTGATCTGATTTCTAGACCCAGCAAAACTGACGCATTGTAGCCAGATCATGACTCACAAATTGACTTCCCTACTTCCTAATAATGCCACAAAAGTTCACCAATGACAGTGCCGCTTCTCTGAAAGTCTACGCCAAAAGTTAAACTTAGATGCTCTCACACTGAAACTCCTTTCTATAAACCGAGGTGTACCATAGAAACAATACCATCAATCGATAAATGGTATTCGATAAAGTCAGAGGGCCATAAGGGTTTTCAGGAAACGCGTCCGAGAGAACGAAAATTGGGTTTTCATGGGACAGTGTCCACATACACCGCAAGGTGTCCACTAGACACCCACGCAAACTCAGGGAAGCTAGAAAAAAATCACGTAATACAAACTAATATTATCCCCAGAAGAAGCACCAAGAACACCTCTCTTGCTCAATTTCCAACAGATCTCGCCAAGGCAACCCAAGATCAAGCAGAACAAGTCACGGAGCGCTAAGTCGACCAGCGAAGAACCAGCGGTTGAGCGAATAAGAGCAGTACGATTAGGGGAAGAAATGGAGAGAGGTGTAACTGACTACGGCAGTGAGCAGCACGGAGAGAGGCCGTGGTGGTCGATGGAAACAAACAGAAAGAAGAGAATTTGAGAGGGGGAGGTTGAGCAAAGAAGACTTAGAAGAGAATAGAAAGAACCTCACAGTGGTTTGACCCCTTTTTCTTCCTTTCTTTTTTTATTTTTTTTAAATTTACATTTTGACTCCTAATTTTTTGAAAATTTATAAAATTAACCCCATGCGTGTTGAAATCGTGTGTCGGGATTCCGGACATGTGTGTCGGAGGCATGTCCAGCGTGTTGACTACGAGTCGAAAATCTAACACCTATTTGATCGCATGTCGGACGCTTGTTGGTGTCGAACGCCGATGCATTGGCCATATCAACATGTCGGTGCTACATAGGGTAGGATAATGTAGCTTGTATTATGTATGGTGCTTTGCTAGTTGACTGAATGAAATTGTATCAACTCTTAACTGTGAATGACCCATCCCTATTTCCTATCTAGATAAGCTGGCCCTTGTTTGAATTGGAGTAAAGAGGGACAGTTAAAAATTTTTGCACTATCCGATCTTCAAAGAGCCCTTCTAGCTTTTGTACAATCCAGACCTTTTGTGACATCCCGAATTTTGACCCAATTTTTGGGATTTAATAAACGGGTAATTCGTCAGTGTGCTTGTAGTAAAATCTCGTCCGGGAACTGATCACTTCCGGTTATTGTTTTAAATTTTGAGATTTCGCTAGAATCGCACTCGATCGAATTTGGTCGTTATTTAGACCCCGAACTTTGCAGTCGATTTCCGGGAGTTTCGGGACGAAATAAATTGGACGGTGTCGATATTATTGTGGCTAGCATCGAGATTATCAGGAATAGTGAGAAAGTGAATTTTTGGAC
The DNA here is from genome assembly GCA_024733475.1 of Syzygium grande. Lineage (NCBI taxonomy): Eukaryota > Viridiplantae > Streptophyta > Magnoliopsida > Myrtales > Myrtaceae > Syzygium > Syzygium grande. The sequence goes on from JAMXDD010000004.1 coordinate 17,263,085, forward strand.
CGGGTGTGGATTTGGACTAGTAGACCTCCCTCGTAGTGTGTCTTGGGTTATTTTATTTTGTTCATTTGCCTTAGATTATTATTGGGCTTTATCGTGGACTGTTAGACCATTTTTTCGATTTCGAATCGGGACCGTTAAGTCGATTTTTTTAGTTTGGACCGTGTACACTGGATCGCGCTCGAGAAATTTAAATTAATCCTTTTCTCTCTTTCTCTCTGTCCTCCTCTCTTCCCGCTCACGTTTCCCCTGTCCCGTCTTCCTTCTCTCTCTTCTCTCTCCTCTCTCCTCTCTCTTTTCTCTCTCGTTCTTTTCCCCCCAACCCCCCTCCCCACGTCTGTCTTTTCTCTCTCTCTCTCTCTCTCTCTCTCTCTCTCTTTCCCCGGTTTGCACACGTCCACTTTCGCCCCCCCTAACGGACCATCACTCCCCGCCTCTCTCTCTCTCTTCTCTCTCCCTTTCTCCTCCTCTTTTTTCTTCTGGCCGAGCCCGTTGGCGGGGTTCCAAGACGTGCGCAATGCTTTCGTCACGACAAGACATGCGCCTGCGGCCCGCGCCTCGCGTCTGCCGCTCGGCGTTGCCCATCCGGGTCGTGCGCCCTTAAACGCCTGCTCGCCGCACCAGCGCACCGTGCATGCCGATCGGCCATTGTAACCGCTGGCGGTCAAGCGCCCGTGTGGACATCCATTCTCTAGTCCCCATTATCCGCTTTATTTTGAGGCCGACTTTTCAGGCCAAAATTGGTAAGGACTCCCCAAACCGCCGCGTACATTGGGTATTATTATTAATGTCTAGGGATAATTAGTACCGGTTTAGGGGCTTAAAAATTTAGCACGTGCATTATTAATGGATTAAATGACATAATTATGACTAATTATGGTGGGCAAGGAAATGTGGGCTGTGATGTGAATTGAATCGGGAGCCGTGAGTACTTATTAACTAGTCTCGGCTAGAAACATTTAGGGGTGCATTAAATTAGTGATTTTATGATTTAATTGTGCTACTTGAATTTGATTAAATAATATGCTTGATTGGACACCAGCGTGAACGACTTGAACGTCGGGTTTGTGGATTGAGGTGGAAAGTGTGAATTGAACCGAGTTGAATTGAGGTGGTGACATGTCAAAGGTGACATTGGTGGAATATAATGTGGTGAGCAATGATTGAGTTTGATTTGTACGATGAGTTGATTGGCTAATTGTGTCGTGGTGTATGTGCATGAGAAAAGCCCGGATCGATCGGAGGGCTGCCAACCCGAGGTGAGGTTACGCTGGGTGTGGGCGAATAAGGCATGACTAGACATGAGGCGAGGTTACCGGAGTCATTGGAATGGGAAATGGCCCTGAGGCGTGGTTACGGGTGTGGCGGAGACGGAGCCCGCTTGACCGGGAGGGGCGGTCCCCGAGGCGCAGCGGGGCGCGGGCCGTGAGATTGGGTCCGAGAAAGCCGGTGCGCGGCAAAGAGAATGGACCTAAGGCGCAGTAGCGATGGCGCTGGTCGTGAGAAAGATGTTCGACCACGTATGCGGATTGTGTAATTGAATTGGCTGGTTGAGCGTGTGATTGGATTGGCTGGTTGAGCGTGTGATTGAACTGACTGGTTGAATGTGTGGTCGAATTAGTATGATGAATTGCGTGCAAGTGTGGTTGGCGTTTGAGCAATTGCAATGTGCTATTTAGTTACCATTACTGCATTACTATGTTATGATTAACGTATAGAGTCGGCATGGGTTTGATGGCAAGGTATGTATAATGATGCGAATCTTATATGTTATGGGGTAGATTGCATATACGACTTGTGCGGGCACGCATTGGCCTACGTGGAGTTTAGGGTGTTGCTTATTAAGACTCATTCTCACGGTTATTATATAACCACTTACGGATCCGCGATCGTGAGTGAATGGAGACGCTACCAGGGTATCTCAGAGATCGAGGACGGGTCAAGTATACTGTATTTTGAGTCCCCCGTGTAGAGGAGTTAAGTTGCGAACCATTGTCTTTTGTGGATGTCGTATGTATCTGCTAAGTGTAGGAATCACAATTATTATTTTGTACTATTGTTACCTCTTGTTATAATTAATTGTCCGGGTTGTTCCTATTTGTTTCTGCGTGTGCTTAATCTCTTATGTTTTGGGTTGGGTCGGCGACGTACCTGGGACGTCGCATTCAATGATCGACCATCGAGGGATGTCGCGAGCTCGGCGGGGTCCGGGTCGTGACATCCCCGTTGATTTGGTATCAGAGCGAGGTCAGCTCAAACCAAGATGGTCGAAGCTTGGAGTGATAAGGAGCGATGACTTTGGGGTAGCCAGTTAGGGAGACTTGTTGGCCATGCGATACCCAGACTGTGTGATTGTGATTGTTGAGTGGTATTATGTGATAATTCATGAAATGCAAATGCGTTAGGACTTGAGGTTAGTGTGCAATCCCTGCTCCTTGTGATTGAGTGGTGTTGTGATTGATTGCCTGCTGAGTGAATTGTTGTGTGATTTACTGCCTAGGGCTTTAGACTGATATAGTTGGCCTAGGTCTTTAATTCCTGAGGGGAATTATAGCAGGTAAGTGGGTGATGTGAACCCTGTGAGTATGAGTAGTCGAGGTCGAGGTCTGGTAGGTCTGCAAGTTGCAGTTGTGGGGAATCCCAAATGGGATGATATTTTAAGGGCACTCGAGGGAGCTGGAATTTTAATGAGTAGATGATTGAGGAGCTTAAATGCCATTGTTACTCATCGATGCTGAGGCCACTATTATCGTCTTCAATGGGAATAACGGGAATCATGGACATAATGAAAATGTTGGGAATTAAGGTCAAGGACAAGTTAATGCAGTCAAACGGATGCGTTAGTTGGGTGGAAAATTGTTGAAATTTAAATTTGCAAGGTTCGATAGGAAGAAGTGACCCTGACACTACGGTACTGTGGATAGAGGACTTAGAAAAAGACTTTTGAGGTGTTCGGGTACACTAGTGAGGAGAAAGTGACCCTGGCTGTATATCAACTCCAAGGAAATGCGATTGATTGGTAAGAGGGCCCCTAGAGTAGGCTATTTTGAAGGGCATAATTCCAAGCTAGGTGTCGTTGTCGAGGCCTTCAATGAGAAGTATATTTAGAGAGTGCGCAAGGACAGAAAATGGCATAATTTCTTCGGCTTCGCTAAAATTGGATATCAGTCGATCAGTGTGAGGTCGAGTTCGCAAGGTTGCCTAAGTACGCACCAAGGTAGTCAATGATCATTTGGATGGGACAAGGAAGTTTCGAGATGGACTGAAACCGAATCTTCGTAGTCAATGGATGCTAATGAGCCTAAGGGATTATAATGAGCTGTATGCCAAGGCTTAAACGGTTGAAGGGGATATGAATGAAAGGTTACCGTATATGGATCGTGGTACACGCCGGCTAGGGACAATAGGAACTTTGGAAAGAAGCCTATGACGGAGAATCGGAGATTTGTCTCTCTAGTAAGAAAGAACTGTGGAAAGCCGAACTGCTACTCCAACGCTGCATGTCGGTCTTATGGAAAGAGGCATAGGAATGGCCATTGTCAAGGTAAAAGTGGAGCATGTTGTGGATGTGGACAGTAAAGTTACCAGATGAGAAATTGTTGAACCCACTAGTTAGGTCACTAATGCAATCGCAGCGACCGCAGGTAGGACATTAAGTGAGAGCTGCCCAGCAAACTAATCAAAATCGGTTAAGGACGTAAGGAAAAGTGTATGTTGTGGCTGAGAAGGAAGTGAAGGATGTGTCTTGAAAGTCTAGATGCATTATGAGATGGTGTTTGGTAGAATAGGAGATGATTTTGAAGTTATTACTTGGATGATTATGTACGACGTATTATCACTTATGGTGGATAGGCGCAATCGATTTATGGATTTTGATTTACTAGTGACATTCTTGGACAAGTTTGGAAAAATGAGTTATGCTTGGGAATTTCGGATTTTATAAAGAACTGGGGTGATTTGTTTTAGGAGATTGTTGGATTAAAATTTGGATGGATTGAACTTTATCTTTGAGATATAGAAAAATAATTATTTTGTGGTTGACTAGTTGATTAAGGAACCAAGGCTAAAGGACATAGTCAAGGTGCGTAACCTTCCCGATGTCTTTCCTCAGGAATTGCCGGGATTGCCACCTGATGGTGAAGTGGAGTTTGTGGTTGAATTAGCCCTAGGGATGGAACCGATCTCGAAAGCGCCTTTTTGGATGTCACTGTCAGAAATGAAAGAATTGAAGGTCCAAATGCAGGAGTTATTGGATAAAGGTTTCATTCGTCTGGGTGCATCTCCATAGGGAGCGCCAGTGTTATTCGTGAGGAAGGAGGACGGATTGTTAAGATTGTGCATTGATTACAAACAGTTGAATCAAGTGACCATTTAGAATAAGTACCGTCTCCAAGGATAGATAACCTATTTGACTAGTTATAAGGGGCATAGATGTTTTCTAAGACCGACTTGAGGATTGATTACCACCAATTGAGGATCAAGAAGGAGGATGTGTCGAAGTCGGCATTTAGGATGAAGTATGGGCACTACGAGTTTACAGTGATGCCGTTTGGATTGATGAACGTCCTTGCAGCCTTTATGGATATAATGAATTGGATATTTATGGAATTTCTGGATCAGTTTGTAATCGTGACTCATAGGCAATATCTTGGTATACTCAAGGAGTTCCGCTGAGTGTGAGTTACATTTGGATAAAGGTACTATGGACATCAAGAGAACACGCACCCTATGCTAAGTTTTATAAGTACGAATTCTGGCTTCATTGAGTGGCGTTCTTAGGACATATGATACCCGGGGAAGGAATTACAGTGGACCCAGCAAAGATTGAAGCTGTCAGGAATTGGCTAAGATCGGCAACGGTAATCGAGGTTTGGAGGTTCTTAGATCTGGCAAGTCATTACAGACGTCTCGTGTAAGGGGTTTTTAACGTTAGTAACACCGTGGATGCGTTTGCAAAAGAAGGAAACAAAATTTGAATGGACGGATAACTACAAAAGGAGTTTTCAGGATTGAAACAGAGTTTGACGATCACGCCAGCGTTGACGGTTCGGTTAGGTTTGGGAGGATATGAAATCTACAGTGACATGTCGCTAAGAGGACCTGAATGTGTGTTGACACAATGTGAAAGAGTAGTGCCATACACATCGCGACAAATGGGACCATATAAGCTGAATTATCCAACGCATGATTCAGAATTAGCCGCGGTTATCTTCGCTCGTAAGATTTGGAGGCATAACCCGTGTGGGGAGAAATTGCAAATTTACACATATCACCAGAGGTTAAAGGTATCAGTCTTCCCGAAAAGAACTTAGCATGAGACAGTGCCGTTGGATGGAACTCCTCAAGGACTACGACTGCGATATATTATAAAACCCCGGAATGACTAATAAGGTAACAGTTGCACTGAGTTGGAAATCGAGCATCGCGCATGTGATGGTCAAAAAATGGACCTTGTTGGAGGAAATTCGGGATTTGAAATTTAAGGGTGAAGTGAGTCATGTTTAGAGTCTACTTACCGCGTTGAGGATTAAACTGGAAATCCGGGCTAAGATTAAGGCTTTACAATCGATGGACCTAGACACCCAGAAAATTCTGGAAATGGATGCACAAAAAGGAGATCGGATTTTTGATATTCGAGGATGGGATTCTGAAGTTCCGTGGTCGGTTATGTATACCCAATGATGCAGTATATAAAAAAAAAAGATATTTTGTCGGAAGTACACCGTATAAATTACAGTATTCACTCGGGTAGTACGGAAATATATCAGAAATTGCGACAGCATTATTGGTGGAACGATATGAAAGTGGACGTGGCCAAATGTGTGGCTAAGTGTTTCACATGCCAATAAGTGAAAGCACAACATTGCAGGCCGGGTAGAATGTTGCGGCCATTGGAAATTCCCGAGTGGAAATGGGAACACATCACGATGAACTTTGTATTGGGATTACCGAGAAATCAAATGGGTCATGATTCAATTTGAATAGTAGTCGACCAATCGACAAGTTAGCGCATTTTCTGCCAGTACGAAAGAACTTAGCCTTGGAAAGGTATGCCGAGATTCACGTGCGACAAATAGTCCGTCTGTACGGAGTGCTAGCGATAACCACTTCAGACCGGGATCCTAAATTCACTGCCGCTTTTGGGATAAGTCTTCGTACGGCATTAGGAACAAAGTTGCAAATTAGCTTGGCCTATCATCCTTAGACATATGGCCCAGTCTGAAAGGACAATTCAGACTTTGGAAGACATGCTACGGGTATGCATATTGGATTTTAAAGGTAGCTGGGAGAAATAGTTGCAGCTGGTTGTAGTTGCTTACAACATTAACTATCAGTAAAGTTTTAGAATGGCACCGTTTGGGATATTGTATGGTAGGATTTGTTGAACATCGATTTGTTGGGATGAAGTGGGTGAGAGGAGCATCACGGGTTCTAAGTTGGTTCAGCAGTCAATTAAAACAGTCAAGGTGATTTGGGAACACCATGGAACCGAATGTGCGATGTGGGAAAGTGAACAGTTGATGCGACACCAGTACCCCATTGTTTGAATAGTTGGGTTGAATTGTAAATTTCGAGGACGAAATTTTTGTAAGGGGGGAAGAGTTGTGACATTCCGAATTTTGACCCAATTTTGGGGATTTGATAAACGGGTAATTCGTCAGTGTGCTTGTAGTAAAATCTTGCCCGGGAACTGATCACTCCCGGTTATTGTTTTAAATTTGGAGATTTCGCTAGAATCGTACTCGATCGAATTTGGTCGTTATTTAGACCCCGAACTTGGCAGTCGATTTCCGGGAGTTTCGGGACGAAATAAATTGGACGGTGTCGATATTATTGTGGCCAGCACCGAGATTATCAGGAATAGTGAAAAAGTGAATTTTTGGACCGGGTGCGAATTTAGACTAGTAGACCTCTCTCGTAGTGTGTCTTGGATTATTTTATTTTGGTCATTTGCCTTAGATTATTATTGGGCTTTATCGTGAACCGTTAGACCATTTTTCCGATTTCAAATCGGGACCGTTAAGTCGATTTTTTAGTTTGGACCGTGTCCCTTTGGATCGTGCTTTCGAGAAATTTAAATTAATCCTTTTCTCTCTTTCTCTCTCTCCTCCTCTCTTCTGCTCACGTTTCCCCACATCCCGTCTGCCTTCTCTCTCTTCTCTCTCCCTCTCTTTCGCTTTACGTTCTTTACCTCCCAACCCCATGTCTGTCCTTTCTTTCTTTCTCTCTCTCTCTCTCTCTCTCTTTCCCCATGCACACGTCCACTCGCCCCCCCTAACAGACCATCACTCCCCTCTGTCTCTCTCTTCTCTCTCCTTTCTCCTCCTCTTTCCTTTCTTCTTCTTCCTCTTCGTTTTTCTTCTCCTTCTTCCGGTTTGTTTCACATATCCTTTTGCAGCCTTTGCTTCACCCGACCAGCCATTTGCTTGAGCCACCGCCCGCGTCGTTCTACCACCCGATGCCGGCGAGCTCCGCCCGCCCGTCACGTTGTCCGCCGGCTGCCCGGCCGCCCGTGCCGGCCTGCCCACGGGCGCGCAAGCAAGTGCTCGTCGCTGCCCAATCTGATGTCGCCACCGTCGCCCGATCCCGCCGGCCACCGCTACCATGCCACCTCATCGCTGGCCACACGGCTCAGCTTCCCCGCACTTCACCCTCTCTCTCTCCTTCCCTTCGCGCCTGCCCACCGCCTGGGTTGTCACGCTCCACCGCGGCCGCACTGCCACAGCCTGGCGCCGCCTGGGTCAGTCTACCGCCTGCCGTCACGACCCCGCCGCCTCATTGCTTTCACCGCTACTTTCCTCATCACCAATTTTGGCCCTTCTCCTCGAAGCCACCGACCAGCTTGCCGTCACGCCCTTCCATCGCTACTGGTTGCATCACGGCCACCATTTCTAGCTTGGCCACCGCTCTAAGCTCATTTCAAATTTCAACCACCGACACTGGCCTGTGCCCGCTTTAGCCCGTTCAAGCGCCGATGGTCTGCGCCAGCGCCTGTCCACATTATCCACAGGGCTATTTTGAGCCTTGTTTCGACTTTTCCGAGCCAAAACTTGGTAAGTGACTCCTAAACCTTACTTAGTACATTGGGTATTATTAGACTTGTCTAGAGGATAATTAGTATCGGTTTAGGGGCTTAATGTGGATTGTCGGTAATTTTAGCACGTGCATTATTAATGGATTAAATTGTGAAATTTATGGGCATAATTAATGACTAATTATGGTGGGCAAGTGAAATGGGCTGTGATGTGAATTGAATTCGTGCGTGAGTACTTATTAACTAGTCTCGGGCTAGAACAGCTAGGGCGTGCATTAAATTAGTGATTTTATGATTTAATTGTGCTACTTGAATTTGATTAAATAATATGCTTGATTGGACAATTGTGCGTGGCCGACTTGAACGTCGGGTTTGTGGATTGAGGTGGCGAAGTGTGAATTGAACTGAGTTGAATTGAGTGTGGTGACATGTCAGTGTGACATTGGTGGAATATAATGTGGTGAGCATGATTGAGTTTGATTTGTACGATGAGTTGATTGGCGAATTGTGTTGTGGTGCATGTGCATGAGAAAAGCCCGGATCGATCGGAGGGCTGCCAACCTGAGGCGTAGGTTACGCGGGTGTGGCGAATAAGGCATGACTAGACCTGAGGCGTAGGTTACGCGAGTCATTGGAATGGGAAAATGTCCTGAGGCGTGGTTACGCGGGACGGAGCCTGGCTTGATCTCGAGGGTCGAGCCTAAGGCGCAGTGACGTGGGCTATGAGATTGGGTCCGAGAAGCAGTGGATGGGGCAAAGTGAGAATAGACCTGAGGCGCAGTGGCGCGGCTCATGAGAAAGATGTTCGACCACATATGCGGATTGTGTGATTGAATTAGCTGGTTGAGCGTGTGATTGGATTAGCTGGTTGAGCGTGTGATTGAATTGGCTGGTTGAGCGTGTGATTGAACTGACAGGTTGAGAGTGTGACTGAATTGGCTGGTGGAGCGTGTGATTGAACTGACTGGTTGAATGTGTGGTCGAATTAGTAAGATAAATTGCGTGCAAGTGTGGTTGGCGTTTGAGCAATTGCAATGTGCTATTTAGTTACCATTACTGCATTACCATGTTATGATTAACGTGTAGAGTCGGCATGGGTTTGATGGCAAGGTATGTATAATGATGCGAATCTTATATGTTATGGGATAGATTGCATGCGACTTGTCCGGCACGCATTGGCCTACGTGGGGTTTAGGGTGTTGCTTATTGAGACTCGTTCTCACGGTTATTATATAACCACTTTCAGATCCGCGATCATGAGTGTATGGAGACGCTACGAGGGTATCTCGAGAGATCGAGGGCCAGTCAAGTATATTTGTATTTTGAGTCCCTCGTGTAGAGGAGTTAAGTTGCGAACCATTGTCTTTTGTGGACGCCGTATATATACGCTAAGTGTAGGAATCACAATTATTATTTTGTACTATTGTTACCCCTTGTTATAATTAATTGTCCGGGTTGTTCCTATTTGTTTCGCGTGTGCTTAATCTCTGATGTTTTGGGTTGGGTCGGCGACGTATCCGGGATGTCGATTCAATGATCGACCATCGAGGGATGTCGCGAGCTCGGGGTCCGGGCGTGACACCTTTGCTTCATGATCAATAAGCTCTGTCACCATTTTGGGATCTTCCCTATTCACTAGGCCACCAATAACACTAGCTAAAAGCCACTGTCCTCTTGAATATCAATGCTATTCCCATCACCAATCACCCATTTTATATTCTAGCTAATTGCATCTCTTCCCAATATCAAGCTTTGCCACCTCCAACGGGACGAGAACCTTTGCTAGCATTCCATAAATTAATTTTACAAAAGTAAATTTCTTTTTAGGATCCAACTCCAAAATGTGGAAGGAGATTGTGCTAGTCTCTAGGCCTGCTTACCCAACATAGCCCTATTGAAATCAATGAGGTCTTTGAAGCCAAGTCTACCATTATCCTTCCTTGTTTTCAAGACTTTTGATCTCTTTCAATGAACTCTTGATTTAGAGGCATTTTGTTTCCACCAAAAGGAAGCAACTTTCCTTCGATCGCTATCCAAATAGATTTAAGAATTTTAAATATAAACATGGCATATTGGGGAAGCGTCTGTACCACCATTTTGATCAATACCTCTTTGCTAGTTTTCATCAACACCTTTTCTTTTCATCCCTCTTACTTCATCTTGACTCTCGTTAGGATCTAAGCAAACATTTGTTTCTTTGATTGATCCAATTCAAAGGAATTCCTAAATATTTCCCGTCTTTTCAATGATTGGAACTCTCAATTCATTCACCATGTTACGGTTTAGATTCTGAGGACAATTATTGTTGAAGTAAATTGCTTGGCCTAAAGCAAAACAATATTGATTCAACAAATTTGACATATTTCGACACTCTCGATCGTACCATCCAAGAAGAAAATCACATCATCCTCAAATAACATATGAGAAAGTATTGGGCAATGTCTATTTAATTTTATCCCCTTAAACTAGCATCTACAATTACTTGGCTCAATAAATAGGAAAGCATGTTCACCATGATTATGAATAGTTATGGTCATAATGGATCTCTTTGCTTAATGCCTTAGGTTGGTTGGAAGTAAGGCAACGGTTCCCCTAAACTTCACACTAAAGGAACCCATCTTTCGCATAATCCCATCCTCAACATACATGCACATAGAAAATCCCATTCCACCTAATCACGCCTTCTGCATATCCAATTTAGAAGTGCTTGGAATTTTCTTTTCCTTTTACGTATTCTCAGTTGATGTAAAATGTGACATTTTGAATTTTGATCCACTTTTGGGATAAATGAAATGTGTATATTCTTCAATGCATTTATAGTTAAATATCGCCCAAAACTGATCATTCATTGAATATTAACCTTTAGGGAATGACTACCTAGGGAAATGTACGTGGACCTAACAACTCGACCATAAGTTGACCTTCGATAACGATCGAGGTTGCCATGACTTGAGTAACCGCAAGTCGATACGTGCAAATCCTAAAAAGCTGCCTGTTAGTCGGAGATACACTAAAGTTGCATTTGAGTGAAATTGACCGTTATTTGAATCCGAACTTGGATGTCGAATTTCTCAAGTGTCATAACTAATTTATTTGGACGACGTCACATAAGCGTAGCCAACCTTAAGGTTTATTGGATTTGTTGGAAATTTGACGTGAAAAACGGAAGTGAGCTAAGCAAAGCAGTTGGGCCTCGCCCAAGAAAGGCCGGTCATCAAAGCCCGATAGGAACAAGTTGACCCGTAATTCAACACCTAGGTCGAGGACAATTGGTAATTTAGGGGACAAACTTTGGAGAAAATTACAGAGGAAAAGAGAAAAATTGTGGAAGATATTTCTTGTGGGAGAATCATTTTCCCTATCTTCTCTCTTCCTTCTTCTTCCCTAAAAAGCCGCCCGTTAGTCGAGATACACTAAAATCATATTTGAGTGAAATTGACCATTATTTGAATCCGAACTTAGATGTCAAATTTCTGGAAGTGTCATGACTAATTTATTTGGACGACGTCACATAAGTTTGGCCAACCTTAAGGTTTATTAGATTTGTCAGAAATTTGACGTGAGAAATGGAAGTGAACAGAGTAAAGTCGTTGGGCCTCGTGCCGAGAAAGGCCGATCATCAAGGCCCATAAGAACAAGTTGACCCGTAATTCGGCACTCGGTTGAGGACAATTGGTAATTTAGGGGACAAAATTTGGAGAAAATTACAAAGGAAAAGAGAAAATTTTGTGGAAGATATATCTTGTGGGGATAATCATTTTCCCCTATCTTCTCTCTTCATTCTCCTTCCCTAAAAAGCAGCTTCGTTACTCAAAGATACACTAAAGTCATATTTGAGTGAAATTGACTGTTATTTGAATCCGAACTTGGACATCAAATTTCTCAAGTGTCATGACTAATTTATTTGGATGACGTCACATAAGTGTGGCCAACCTTAAGGTTTATTGAGTTTGTTAGAAATTTGACGTGAAAAATGGAAGTGAGCCGAGCAAAGCCGTTGGGCCTCACGCCCGAGAAAGGCCGATCATCAAGGCCCATAAGAACAAGTTGACCTGTAATTGGCATCCATTTGAGGACAATTGGCAACTTAGGGGACAAAATTTGGAGAAAATTACAAAGGAAAAAAGAAAAATTTGTGGAAGATATTTCTTGTGGGGATAATCATTTTCCCCTATCTTCTCTCTCTCTCTCTCTCTCTTCCTCCTCCTTTCCGCTTCTTCCCCTTGGCTGACACCACCAACTCCCCACAAGCCCTCATGATGGACTTTCTTCTCTTCTCTTCTTCTTCTTCTTCTTTTCCTTCTGCTTCTTCGCTGACTTCCACTTCTGCTTATGGCTTCTGCTTTTGCTCCCTTTCTTTGGTCTTTTGTTGCTACTTGTTGACACCTAATTTTTTAGCCGACGCGTCATTAAAATAGAAAATTCAAGATTACGGTTTCCGATCGCGTGAGTCCATTTCTTGAACAAAAATGTCGTTTTTAATTCTGTCATTGATCTGTTTTTATAAGCGATTTTCTATTCATTTCATACAAAACCCGAAAAGTCAAATGGTTGACTTTTTGCGTTGACTTTGGTCAACTTTTTGACCAAAAGTCAACCCCAGGTCAAATTGGGGCTTTTGCATTAAAGATTCCTTTCAAGTCCAATTTCACTTTAGAAGTGGAAATTTTAGAAAAATTCAAAGATTTGATCATAAAATCAAGCTCCCAGTGAAAAGTCAACTAGGGTTTGACTTTTTGGTCAAACCTTTGACCAAAAAAATTAAAAATTAAAAATCCAAAAATCATCGTATTTTACATTCAATTTACCTTTGGCATTTGAAATTTTACAAAAATCGATTTAGAATCAACTTTTCTCCAAATTGCGGAATTTGATTCAAATCGCCAAAAATGAAATTACTTCATTTCTAGTCATTTTTAGGATAATTTCCTTCACGACATTTGATCTAGAGGTCATTTTATATCCAATTTTTGAATCGATTTTGTGATTCCAAGCCAAACACAAAAACCCCCAATTTTAGCCCTAATAATTGATTTTGATCGATTCTTCATGATGTGTGCAATTGAGACACGAATGAGCCTAATTTTTTATATGAAACCAAATTCAAAATCAATTTTGGAAGAATCACATGAATTTGGGTCAATTTGATCAATTTAGTGATCCAATGATTAGGAAGTCTAAGAGTAATTGGTCTAAATAGTGCAATTCAACTTGACCCACTCTAGACTAATATTCAATTTGATGAATTGGGACTCAATTTGATTAATTAGACTTCAATTAAACTTGTTAGTCTAGTTCGGTCATACAATTACCCAAATTCGAGCTAATTGACTCAAATCGGTTTAATTCAAATTGAACTAATTCGATCGGACTAGTCACTTTCCCGGTCGAAAATTTTGATGATCGATAATCCGATCGGACCAACCAAGGTTAGTCACATCCTCTTGAGCGAAAATGACAAAAATGCCCTTAATCAAAAATGATAAAAATGCCCTCATTCAAGGATTAAGCAAATTAATTAGGGGATTAGCAAATCAATCATGGCGTTCATTTAGAATTGATCATGTCCATACATGATGCCATGTCATTAATCTTTAGCCCTTAAAGAAGATTTTTAATCATTAAAAATGCATTTTGGGGCTATTAGATTAATCAAGGGTTAATATTCAAAATTAAAAGGGGTATATAATGTTTTTCCCTCCAAAAATGGGGGTTCATTTTTCCAGATCTGGTTTTCTTTCCTCTGTCTCTCTCTCTCTCCCTCTCTCTCCTCTCACGTTCATCCTTTTTTTTCCCTCTCACGTTCATCCTCTCTTTCCCTCTCACGCTCATCTCTCTCCCTCAAGCTCTCTCTCACGGCAGCAGCTTTTCCGGCCTTTTGCCGGGCTGCTTTCCGCGAGCCACCGCCCCACCGGCGTCCCCACGGTGTCCTAGGCCTAGTCGCAACACCAGCCGCCCTTGCTGGTTGCCGGAACAGCTCCTTCCGCGACATTTCCTCCTCGGCGGTAGTACCGGCTTTGCCGCCGGTGATTGAATCAGCAGGTTCAGCCGGCTGAACCGGCCCTCCGCGACCTCCTCCGGTGATTCCAAGCAACCCGGCGACCTCCCTCGGCGTCCTCACGGGCACTGTGGTGGCTGGCCTCGCATTGAACAGCCACCGGATCGCATCATTTTCCTCAACTTTTGCTGATTCGTTTATTTGTGTGAAAACGAGTCGATTCTCACATTATCTCTTGCAATCCGTTATCGTAGATTGGCCGAGCTTTCCGAGGCCTCTCCGTGACATTCCAGATCAGAATACGGAGGCCGATCGTTCTCTTGAGCGTTGGATCATCGCGAGATAAGGTAAGAACACTTGAACACAATTCTGCAAATTCGTAACCAGTAAAACCTGCATGCTTGAGATGGTGATTTGAGCCTGTTAATGTTGAAATCTGGCGAAGTGATAAACTAGAGAATCGTAAAGCTCGTCTTAAGATTCGATTTGATATATCATATGCCCCGATCGGACTTCATTTGCTATGTCAAAACACTGTTAGACGTCAGGATCAGAATCTATAATTTTCTGTTTAAGTCTGTTCTGATGATCCCTTGACTGAGGTTGTGCTGTTCGATGAATTTTATGATTTTCTACAATCATTTTCTGGAGAAACTTCCTTCATGAAAGTCGTAGAACACATCTCGATCTGTTTACTATAAAATTTTCATAAAATTCTGAACATGTTAGCCTAGTACGATTTGCTACGTCATGTATGTGTAAATCTAGTATCATGCTAGTTTCAGTCGACCTTTGTGTGTTCTTCGATTTTCATAAATTCGTGTGTTCGAGATATGAAAAAATTTTCTTCACGAAAGTTCTTCCTGAGATCGAGATCTTTCTATTGATACTAATTTAATCAAAATCGAAGATCATTTGAATTTTCAAAAGGAATTCTCATGATTTGATCAGTTCTGTGTCCAGATCTGATTTTTGTTCCTTTGGAGTTCACAAAGTGTTTCTCCGAATTTGATGAAGTTAGAGCCCTTTTTGCAAAAATTCAAAACTTCAAAGTTGTTCATTGAGGTCTCAATATACTAACTGGAGATTTTGAGGACCTAATAACAATTTTTGAAGGACCAATTTGCTTAAAATCTCATGAAAGGTCTTCCCGGGTCAAAACTGTATTTGCAATTGAGTCCCTAGCGAAAATTGAATTTTATAAAAATTTGAGGGCTTTTTAGCAAAAACTCAAAACATGAAAGTTGTTGCACACAGGGAATCCTAACGGCACAAAAATTTTTGCACTGTTTTGATAAGGTTTGTTATTTTTCCCGCCTTTGTTTTGAAACTCATAACTGAACCGAGTCCAGCCTGTCACTGAAATTTAATTTGATATTTTCAGGAAAATTGGCTAGGATTTAGAAAAAAATGGTCTTCATGACTTTTGATCCTCATGCCATAAGCTTTCTAATGGCACCTGAATCACTTCATTTGAACGTCATTAGGGTAGTTAATCATATTCAAACAGATTCAATCCGAATTAGGCATTAATTGAATAAGTGGTCTTTTTATAAAGCCCACTTCTCATGGTTTGTTTGGCTTTCAAACAAGGCCCATGGGCTTGAATGTATGCTTATTTTATTTTTACGCATGTGTTTGTTAGATGAATGTTAGGCCGGTGCATGTTCATGGTAGCCCGTTCATGGTCATTTAGAACCCGACTTTAGGGGTTAATTGGTATGAGTTGCCGTTTTGTGAATGCAAATGGTAGCCCATTATCATTAACCATTAATCAAACAATGTTAGGTGATTAGATGGGTGATGAATCGAAACGCATGAAAAACAAAGGCCGATCCCGAGGCCCGTGTTTAATTCAATGATTTGTTTGCACCATTGTTTTTTATATGTCATTCGTCATGAATGAATATTATGGATGTAAACATCGACACCCGAGAGGCGGTCCAAGGAAGAAAAATCCGAAGTCAAGGAGATTGACCGATGTCCAATCCGGTCTCAATTTGTACTCATTCGATGATGGTTCCAAACCGATGTCCAATCCGGTTTCAATTTGTACTTAATTCATTCATCCCCAATCATGTCTCGGTTTTTTCAATTGGTGTTGTAATAAACACCCGACGAGTTATGGTTCTTACTTTTTACTTTTCTCAAGACTTAGATTTAGCTCGTCTTTTCAATACTTGAAAGTGTTTACTTTAAGAAATGTCTTTCAATACAATTGATTGTTTCTTTCTTTTTTTAGACTAAGATAGGATTAGTTTAGAATCTCAAATGAAAATACAAAAACAAGATGCATGATCACCTAGTGGATTAAGACTTTGGCATGAAAATGGTAAAAAACAAATGCATGACGACTTAGATAACAACCATGTTAAGTTTAGCGGTACCGAAAGGGCGTTAATAGAAATATTAACGTAAGCTAGTCCCCGAACCTTTGATCTCTGGTTTTCGTAGAAATCGAAACGAAATTCCCGCGTTTCGGTTGGGTATTCTAGCCGACCCCGACCTAGGCTAGTGGCGACTCCTTAAAAAATAAAATCAATCCGCTGTCACGCGAGATATGGATTTAGGGAAAATCCACGTTCATGATCAATGAGTTATATGGCTAAACAAAAGATTTACACTTCAGTAAAATCATTTTATAGTTTCTGCTGCTGCTGCTACTGCTACTACTTCCACTTCTGCTTCTAGTTTCTATTGTTGCTTTTTCCACCGGGCTTCCGCTCCGTTGCTGCTGTTCTAGAACTTGTGTTGCCCTTCTTGCTTGGTCTTGCTTGCTTAGGCTTTGAGTAAGTGGCATTCTAAACCTTGTCTAAGTTAAGGGGTTACCAATAGGCTTATTAGGGGTTGATTAATGGCTGTAGCTAGTTGGTTTAAGGGCTAGACAAGTTGATTTGCTTGTTGGTTGTGTTCCCGAATTTGGTTATTGCTATGTTTCGAGTTTTGATATTTTTTCGAGACCTGTGTGGGCCGAATCTGGGGTTTTGTCCTTCATGAAAGTTGTTAAAATAATCTTGAAGTATAATATATTTTAATTTGGGAATTTTTGGAAGTCATTTGACGCTGTTTAGAAGTCCATCTTTGGAATGAACTTTGTCTACTGGAAACACTGTTCCTCCGACCTTTGGGTCTATTCGGATTTTTATAAATTTTTCTAGACCCATTTTCAAAATACTTCTTTCGCAAAACTTGTTGGGAACATTTGTGGCTATAACATATAAAAATTTCAAATCTTTCTAAGGATTTTTGGTTACTGCTTGAAATGCATTTTGAAAGTTGGATGGCCAGTTTGAACGAAATATTTTATGTCCGATTTTGGGTGACAAAAAGAGATGGTTCTAGACATAATTGGGTTTTGTGCTCTTCATAAAAATGTTCATCAGGATGTTTTCTAGGACCCATCCGAAATTCATAATTTTTGGAGTTAAATTACTATTTATTTTTAAAGGAATTCTAGAACTGTGTACTGGCCTAGATTTGCCTCAATTCTATGTATTCGGTTTACTCTTCCTCTTATGGCTGAGTTGTGGTGCTTGGTAGCTAAGTTGAATGTTGGGATGTATGGATTTATGCCATTGAGTTTACAGCTTGAATTGTGGATTAAAAGGTATTGGAATGATTGGGTGATATGGTTGAACTACATTACTGCCCATATAAATGGATTGGTTGGGCTAAGTTGTTGATTTGGAATTGAGCATATTTGTGTGTAATTAGGACATGTGGATGTTGTGTGAAGGGAATGAGATATGTATTGTGTATGATCGATAGGCTCTAAGGTGTGTTGATGCGGGAAAGGCATGAAATTGAATGAGGATGTACGTTTGATCCTATAATCCTTGAGGCGTATTTACGCCGATGAATTGGATTTGTCTTGAGGTGTGTTATACGAGGCAATACCTGGATAAACCGGAGTGCGATCGCGTGTTACGTGAGTTGTACGATGAGGTGGGCCTGAGGCGTGTTACGCTGGTCGGTATTGATCGGGGTAGACACATGTGTATATCGGAAGTTGAAAGATGTGAGCATGTGTAGAGATTGAGATTGGAATAGGTTGGAATGTTATTATGGATGCATGTGTAAGAAATTGGTTGTATCTTGGAGTGCATGTGCATTGAGAAGTTGGTTATGTTGTCATGATTTGACTAACGTGCAGGGTTGAATACATATGCCGAGGTAAGGCTAAGTGTGTTTAAATGTTATTGCATGTGATTGAGTATGTTTGCTATTTGTTCTTGTTTGAAGATACGCGTTAACCTTGATGGGGTTTAGGGTGCTTGCTTATTGAGACTTGTCTCATAGTTATTATATAACCATTTCAGACCCTCAATCCCGATCATGAATGGTCCGTCACAACGTTTTGGGATCCCGAGGAAGAGCCGATGGAGCAAGCCCGAAGAGGAGCCCATGGAGTTGGTGAACCCTTTTTGTATAGCTAGGCTAACCTACCTAACCACTAGTTCCTTTTTATGATGGTAGTTTCAACCTTAATGGTCTTTTTGTATGTAAGGTTGAATTTTGTAAGTATGTGCCATTGAATGAAGTACGTTGTTGAATGTTCAAGTGTTTTCTCTACTACCCTTGGTCTTTAATTTTGTCTGGGTGCTTTTAATCATTTTCGCTTGCATTTTATGTTTTGATGTTTGTGTGGGTCGGGATGTCACATTTGAAATATGACCACGGAAGGATGTCGCAGGCTCGGTGGGGGTCCGGGGTGTGACATAAAACCTCATGAACTATAAAGATATTATCTTGTATTTGCCTACCACTCACAAAGGCACTTTGCTCCATGGTAATTAGGTTAGGAAGCCAAGGTTTTAGGCAAATTGCCATAACCTTGGAAATAATCTTGTAGCTGAAGTTATAAAGACTTATAGACCTAAACTGAGAAATACACTCTAGGTTTGAAGCTTTAGAAATGAGAGTAATATGAGTTCTATTGAGAGAAGAATTAAGAGTACCCAAGACAAAGAAGTTGGTGACCATTTGAAACACATCTTGTTGAATAAACTCCTAGTAATGGTGATAGAATTGTCCATTAAGTCCATCCGCCCTAGTACCTTCACCGCTCCCATTTGGAAGACTACCTCACTTACCTCCTCTAATGTAACCGGAGCCATTAAAGAGCCATTCATCTTAACCCCTACTAAAGAAGACCTTGGGGATTGGCTGAAAATTTCTAGGGCCCACAGTGTCGTAAAGTGATTAATAGAATTCATTTATATGCCTCTTTATCTTCACCAAATCTCAGCACCAAGTTTGCTCATCAATTTTCAGTATAGAAATTCTATTTTTTTTGTCTTCTTTGAATGGTAGTTGCATGGAAGAACTTCGTATTCTTGTCTCCCCACTTAAGCCAACTAATGCGCAATCTCATGCCCCAAGACAATTCTTCTTGCCTTCATAATTTTTCAATACGTTCAATGATTTGTTGAGTGATTGCCTTACTTGAAACAATCTCTGTACTATTGGTAAGTTCATTGAGTCTCCCTCGCAACATCTCAATTTGTTTAGAAGCATTAGAGAACTTCTTTCGACTCCATTTCGCCAAGGACTGTGAAGGCCTCTTTGATTTACTCATAATATCCTCTCGGGGTTGCTCTGTATGTTCCATGCTTTCCTCACTATCTTACTACAATCAGGTTCCTCTAACTGGAAAGTTCAAACTTAAATTCTTTCTTCCTTGTAGTCTAAGATGAGTACATTGAGAGCAATAATGGACTGTGAATGGAGCCAATTGCTGGCAATGCATAGACTTTTGTAGTAAGAAATAACACTCTCCAATCCATATTACATAGCACCATATCTAGCCATTTTTAACTGAACCGTCACCCTCTTTGACGTTGGTCCAAGTAAATGCACAATCCTTGCTTTCAATATTTATAAGTAAGCAATCGTACAAGAGGTCACGAAAGGCAGTTAACCTATAATGATCCACAATTCTTCTCCCTACCTTCGCCTAATTGTATAGAACTTCATTAAAGTTTCCAATACAAAGCCAAGGCAGATGATTGATAGAAGAAATGATGCGTAATTGCTGCCACGGGAGAAGCCTCTCCTGATAATTGGTAAGAGTATGCAAAAAAGTAATTCTCATCAATCTACCACTGTCCTAATCTTTGCAAGTTACATCAATGAATATCTTCAAGCTATTCTCTACTTCCATAGCCACCTCCTCATTCCACATAATTACTAGTCCTCTATCAATACCAACTGGGTTTATTAAAGCTGAATTCTGAAAATGAAGCCGTCTCCTGGTTCTTTCCACAATAGGTTTTTGATTTTTTGTTTCCATTAGAAAAATTAAACTGGGCTTTCCAAGAACAACTAAGGCTCGAAGATGCTGGAATGTTAGAGGAGTACCCAAACATCAACAATTCTAGCTCAAAATCTTCATATATATTCTGATGGCTTATTAGGACTATCCACCAAAGCCCACTTATTCACACCAATCACAAGTTGAACGGGGGTTTAGAATGACTGCTTCTCATCAAAGGACTAAGATAGCATACCTTGCTGTCCATACGGATTAAAACGTTTTTGCTTCTTTGATGTTGGCTCCTCTTCCCTTTCTCAGAAGTCCTAGTTGAATTAGGGTCATTGGAGGACTCAATCAGCACAAGTTGAGTGTCTTGTGCATCCATATCATCAAGAGCCCTAATCTTGGAAGATTGGACTTCGTTTGGCTAGAAATCAACTAGAAGCAAAGCAATCTCTTTCCTCTTCTCTCTCTACTACTGTCTAGGCTTAGATTGGGGCTAATGGAACGGCATTTAAGGGAACATTTCTTCCATCTCGGTGGTAGGTATCTCCTTACCATAGAATAACTTCCAATACGAGGGCAGAAGGATATTAGAAGTGCCAAAAGTTGTGTATGACACTCACTTTAGTACCAAAAGTTTTAGTCGAATCACTTAATTGCCTAATTAAAGAAAAAACGATCACTTAAGTGCCACCGATGAAAAATTCCAGCAAAAAATAATACGTGGCTTTTATGGTATATTATTTAAAAAATGCAATCCATGTGGCATTTTGCACGTGGCATTTTTGGCACTTAAATGATCACTTTTTAACAATGACTGGTACTAAAGTGATTTTTTTTTTAACAACGATTGACACTGAAGTGGTCACTTTAAAGAAAAATTGGCACTGAAATAATCACTATTTATAACTTTTAGATGACGTCGTTTAAGGGTTATATGTTGATTGGGCACACCAGTAAGCCACATAAGATTGAGAAATTAATAAAATATGGCCATGTCGAATTTTCGATTACCCAGATCGAAGTTAGCACTTAAGTGACTATTTTTTTTTAAAATGACACTTAAGTGATCCGAAAAAAATTTTGGGAGCTGCGTACACAACTTTTGGCACTTCTAGTGTCCTTCTTCCTAATACAAGCTATACTCGCGCACCTCAACCATAGGCCATAGACCAAACTTGCTTGGAATGTTATCTTTAAACCCCGATTCCTCATATAACACTTTCTTGCAATAAGTGGTATAATGGCCGATTCTCCTTGTTGACACATGATTTTTAGCTCATTTTTTTTTATATTTTCAAAAATCTCAAAATTAGGACTAGGAATCTTGGCCAAGCCTAGAAACCTACTTCTAAGCCTAAAATATTTTTTTTAGCATTTTCCTGCATTTTTCATTAATTTCTTTTAGTCAAAATAAGTGAGAAAATCAAGAAAAATAGCAAATGGGATCAGAAAATTCCATAAAAATAGTCATTAGTCTTCTTTTATACCCAATTTCATTAATACATCATCAATTTTGAAAAATTTCAATTGGGTATGTGTTTTTCCCAAAATTGGGCAAAATTAAACCCGAATAGATATAAAAATGCAATTAAATCTTTTTTAGTCATTTTTAAGTCATAGTGTCTTCACAACAAACAATTCTGGGACCTTGAATTACATAATGGTTGGTCCAATTGCACAATTTGTGAAAGATATTAAAAAACCCAAAAATTCAATTGAAAATTAAGAATTTTGAGCCCAAATTGGGAATCATGCCCAATATGAAATTGTCGAACCATGAGACCATCATTTCTATGGTTAATCAGATGTGGGTAATTCAATTTTGACATAAATTTTGCCTAATTAGGTCATTAGGACATCAAATTGAACAAAACCCTATTAACTCGAATACAAAAATGTAAAAATCCTGGACATGATTTTATCAAAAATTGGGAAAAATTACATATTTGGGTTCAAAAAATGATGAGGAATTCAATTTTGGGGTTTGATTTTGAAAATTCGATTGAAATTGGGCTTAATTTGGATTTTTAAACAAAATCGAGCCTACCGGGTCAACCCGACCCGACCCGGCTACCCTTCTTCCTTACCCGACTGCCCCAGAACGTGCAAAACCCAGAAAAAATCCTTTTCAGCCTGTATCTTCACCAATCTTTTCCAACCAATTTAGCATGTGAAAAATTAACTTGGCAAGTTGGAGAATCTCCAGCTCGCACCAAAGATTCGATCAACTGATTCTAAGTCGGTTCTAACCAGATTTAGGCGGGAATTTTGATCAACAAAAAGCTAAAACAAACTAAACATTGAAGGAGGAGGTGTTCGAGAAAATTCCCAAGAGAGAGAGAGAGAGAAAAGGTGCAAAATCAAAGAGAGAAAGTTAGAGAGAGAGGGTCTAAGGTTCCCATCCGAGCATCTAGTGCCGCCTTAGATGGCGGAGCACCGGCAAATAGGGGTTTGGATGTAACCTCCCCTCCTTGTTCCAATTAAATCGGCTAGTCATGAAGGTCTGAAAGTCGAGCTCAATCGGCTTTTCCAGACGATCTTCGACGAAGCCGAAGTCACCAGATTGAAGTCCAAGTATTGGGGGAGAGCTCTACGATCACCATTTGCTTTGGAAATTACTTCTGATCCTTTGTCAAAGCAGGTAAAGTTGGCTCACAGTCATGATTTGATAAAATTGCAGAATGGATGTTTGAACTCTGTCCTGCTTAATTATGTCATTTCCTCTGCGATTTTGAGAATATTAATGTTCAAAACATGTTTCTGATCACAAATTTTATTGTTTGTTGCATTTTGGATGGTTGAAATTGCATAAATCGAGTCGGTTGTTCATGGAAGCCATCGCCGAAGTCATTCAAAACCTCACCGGAGAATCACCGTGACCACAAGGTCGTCCAAGTTAGCTTCCCCTAACTTTGTTTAATAGATTGATATTCATTTTGAGCGATTTAGATGGCTAGGGCGAATAGAATAGGGATTTAAAGCTTTTGACGAGCATGGTTTAGGTTAGTAAGAAATTGGCATTTTCCCATGAGATTTTCGCCGATCAATGATGATCCGACGGCCAATCGATTGGTTTAGTTTGATAGAGGATGATATGAACTTGACACTGAACCAAAAATCAATAAAAAATGTCACTGGAATGGCTGCTGGAGATGAACTCAAACCGGCAGCCTTGTTAACGTTTGAATGGGGAATATGCCCACCACCTGTTCGGCGAAATGCCGTAAAGAAAAATGGGCAAAACGATGCCATTTTTGGAGCTGTACCCGCTGTAGAAGACAATCGGCGCCGGCGTCGACAACGATTGATTCAGTCAAGCCAAATCGGGTTGAATCAGGCTGATCCGGTTCATTTTCCCGGCGGGAATTTTAAAAAATAATAAATAAAAAAATCTAAAAAAATAATAAAAATAAAATATTCATAAAAAATAAAAAAAGCACATAAAAAAATAAAAAATTCAGAAACATTTTGGAAAATCAGAAAAAAAATTTAGAAAAATAAGAAACTCACAAAAAAATTAGAAAATTCATAAAAATTCAAGAAACTTTCAAAAAAATTCATAAAAAAATTCAGAAAATTCAGAAAATACAAATAGAAAATGTAAAAAAATTTAGAAAATCAATTAAAAATTGAAAAATTGGAAAATTCATAAAAATTTTCAGAAAATCATAAAAATCAATTCTCGATTAATGAAAATTTCAAAAATTCAATTTTCGAAAGAAAAATCAAAAATTAAAAATTCACAGAATGGTTCAAAAATACCGTGGCCAACCTTAGAAGGTGAGATTTGAATTTTTGGAAGTGCCCAAGTGGTATTTTTAGAAATTTTCAAATTCAGGGTTATAACCCCTAAAAAATCCTAAAACCCTAAAAAAGTGCAAATCATGAAATGAATAAGCTTCTAGAGCTTCATTAGGGTTTGAATATTTTGATTTATTTTCATTTTTAAAGACCATTTAGGATTGATTGATTTGATTGATATTGATTGCGCATTTAATTCTTGATTGATTTTCCTGCAATTGGTTTGTTTTTAATTATGCAACTATGATGACGTGGCTATTGTTAATTATGGAACTATGATGACGTTGTGGCTATTGTTGATTCCTGACTTATTTGTTATGTTTGTGTTCTTCGTGCAAGGGCATAGGTAATATGGAGGGGGGGTGAAAGTAGCAGCAATAATGGTCCAATAGCATCAGTTGAACCAATTAAACAGGTCTTCAATGATTTTGAACTTAATATACTGAAAGCATGGATGTGTACTGTTTCGGTGAACATGTCTATGCACACGAGAGGACCTATTAGGGATAGTAAATTGTCAGGGCCTGAATGGATAAGAGAGATTCTTTATGGACATTCAGATAGGGTATATGAAGCTTTTCGAATGAAGAGGCATGTTTTTCTCAACCTTTGTGATTTAATGAAGGCAAAGGGTTGGTTGGTAGATAGTCGATATGTTAGGGTAGATGAACAAATTGGGATATTTTTATCTATGATTTCTCACAAGAACTCGAATAGAGATTTATGTGAGAAATTCCAACATTCGGGGCAAACTATTAGCAAGTACTTTGCTAAAGTGTTGCAAGCAGTTCTGAATCTGGCAAGAGAAATTATCGTACCACCTTCATTTGATGTTGTCCCAGAAGAAATTCTCATCAATCCTAAATATAATCCTGACTTCAAGGTAGGAGTTTCATACATTCCTTTACACCGTCATTTACATTTTGTTGATAATCTTGTATAATGCTAGTCTTTGCTGAAATGACAGGGCTACATAGGTGCTATTGATGGCACTCACATTCATGCTTCTGTACCAGTATCAAAATAGATCCCATTTAAAGGCAAATTACCACTCAGAATGTGGTGTGTTTGTTCATTTGATATGAAATTTAAATTTGTGTATTCTGGTTAGGAAGGCTCTGCCAACGATTATCGGGTGCTCTCGGCAGCACTCAAGACACATCGCTTATAATTTCCTCGACCTCCACCAGGTATTTGCTTGTTTTTCATGGGATAATTTTCTTTATAACTGTATTGCATTTGCGAATCATGATCAATATATGAATACCTTGTGATAGGCAAATACTACGTGGTAGATTTTGGTTATGCTGCAGCTCCAGGATTTTTGACTCCTTTCAAAGGGGAACGGTATCATATTAATGATTTTAGGGGTAGAGTGAGGCAGGCAACAACAGCAAGAGAATTATTCAACCATAGGCATTCTTCACCGAGGAATGTTATTGAGAGATCATTTATGGTGTTAAAGAATCGCTTTTTCATTTTGAGACACATGCCTTCATTTTCAATTCAAAAGCAGTCATGTATTGTAATTGCATGTTGTGCTAGTCATAATTACATCCGTGATCAAGATAAGATGGATTAGAACTTTTCCCAATATGGTGATTCAGAGTACTCGTTTAAAAGTGCACAAGATGAGATTATCGACAATACATCAACTGACGAGGATATCGAAATCAACATGCTTAAGAAAAGAATTGCCAATCAATTGGCAATTAACAATAATATGGCGGAGATTCCATGAAAATGTGTTTCCGACTTTTCTAATGTATTTCCATTATTTTGTATTTGAGGATTTTTTATGTTGGCTCTTGTAATGTGACGTGGTATTTTGGAATCTCCTATATTGGCTCTTGTAATGTGATGTGCTTGGTTTACTCTTCTCTATAAGCATTTGGGATATTATGAGGAACAATGCATACTCACAAATATTGAGAGCAAATATCGATAGCGATGGTGGTTGAATGCTGAAGACCCGTTCCAGTGCTTGGCCATTTGCATTAATTTGACTAGAATTTGTGTGCGGGCGTACGTAACGTTACGAATCCAACGTAAAATTTAATTTTAAAACTTCATAGAATGGCTTAGAATACCTGTGGCCAATCATTTCGGAGAAATTTAATTTTTTAAGATTTCCAAAAAAAAATAAAAAAAAATAGAAATTGCAAAACTTCATAGAATGGCTTATTGACTACTTGTGGCCACCCATTTCGAGAGAAATTTATTTTTTTTGAGATTTCCCAAAAAAATAAAAAAAAATCAAAAATTTCAAAACTTCATAGAATGGCTTAGAATACCTGTGGTTACCCACTTTGAGCGAAATTTAATTTTTTTTAGCTGCAAAAAAAAGTAAAAAATTAAAAATTTTAAAACTTCGTAGAATGGCTTAGAATACCTATGGCCACCCATTTTGAGTGAAATTTAATATTTTTTTATGAGACGAAATAAAAATTAAAAAAGCAAAAAATCAAAAATACCATTTGTGCACCTTAAAAATTTTAAATTTCACTCAAAGTGAGTGACTAGAAGTATTCTAAGCCATTATGTAAAGTTTTGAAATTTTTGATTTTTTACATTTTTTTTTGCACCTAAAAAAATTTAAATTTCACTCAAAGTGGATGGCCATAGGTATTCAAAGCCATTCTATGAAGTTTTGAAAGTTCATTTTTTGATTTTTTTTCGATATCTAAAAAAATTTAAATTGGGATTTCGCTCAAAGTGGGTGACCACAGGTATTCTATAAGCCATTCTATGAAATTTTGCAATTTCTAATTTTTTTATTTTTTGGAAATCTCAAAAAAATTAAATTTCTCTCGAAATGGTTGGCCACATGTATTCTAAGTCATTCTATGAAGTTTTGAAATTTTTAATTTTTTTAAAATTTTTTTGGCCATCTCAAAAAAATTAAAAATTACTCAAAAAGTGGGTGACCAAAGGTATTCTAAGCCATTTTGTGAAATTTTTTATTTTTATTTTTATTTTTATTTTTTTGGGCACCTCAGAAAATTTAAATTTTACTCAAAGTGAGTGGCTACGGGTATTCTAAGCAATTTTGTGATGTTTTGAAATTTTTGATTTCTTGACTTTTTTTGAAAAAATTCAACAAATTTCCTATTTTCCTGAAATTTGAATTTTTTTTATTTTCTCGACATTTTGATGATTTTTTCTAGAATTTTTCAACTTTTTGGGATTTTTTGAATTTTTTTGAGATTTTTATGAATTTTTTGGATTTTTTAATTATTTTTATTCCATTTCAAAAAAATGGATTTTTGTTCTTGGAAATAGAATTTTCTGTTATTTATCAAACAGGTTTTTGTTTCAGAAAATAGAATTTTTGTGCTGTTATCAATCAGGTTTCTGTTTTAGAAATAGAAATTTTTTGTCGTTATCAAACGGGTTTTTTCCTCAGAAACTCATCTTGGAACCAGAAATAGAAAAATCTATTTCTGATTCAGGAGCTCATTCCGGAACAGAATGGTTATCATTCGCTACCTAAGTGTGTACCTTGGGATTACTTTCCTAAAGAAGTCGATGCCATAACTCGATTGGAGAGATGCAATGTCTCGAAAGAAGGTGAGCACGAAAAGAAAGGAGTAACCGAAGAAGATATTAAACAATTACTTTTAGTCACGAAGACAAGCGAATTTGAGGTAATTGAACAGTTAAGAAAGATGCTGGCACAGATCTCTCTGATGGATCTCTTTAAGACTTCAGAAAGCCACAAAATGATGCTTATAAAGCTTCTCAATGAAGTGCACGTTCCGGAGACAATTAATGAAGTACAATTGGAAGACTTTGTTGGCACTATTCTTCTGAAAGATCAAATTGCCTTCTCTGATGAAGATTTCCCAATCGACAGGTGTTCCCATAATAAGGCACTATATATTGCCATCAAATGCCGGGGCAAAGAGATATCACGGGTGCTGATCGATAATGGTTCCGCACTTAATTTGTATCCATTAAGCATGCTGCATCGCTTGGGGATTAGCGAAGAGCTCATCAAACCTTCTAAGGTAACTGTGCGCTCGTTTGATGAAATGAAGAAAGACGTTATTGTCGATATTGAGCTCGAGGTGAACATAGGCCCTGTGCCTTTCCTAATTAACTTCCAAGTAGTGGATATTTCGAGGACTTGCAACTTATTACTCGGAAGACCTTGGATTCATATGGTTGGCGCTATTCCTTCAAGTCTCCATTAGAAGGTCAGGTTTGTCATTAATGGCAAGATGATCACCATACATGAGGAGAAGGATTTCACCACTTATAAAGAGAGTGCAATACCGTATATCGAGCCCGAAGTGAAAGAAGAACCAAGTTATCATTCCTTTGAAATGATCTTAATGGTGCAAATTCTTGCCGATTGCATCATAAAATTCCCAGAGTTCTCGACATCATCTATTATGTCTGAAAGGGTGTTATGCCTATATGGATTTACTCCCGGTAATGGTCTTGGATTGAAATCCCAAGGAATCGAGGAACCTATCACTCCTCTTGCTACAAGAATGAAGCAAGGAGTAGGTTATATTCCAGATAACTCCAAAGATCATCATGGAGGCCCAGGCCGAGGTCGAAAGAACCATGGAGGCTGTAGAGGCCGAGGTGATCACACTATTAAATCATCCATATGGAAGTGCAAAGCTAAAGAGCTTCTCTATCATCAAATCCATATCAAGGAAACTTTTCCTGGGTCTTCCAAGCTACTTCAAGAAGAAGACCTACATACAAAGGAAGAATCTATTTTGCCTGGTTTATTCGAAGAAAATACCATCAATGTTATCACAACTGAGGCAGAAGATACTTATGCACTAGAGTAGGAAGATTCTCTTGAATTTTTTATGCTAGCTTTTTCCATTGCATTTTGTTGATTACAATTTCAAATTTCTTGTGATTTCATTTGCAATTTCAGTTCAGTTGCAATTTACATTCCTATTGATATACATGTAATCACGTTTTTCAATTCAATAAAAGTGGTCAAATGTTTTGTTAAGGACATGTAGAAACAAAACCAAACATATGATGAACATTATCCTCATTCGTGAGGCTTAAGGCTTTGGATTTCTATATTACTCCTCATTGCGAAAATGATTTTAAGAGCAAGGAAGTATAATGATATGAGGTCTAGCTCTGTCTTTATATTCTTTCAAAATAAATTTCAAAATGAATTTCCAAAAGGTTTTTCATAGGACCATATGCGTTACTTACTTCGTATGCAATTACTAATTATATTTGTTACATGTCAGGCATTGAGCATTTGCATATCCATAATAGGTTCATATATGGCCTAAATCTTTTCGAGGACATCACTTGCGATATTGAAGAGGATAACGAGGATGAGGAATGGGTCAGAAAGGAATGGATTCATCATGAGAAATCAAAGCCACTTACATTAGAAAAAACGATCACTATTAATCTAGGCAATAAAGAGAATCTCAAAAAAAATTAAGATTGGAGAAAGTCTTTCCTCGGCAGAAGTAGAAAGAATCACAGATTTGCTCAAAAAATATCAAGATATATTTGCATGGTCTTATGCTGACATGCCAGGCCTTGATCCATGCATAATTGAATGTGCTTTGCCAATTGATCCAAGTATTCCACCAAAGAAGCAAAAACTAAGGCGAACGAAGTCGGACTTAGCAAAGAAGATAGAAGAAAAAGTTATGAAATTGCTCAAAGTTTGTTTCATCGAAGTAGTACCATATCTAAAATGAGTTGCCAACATAGTATCCGTAATGAAGAAAGATGATCGAGTACGGGTGTGCGTTGATTATCGCAACCTAAATAAAGTAAGCCCTAAGGATAATTTCCCGCTTCCACATATTGATATATTAGTGGATAGCACTGCTGGGTTCAAAATATTTTTATTCATGGATGGTTTCTTAGGATATAATCAAATCCTCATGAAGAAAGAGGATAAAGCAAAAACGTCCTTCATAACACCATGGGGCATATTTTGTTACAAGGAGATGTCTTTCGGTTTGAAAAATGCTGGTGCCACATATCAAAGAGCAATGGTAATTTTGTTCCATGACATGATGTACAAAGAAATCGAGGTATATGTGGACGACATGATTGTAAACTCCAAAAAAAGGAGAAGATCATGTTGAAGTGCTTTGCAAGTTGTTCGAAAGACTCAAAAAGTACAAATTGCGACTAAACCCCAACAAGTGTATATTTGGAACAAAATTTGGCAAATTGCTAGGATTTGTGGTCAGTAGCAGGGGCATTGTAATAGATCCCTCCAAGATCAAGGCAATATACAACTTAAAGACTTCTTCTACGGTAAAAAAAAGTGAGAAGCCTATTGGGGCAATTAAACTACGTTGCCCGTTTCATCTATCAGCTTTCTAAGACTGCTAAACTATTCTTCAAATTGTTGAAGAAAAATACCAAAGTGAAGTGGGATGTAAAATGTCAACAAGCCTTTGACAGGATTAAAGAATATCTGGCATGCCACTAGTGCTGGTACCACCAATCCCTAAGGTTCCGCTGATCTTGTATTTGACGATTCACTATGAGTCATTAGGAGCAGTGCTTATACAAAGAAGACCAGATGATGGTAAAGAACAAGTCATTTATTACTTAAGCAAAAAGTTCACAACATCAAAGATGAATTACCCGGCAGTCGAGAAGACGTGCATTGCATTGATTGGGTATTACACATATTAAGGCAATACACCATTCATCATCAAATTTTGCTAGTGACTGAGAATGATCCGATCAAGTACCTTCTTGAGAAATCCTCCTTGGTCAGGAAGTTAGCAGAGTGGCAAGTTTTGTTATCTGAGTTTGACATCAGAAGTTCATCCCAAAAGTCAGTCAAAGGGCGAGCCATAACAGACATGTTGGCAAAAAATTCGCAGAATATTGGTAATCCTTAAGAACAACTTGATGATCATATATTGACATTGGTCGACAATAAATGGACCATGTATTTTGATAGTGCAACCAACTTATCTGGATCAGGAATTAGAGTAGTACTGATCTCCCCAGAATGATAACATTATCCCGTATATATGAAATTGGCATTTTCATGCACCAATAACGTCGCTAAATATGAAACATGTATTCTCGGCTCACGATTAGCCCACTCAATAAAAGAAAAGAGATTGCAAGTATATGGAGATTCTATGTTCATCATATTGCAAACAAGTAGTGAATGACAAACTCGAGATACCAAACTAATTTCTTATCACAAACACTTAGAAGAGATGATAGAAAGTTTTGAAGAAGGAACATTCAATTATCTCCCACAGAATCATTTTGCAAATGCTCTTGCAACTTTATCATCATTACTACAAGCTAAAGATGGCATGGATATAAAACCATTGAGAATTAATATTCTTGAACAACCAGCTCGTTGCATGATGGTTCAGGCAGAGTTTGACAACGAACCATGGTATCATGACATCAATAGGTATCTTCAAACAGGAGAATTTCCTAATGGAAGCCAACCGGGTGACATGAAATTTATAAGAAAGATAGCCAACAAAATCTTCTTCAGTGGTCAAACCCTTTACAAGAAATCATTTGATTCAACACTATTAAGATGTGTGGATGCTACAGAAGCTGAACAGATCATGAAAGAAGTTCATGAGGGTGAATATGAACCGCACATGAATAGACATCTTCTAGCCCAAAAGATTATGACATTGGGATATTATTGGATGACAATGGAAATAGATTGAATCCAACACGTGAGATATTGTCATTAATGTCAAGTTTATAGAGACAAAATCAATGCACTGCCAAATGAGCTACATCAAATGTTTGAGCCACGGTCATTTTCAATGTGAGGTATTGATATGATCGGTCCAATCAACCCCAAGGCCTCGAATGGGCATCGGTTCATCCTGGTCGCTATTGATTATTTTACTAAATGGATTGAAGCAAACTCCTATATAAATTGTACTGACAAGAATGTTGTAAGATTCATTAAGCGGGACTTCATTGCTAGATACGGAGTTCCAGAACCAATAATTATGGACAATGGCTCAAATCTAAATAACAAGATTGTGGATGATTTACTCGAACACTTTCACATTCAACATCTGAACTCTTCTCCATATCATCCACAAATAAATGGAGCAGTTGAAGCGACAAATAAGAATATCAAGAAGATATTGGCCAAGACAGCTCAAAATTATCGTGATTGGCACGAAAGGTTACCATATACTATGATGGCGTATCGAACTTCAATTCGAACATCAACTGGAGTAACCCCGTTTTCCTTGGTTTATTGAATGGAAGTAGTGCTATTTATTGAAGCAGAAATTCCTTCATTAAGGATACTATCTCAATTGAAGCTTTTAGAAGTTGAGTGGATTCAACAAAGATATGACCAACTCAATATGATCGATGAAAAGAGATTAAGAGTTATATGCCATGGACAAGTCTATTAGAGAAGAGTGGCTAAATCCTTTAATCGAAAAGTGAAACCAAGGCATTTTAAAATAGTGGATTTAGTAGTAAAGAAAGTCACCTTTAACAATTCAGATTCTCATGGAAAATTCACTCCGAATTATGAGGGTCCATACATTATCAAGAAAGTTCTTTCTGGAGGACCATTGATTCTTGTAGATATGACAGGAACGGAATTGGCCTATCCTATAAATACATATGCTGTCGAGATTTTCTACCCATGAAATGAAAGTAAACATTCGAGAAAAGATTTGGGTCACTTTAGAACATGTAAATACCATGCATATCATGCATACCACGCATCTCATGAACATGTTTATCTGTTTTGCAGAAAAAAGCAAAAGGAGTCCAAACCAGTTGATGGTTTTAGAATCCCTAATGAAGTTGTCAAATAATAGAGGGAAGTATCACTTCTAATTCTATTTTCCATTGATATTCTCTAACGTACTTTTCTTTTTATCATCCTCAGGGAGACGAACAAAAGGGAGCAATAAAAGAAAAATCTCCAGTGAAACCAAAGCAAAAACATGCAAACAAGAGGGGTCTTAGTAAGTTGATCAGACAGGTATCTCTAAATCGTGAGTGCATGTGTTGAAGAAGTTGCCTTTTTAAGAGAAAAACAAACTTCTTTTTCCTAAGCGGAATGACATTAAAATTGAGCAAAACAAAACACATTGTTTTGAAAAGAATATACCTAAGAAATGTTGCAATCAAAAGTTTTGAAATACGCTTTCTTTGAAAATGCATAAAGTATCAAAATTCCCCAAAAAGGGATAATTTGACAAAAGGCTTTAAAAAGTTTCAAAGAAAAAGTTTGGATCAAATCGAATGGAAAGACCTTCAAATGATGAAAGGTAAGCCATATCTAAACACGTCCCCTATACACTCAAAACCAAAATAAAAGAGTGGGTGAGAAAAACTCATCCGAAGGAAATAGGGGATATTTGCAATGATTACATGGATTAAAATGATGAAAGGCAGTCATTTCACTATCCCAAACACATGCTTACCCCTTGCAAACCAAATTTGAGCCAAAAAAATGGAGAAGTTTTTCCAAAACAACTCTGTTAAGAACCACCTCACATTGGGGTAAATCAGGAGGTTTGTGATTGACAGCTATGGAGAATAGGATCAAGAAAAATTTTATTGCATACTTTTGCATCAATCTTTCTGTGATAACTTCAGATGAAGTCATATAAAAGCTCAAGACATCTCAAGATGAAGAAAAGCACTTCATTTCTTATACCCAAACATATTACCTTTGGCAAAGCTCAATTGAGCCTGAATATTCATTTCAGAACTCTAAATTGGTGATCATCTCTTCAAATTGGAGCATGAGCATATGATCCACTTTAATAGATAAGAAATAAAATGGCATAATACAGAGTCCTTATAACTCAAAAAGGTCAAAGGCAAAAGAATCTAGGGCATGAAAAAGCAGTGTGCCTGATGAAAACAAGGCCAAATGCCCAAGGAAAATGTGAAAAAAAAAAGAGAGAGTTCAAAAGAAAGCTCGAAATGACAAAAAGTCATGACAAAACAAAGCCAAAAGCATAAGAGATCATAGATCACAACAAGTGAGAATGAGTAAAAGAAAAGAGATTGTAATGAATGTCTAGGGGACTTTGATGTTCATAAAAAAGATCCCTAATGGACAAATGAGGAAAAGGGTGGTGATGCCAAGAAGATCACCAATTTCATAAAAACCCTGAATTCAAACAAATGAGCATTTTGAGCCAATCTAATACCAACAATACAATCTCTTCCCAAAGACTCTTCAGATTGGGATGTTGATAGTAGAAACATGACTTTCTAACAAGAAGTCATTACTTAAAGAAGTTTATGCAATAATATATTGTCTTGTCCTTTGAGGTTCTTAACTTATATTCCAAAGTTAGATATGATGAAATCCTTTTTCTTGACCTCAAAATGCCTATCCTTTGAATAGCCATTGATTAAGCCAACATTACAATCTTCCGAAAGACCTTATCGAATCAATTGGATTGTATACATTGCGAACATCTCCGAACACCTAAGAATTGATTAAGAGAGATAAAATTGAAGGATATTAGACAAGTCCCCTTTCAATCAAATAAAGAAAAGACCAAGCTCATAGATTGAGATAAAAGGTCTTCCAAACGATTATTTCAAGCGTTTCTTGAAAAGGTTGCAAGCATTTTGTTCAAATAATTCCTCGAAAAGGAAATTTGATTGTCTGAAATGCATTAATGAAAAGGGTGCATGTTTCAGACCAGGTTTCAAAAGTTTTTGCTCAACTTAATATCAAGTTTTCAAATAGTTTGTGGTAAGTTAAAAAAAAAACTACACTTCAAACAGTTTTGATTAATTTCAAAACTATTCTTCAAAATAGTTTTTGGTCAACTAAAAATCATACAAAGGTTAATGAAACCTAAAAAATCACATAACTCATGATCAAGGCATTCATTGTTTGAAGTTTTTCCCAAAGTCCTACAGGCGAGGAGCCCTTAAGCAAATTTAAGTCCTATACAGGCAAGAAGCCCCTAGGCAAATTCAAAGTCCTACTGGTGAGGAACCACTAAGTAAATTTAAGTCCTATGGACGAGGAGCCCCTAGGCAAATTCAAAATTCTACAGGCGAGGAGCTCCTAAGCAAATTCAAATCCTACTGGTGAGGAACCACTAGGCAAATTTAAGTCTTACAGGCGAGAAGCCCCTAGACAAATTTAAGTCCTACAGGCGATAAGCCCCTAGGCAAATTCAAAGTTCTACAGGCGAGGAGTCCCTAGGCAAATTCAAGTCCTATTGGTGAAAAACCACTAGGCAAATTCAAGTCTTGCAGGCGATGAGCCCCTAGGTAAATTCAAAGTCCTACATGCTAGAAGCCCCTAGGTAAATTCAAAGTCCTACTGGTAAGGAACCACTAGGCAAATCCAAATTCTTATAGGCGAGGAGCTTCTAGGCAAATTTAAAGTCTTACTGGTAAGGAAACACTAGGCAAATTTCCAAATCCTCAAGCGAGGAGCCCCAAGCGTTCATGGTTCGTGGATTTGTCCTTAAACCACGAAATCTGAATAATTATCATAATCATCACCACCATCAATTCATGCCCTTAGATAAGCAACAAAGAGATGCTTACAAACAAGTAAGTTTCTCTCCTTCAATCATTAATAACCTTTCAAAATATGTTTTGAAAAGAGAACTTTTGGATTATATCACGAATTTCAAAAATAAGATCCCTAATTGATTGTTGTGAAATTTCCATCTTATCTTGCTCATTGAGTTGACTAAAAAACTCAAGTGTCACCTTATCTTTGAGATCAACCTCTAACAAGCTCAATTCTAAAGAGAGGTAACTGTTGACACTTGATTTTTAGCTCATTTTTTTATATTTTCAAAAATCTCAAAATTAGGACTAGAAATCTTGGTCAAGCCTATAAACCTACTTCTAAACCTAAAATATTTTTTTTAGCATTTTCCTGCATTTTTCAGTAATTTCTTTTAGTCAAAATAAGTGAGAAAATCAAGAAAAATAGAAAATGGAATCAGAAAATTCCATAAAAATAGTCATTAGTCTTCTTTTAAATCCAATTTCATTAATGCATCATCAATTTTGAAAAATTTCAATCGGGTATGTGTTTTTCCCAAAATTGGGTAAAATCAAACCCAAATTAAACTAAAAATGCAATTAAATATTTTCAAGTCATTTTTAAGTCATAGTATCTTCACAAAAAATGATTCTGGGACCTTGAATTACATAATGGTAGATCCAATTGCACAATTTGTGAAAGAAATCAGAAAACCCAAAAATTCAATTGAAAATTAAGAATTTTGAGCTCAAATTGGGAATTATGCACAATATGAAATTGTCGAGCCATGAGATAATCATTATTAGAGTTAATCAAATGTGGGTAATTCAATTTTGGCATCAATTTTGCATAATCAGGTCATTAGAACATCAAATTGAACAAAATCCTATCAACTCGATTACAAAAATGCAAAATTCCTGCACATGATTTTATCAAAAATTAGGGAAAATTACATATTTGGGTTCAAAATATGATGAGGAATTCAAATTTGGGGCTTCATTTTGAAAATTCGATTGAAATTGGGCTTAATTTGGATTTCTAAACAAAATTGGGCCTGCTGGGTCGATCGGGTCAACCCGACCCGACTCGGCTACCCTTCTTCCTTACCCAACTACCCTAGAACATGCAAAACCCATAAAAAATCTTCTTCAGCCTGTGATTTTGCCGATCTTTTCCAGCCAATTTAGCACGTGAAAATTGACTCGGCCAGTTGGAAAATCTCTGGTTAGCACCAAAGATTCAATCTAACCGATTCCAAGTCTGTTCTAATCGGATTTGGGTGGGAATTTTGATCAACAAAAAAGCTGAAAAAATCTGAACATTGAAGGAGGAGGTGTTTGAGAAAATTCTCGAGAGAGAGAGAAAAGGTGCAAAACCAAAGAGAGAAAGTTAGAGAGAGAGGGTCTGAGGTTCCTATCCGAAAGCGTCCGACGCCCCCCTAGATGGCGGAGCACGCGCGAATCGGGGTTTGGATGTAACCTCCCCTCCTTGTTCCAATCAAATTGGCTGATCGTGAAGGTCTGAAAGTCAAGCTCGGCCGGCGTTTCCAGACGGTCTCCGACGAAGCCAAAGTCACCAGATTGAAGTCCAAGTATTAGGGGAGAGCTCCACGATCGCCATTTGCTTTGGAAATTTCTTCTGATCCTTTGTCAAAGTAGGTAAAGTTGGCTCATAGTCACGATTTAATAAAATTGCAAAATGGATGTTTGAACTCTATCCTGCTTGATTATGTCATTTCCGATGCAATTTTAAGATTATTAATGTTCAAAACATGTTTCTGATCACAAATTTTATTGTTTGTTGCATTTTGGATGGTTGAAATTGCATAAATCGAGTCGATTGTTCATGGAAGCCTTCGTCGAAGTCATTCAAAACCTCACCGGAGAATCACCGTGACCACAAGGTCGTCCAAGTTAGCTTCCCCTAACTTTGTTTAATAGATTGATATTCATTTTGAGCGATTTAGATGGCTAGGGCGAATAGAATAAGGATTTAAAGCTTTTGACGAGCATGGTTTAGGTTAGTAAGAAATTGGCATTTTCCCATGAGATTTTCGCCGATCAATGATGATCCGACGGCCAATCGATTGGTTTAGTTTGATAGAGGATGATATGAACTTGACACTAAACCAAAAATCAATAAAAAATGTCACTGGAATGGCTGCTGGAGATGAACTCAAACCGATAGCCTTGTTAACGTTTGAATGGGGAATATGCCCACCACCTGTTCGGCGACATGCCGCAAAGAAAAATGGGCAAAATGGCGCCATTTTGGCACTGTGCCCACCGGAGAAGACAACACAAGCACCGGTGGTGCGGCGGTCAAGCCGAACCAGGTTGAACCGAGCCGGTCTGGTTCAATTTCCTAATGGGAATTTTAAAAAATAATAAATAAATAAATAATCTAAAAAATAAAAAAAATAAAAAAATTCATGAAAAATTAAATAAAAACAAATAAAAAATATATAATTCGAAAATTTTTTTGGAAAATTGGAAAAAATTTAGAAAAATAAGAAATTCACAAAAAAAATTAGAAAATTCATAAAAATTAAAGAAATTTTCAGAAAATTCATAAAAAATAAAAAATGAAAATACAAATAGAAAATGTTCAAAAAATTTAAAAAAATAAAAAATTAAGAAATTGAAAATTCAAAAAATTTTCAAAAAAATTAAAAAATTGAAATTTTCAAAAAATTCAATTTTTGAAAAACGAATCAAAAATTAAAAATTCACAGAATGGTTCAAAAACACTATAGTCAACCTTAGAAAGTGAGATTTGAATTTTTGGAAGTGCCCAAGTGGCATATTTAGAAAATTTCAAATTCAAGGGTTATAACCCCTTAAAAACCCTAAAACCCTAAAAAAGTGCAAATCATGAAATGAATAAGCTTCTAGAGCTTCATTAGGGTTTGAATGTTTTGATTGATTTTCATTTTAAGAGACCATTTAGGATTGATTGATTTGATTGATATTAATTGCGCATTTAATTCTTGATTGATTTTCCTGCGATTAGAATGGATAGAATTAGTGGGTAAGCCTCGGAAATTTGCATGACACGTTAGATATCATATCGTTCTTAGGTATCGAAAAGGCATTAGGGATCTTGATTTGGAATCAATAACGTAACCAAGTCCCCGTACTCAGAATCTCTGATTCGTAAAATCGTAGTATTTCTCTCATACCACGATTAGATTTCTAATCTACCTACCAATAATGAATAGTGGCGACTCCAAAATCACAAACTTAGATTAAATAGGAAATTACCATCCGCTGTCACGTGAGATATGGTCTGGGAGAGACCGTTATATAAAAATAGTTCCTTAGCGCAAATCCCGAAAGTCCCAATAAAAAGTGCAGCACAACACTCCTGCATGAGTAACAATAGTGTGGGAGTCTTTCATATTTAAAATCAACCTAGAGTTTTTTTATAACTAAGGTTAATAATAGTCCCAGGCTTGAGGAGGATAGATAGATCCAGGTGGATTCTTGCTTTCCCAAGTTGGTAATGGCTGTTACCACTCGATTCCAATTTAATCTCTAGCACTTAGCCAATTTTCTCAGCCACATCTTGTACCACTCCCTCTGTAACCCTTTCCATTGGTAAACCGAGAAAAATGGACCATGAAGGCATAGTGAGTGAACTCATAACAATGTTCTGGAATGTCTGGTTCGCATTGCTTCATGACTAGCAAGTCCACGGTCCCAAATCTAGAACCTTTCTCTTCTTTGCTGCTGAACTGAAAGTAATTGAGAAGAACCCAAGTTTTATCGGTGCACAAATGATAGAATTTGATTTCACCATTTTCCTCATGGTATTTAGAAACGCTTGAAAATTCACTTTTAGCTTATAATATAACTTCCCATATAGTGTTAAATCACATATTCATTTTTTCTCCATAGGGACCTTGCCCCTAATCGATACAACATCATCTTCTTACCATATTTCCCCTAGCTATTTGCATAAAGCAGCAAGAAGAATTTTAAACTCATTCTTACCGTCCATGTTTTACTGTTACTAGAACAGGGCAGCAAGTTACAAAAAGCACAGGAAGCAGTTGCAATCAAACGAACCATTAATGACAGAAAGAGAGCCAGACACAGAAAAGCTCAACAAGGCTACCGAGAACTAAGTGCCAGCAAACCCCAAGGAATCTAGATACATGGTAGCAAAATATAGCAAAGGAATACGTGTGAAACCCCAAAACTCCAATGTACTAGTCGAACAGAGAAGGTCAGAATCCCAAATGCCGTGATACTATAGGAAGACCCACTAGTGCGAGATCCCTCCTTATCGTAACACTACTAACTGCGCCTTGGAAGAATAAACAGAATCTAGGTCAGCTCGGTGCCAAAACCGAGACTATAGCATGCATTGGGCTATGGTTCTTAAAATACATAAGCCAATTGCAAAGCTAAGGGCATGAAGGAGGTCGAAGGTTAATGAGTGTATGTGTAGTGTGGCTATTGCAATGATTTGTGCTATTGATGTTAAACATGTGTGTTTCAATGGGTTAATGAGATTGAAACGGAATAGGTGAAGAAATGAGATTGCATGGAAACAAAATGCAGGAATGGAACAGTGAATGATTTAGCGGACTGTTACGGTTTGGTGGGTTTTTAGGCAAGTGGAATGGGAATGGGGATATGATTAGGGTTTAAGGAGAGGTAGGGTTTTGGGTATACTATCACTATGGGGATCAGAGAAGCTCTCAATTGATTTGTCTCTCACAAATCGAGGATTTAAATCAATCGATGCAATTTTTGCAATTGTTGTTCTCAATTAACAAAATTGATTTCAATTAAACCAATTGACTTGAAAAGCACTCCATTGATTCAATTGAATGGTTTTAAAACATTTAATGTGCTCAAATTGACCTCCACATATTGGCTCCAACTAAACCCCAAAAAGAAATTGGAGTTTAATTATCTAATTGAAGTTCAATCTATCAAATTAACTCCTAGATTGGAACCTGTGACATCCTCAAATTTCAACCCTATTCGGGATATAATGAAGTAATTATTCATCGATGCACTATTAGTTAAATCTCGCTCTGAATTGATTACTCACGAGAGACTAACCATTAGGGAAAGGCTATTAAGGAATTAAGTACGCACGACCTGAGAACTCGACCATGGATTGACAATTCCACAATAAGGATTGATGAGGGATAATTTTGAGCCATTATAGATAATCAAGGAACGGTTATAGAATGTTTGGCCAATATTATACAATTGAATCGCGGGTGATTCCACTTGACCATTGTATGGATTGCGAACGACCCTAAACCAATCCCTATTAATCGTGTACTTTGAAACTAGCGATTGGCCCCTCGTAATTACATGACAACCGAGATCATCCATAACTCGAGAAAGCTTAAACGTTGATTGATATCAAATCAACCATGGGTCGAATATGCATAACTTCTAAAAGCTATCCGTTAGTTTGAGATAAACTAAAGTCGCAACTGATCGATTTTGATCATGAAGTAGAGTCCGATATTGAGTGTCGATCTTTCGAGGATTTCAAGATGAAGCTATTGGACATCGCCTCGTTAATCCTCTGATTTATCGGTTTGCTCGAAACTCTCGGAAAAGGAGTTAATGGGCCAAGATTTGAAGCCCATGAGAAAGTGGGTTGAGCGAAGGCACATTGGGCCCAAGCAAGTCCAAGTGCGCCTAATGAGGCCCACTAAGCCACTAAGTCCACTTAGCCCATTTTCAAGCTCAATCTTAATCCTTTTGAGCCCAAACTCAATTTATATGAGCCCGTACAAAATTCTAATCCGTATACATGTATAGTATTTTAGACTATACTTTGTGAAATTATCAAAATGCCCTTCTAGCATGTATGATCTTAGGACAAAAAGGATTAATGAGAGAAGACTTTGGGGGCAATTTTCATGATGAGCTTAGACTTGGACTTGGCTTGAAGATCAAGCTTGCAAGAGGGAGAAATATCTCTTATTTCTCTCACTTACTCTCTCTCCTCTCTCTCTCCTCAACTAGCCACCCCCTCCTCTCTCTACTTTCTCTCTTTTTCTCACCCCCTCTCTCTCCCTATTTCGGCCACACCGAGCCGTGAAGCCACCACCGAGCCACCTGTTGAGCGCCATGACCACCCAGAGCCGTACGTTGCTCGTCTAAGCCGTTTTCACTTCCAGTCCGCCTCACCATGAGCCAAACTAGCCGCCCACAGCTGCTATCTAGCTATTGTTCAGCTGAGACCCAGCCACCGTCGTCATTCCGTGTCATTTTTGGACCAAGCCACGTATAGCCCTCGCCACCACCGTCGCGTCTTTGTTGTCGGAATCGCTAATGGGTGAGTTTTCGCCCTAATCCCTTGATTAGTATGTTAAACTTGATTAGGATGAGTTTTGATTAAGTTAATTATGTTTAGTACTAATGAATTAAGGATTAGTTGATAAGCTATCGCAATAAGTGATAAGTGGACTCGATAATGCGATAGGCTATCAAGGTTTTATTGATAAGCTATTGTTAATTATACGATAAGCTATCATGATTTTATTGATAAGCTATTGCCAATCATGTGATAGGCTATCGAGGACTTGACAATAAGCTATCGGATTATTTTATTATTAATATTTTATTATTAAACGAAGTAATTTCGGAATTTAAATATTAATATTTTAAAATTTAGTTTGTGTAGTTTTTAATAATAATTTGTGATTGTTTTAGGCTTGAATTGTGATGCCTATATTGGAGATTGCCGTATAAATTAGCTAGTATAGCTAAATGAATTGTGTTGTTATTTTCAAGGACGAATTGCTGGCATAAGAACAGTAAAACCCAACATGTTGGGTTTATATGTCAAATTTTATGAGTGGAATAGGGTGAGGATATTTAAATATGGAAGCGTGCCAAGTTTGATGGTTTAATTATATGTACATTATCACATGTGATTATTTTAGTGCATTTTACATGTGAAAGTTGCAATATTTTGACGTATTAGCACGGATCATGTTTGCATTGGCTAATTGAGAAAGATAACAATAGGACCGAACTCCCGAGCTATTTTTGGACAACATGCAAAGGTTCCTTTTGTGCTCGGTTATACTAGAAGACTTAAGTCTAGGGTTGGGACTGGGGCCTTGACAGGTCTCCCAAGCCCATACCATATCGCGACTTAGAGTTTAAATATTTAACATGCAAATGGTTTATACCAAGGAGTCGCCACTAATCGATTTGGGGTGGGTCGATTAGAAACCCAAACAAGATGATGGGAGAATCACCTTATTCCTATGAACTAAAAATTAACTGAGTTCGGGGACTTGGTTACACTAGTTGGATAACTAATACCCTTTCGGTATCATTTTACCTTGTTTATTTTTTGAAAACATTTATCAGGCAATTTGGATTGATTTTAGGACCTTTCTCCTAATATGTGAGGTGATTAAGCGAGTGCATAATCAGAAATGATCAGTAGTCAGGAACACAACAAGTCTGCAGCCTAGAGTTCTAACCTTAACTAATGATTGTATAATATTTAAAACACAACAGTTCATGTAATTTGTATTAAAAAAAATGCATAATAGCACGACGGTAATAATAAAACATGCGTCATACTACCACGCGATTTCAGGCTTGTCTAATTTAAATAAGACAATAACA
The DNA here is from genome assembly GCA_024733475.1 of Syzygium grande. Classification (NCBI taxonomy): domain Eukaryota; kingdom Viridiplantae; phylum Streptophyta; class Magnoliopsida; order Myrtales; family Myrtaceae; genus Syzygium; species Syzygium grande. Next base: position 17,306,288 of record JAMXDD010000004.1, read on the forward strand.
TGCATAATTATAAATGATTAGAATATTCAGATAAGTTTAAAAAAAAATTTGATTTTTTTGATTTTTTATTTTTTTTCGAAAAATAAATAAATAAACCTAGATAAACGAAATAAGAAAAGAAAAAGAAAATCTCTTTTAAAAAAAAATTTTTGAATTTTTTTTCGAAAGAAAAAAATTGAGATAAAAAAACGAAATAAGGAAAGAAAGGAAAGGGAAAAAAATTGAAATTTTTTTTATTTTTTTTGAATTTATTTATTTATTTTTTAATAAATAGGGAAAAGTATTAAATTAATTCGATGCACCTTGTTAATGTATGTATTTATATTTATTGTATGTTTTCTGTCTATTCCTGTTGTTGTTGATTAGGTGATTGTTGTCACTTCCGCATGCTTTTAATCGTAAACCAAAATGATTGGGTTGGCGCCCGCATCTTGGGACGTTGCCATTACATGACCATAGGTGGGATGTTAGCCGCCGAGGTTCGGGGCATGACAAAAAACCAGTTGAGTTGAATTGCATCAATTTGACCAAACCAACTTGAATTTGCAAGTCTTTGGTTAGCTAAATTGATCAAGTTTACTCGAATCCATGTGAATTTGTCAAAATTGATATTGGATTTGAGTTGCATATAAGAAAATGGACTCATTAGTGGTTTAATTGTACAATCCATGAAGAACCAATCGGAACCCCTAATTAGGGCTCAAATTGGGGGTCTTTAACCTTGTTATGGAATTGAGAAATTGGTTTGAAAGTTGGATGTGAAACGACCTCTCGATCAAATGTCATGAAGAAAACTATCCTAAAAAATGGACTAGAAACAAAGTAATTTCATATTTGGCTGATTTCAAAAACCAAGATCCATGAATTGGAGAAAAGTCGGTTCTAAACCGATTTTTTTAAAATTGATGATGTCAAAGTCAAATTGAAGTAAAAAATAAGTTGATGTAGGGGTTTTGGATTTTTTTTTCAATTTTTTTTGGACAAAGTGTTGATCAAAAGTCAACAATTTAGTAATTAGTTACTAAAATGTCGATTAATAGGTCAAATTTAAAGAAAGAGAAAAAAAATTAACAATGTAAAAGTGAAATCAAAGATAAAATGGCACCTAAATTTGGCCCATGCATGTTCAATGAATGTTATTTTTTGCGAGACCGTGAGTTTCCTTTTTATGATGTGATAAAATGATGTATGCTAAAGCAAATAAAAACATACCTAGGGCTACTTACCTTGCCAAAGGGTAGAGTAATTCCAGATAATTGATATTGTGTGTTGAGGACCCGAACCTTTCTTTGGTCGCCTTAACGGAGGAAATGGTTTATTTAGGACCCGAACCTTTCTTCGGTCGCCTTTGGACGACTTGGATTTTGTTTGTCTAGGACCCGAACCTTTCTTCGATCGCCTTGACTGGGGATTGTTTTGCCAAAGTACCTAGGGATCCTTACCCAAGGATTTGACGGTTTGCCTGATGGGTCCTCGCCATCAGGTCTTGGAAAGCTCAAACGATGAGCACCTCGAGGTCCTCGCCCGAGGATTTGATGGTTTGCCTGTTGGGTCCTTGCCATCAGGTCTTGGAAAGCTCAAACGATGAGCACCTCGGGGTCCTCGCCCGAGGATTTGATGTGAACAGAGGAAGTCAGTTCCGTGCTCAGAAGGGTGAACAGAGGGGTTAGTCCAATGTTCAAAGGGTACCATAACAATTGTAGGTACATGGATTTTTGGAATCAGGCATGAGTAGAATATACTTACCTGGATATGATCCTGCCTCTTAAGGGCATGTCTCCTGTCAGACAAGTTTTTCTTTGCGCAAACTCGTACGCATTCATTGGAGAAATAAACAACTGAGGTTGTTTTTGAATGTTGTACAAAATATCTTGACTAGCTAGTCAAGATGCTTTTCTTTTTCAAAAAAACACCCAATTTACCTTCTGGATAGTTTGAAAAGAAATTTGATGATTTTAGGATCGGGTAAGGGCAGAATGCACTTACCTAGGCTCGTTCCTGGAGATCTGATGTATCATCTGCTAAATAACCAACCTTTTTCGGGGCATCTGTCTTGGGATGATAATGAGGGCTTTTCCAGTGCCCGAACTTTTGTATTCTATCACTGGGGATTGAAACTCTAAGCTGTCAAAGATGATTAGCACAAACATGTATGCATTCATTAGGGATAGACAAGCTGGGCTATTTCAAATTGTGTTTTTGAAAGTTCATGCAAGGTGATTTTACCATGTTTGCATCACCAAAAATCCACTGAGGTTTAATCAAGACAATTTTTTTGCAAGGTGGACTTTCTCAAGATGCTGAACGAGGGACTTTCAGTCAGAAAGGACTTTCCACTTGCTCTCATTAAAAAGGTCTGTTTGTCCCGTCCATTGATGCAGGAACATTGAAAACACTCAATCTGACCGCTATCACATCAACAAGGGTCTAAGTTTTCTCACAAGCGGTACAATACTACCAATTTGAGAGGTCTTCTTTAGGGTCGTAATGTAGGCTTGGTCAAAGTCTTAACAAAGGTGACTGTCCAAGTCAAAGCTATGAAAGAAAATATTCTGCAATTATCTCCGGGTTTACTAGTCAAGAACCCTGCAAAACAAGATAAAAATAGTCTTGCTCGCACTTCCTCGAGCGTTGTTTATAAACATTTGAAATTCCGTATTAATTCAAGTGCCCCAGCTAGAAGAAACTTCATTAGGGATGTAACATGGGTTTGATTTACAGGTTGAGGAACGAAATGATCGTTGGGCTCAAAAATGTGTATAGGGGTGAGAATTGGTGATCCTCTTGGCATTGTCACCCGTCTTCTTCTCCACTATCAGGATCCTTTTGAAAGACTTCCCAGGTGATCTTGTGTTTTAACATTTTTAACAATTTTTCCCTGAGGAGCTTCTGTGTCAAGCATTTTCCTGGACATCATTTTATCTATCATGTAGCAGATCTTTGCTAAAACAGAGTTTCTAAAGTAGGAATTTATATTAAAGGAGAACTCAAGTCTAAAACCTTTGGGGTTGTCTATTCTCCACCACTTAACAACTTTGAGGTATTTGAGAGCACTTTATCATGCTCAGAGATTTTCTCAGCTAAAACTTCGTTGTTTTTCATAGCAGTCACCCAGAAATTAGGGACTCCTTCTCTTCATCTTTATCATCGTTCTTTTTTTTTTTTTCATGGGCATTGGCCTTGTTTTTACTAAGCATACTGCTTTTTCATGCCCCTATTTTTCAGCATTTTTTTTTGTTCTCTTGGTGTTGTCATGACTAGCCTAAACAAGATTGGACAGAGCCATGTTTTTAGGCTCTTGGAGTCTTCATCTTCATTCGGTACTTAAGACCATAATGCTCAAACTATGGTGACTTTTGCCTTGCCCCCGGTGTGGGAGATGATCACCAATTAAGTTCATACGAAATGAAATTGTCGGCTCAATTGGGTTAGCAAGGGATATAAGTGTATGGGATAGAAAAAGAACTGCTCTTCGTCATCCTAGGGCACTTAAATTATCGTGAGAGTTCATTTGCAATAAAAACACTCAAAGATTAAGGCAAGTGAGAGCAAGAAAATTTCTATTCATTTTTCACCTTGTGCGAGCTGTTGCAGCTGATGATCTTAGAAAGCTTTAGATATTACAAACTCTTCATCCTTCTTATCTTGCTCAGTGAAAACATCACTGTTATCAATATTGGCATTTTGGACAGGCATTAGTTTGCTGCTTCTCTCTTGACAAAACCCTCTTAGCCTCGGCTATCTAGCCGTTGATGGTATGCTTGTCTTGGAAGATTCCGTTGAGAATCACTGGTTCCATGAAAATAGCGAGGTCGAAGCCATGGGGGCAGTGACCGAAAAAAAGGGATGTTTTTCTTGTTTCCTCTAAGTTTGAATCCATCCTGTGAGGCTAATTCACCTCAAGCTGCCCCAATGTGGGGTAGTTCTTGACAGGGGTAATTTGAAAGGAATCTCCGAGAGTGCGGGCTAAAAAATGGTCAAGTAAAGGATCAATGGTAGTGTATGGGGCAAAGAAATGAACTGCCTCTCGTCACTTTGGCTACCGTACCTTATGCGAAAAATCCATTTACCTTTTAGAAATGAAATTCTTTCACTCATCTTGCAAGAGTTTGGTACGTGAGAATGTGTATAGACCAAGGATTGCCTCTTATCATCCTGACACACCTCGTTCAATACACCAGAGCAGTTCGACACCATTCGTCGAATTGTCAAAATTTTCACATGGAATTGATGAATTAAACAGGTAAAATTACCATGTAAGAGTCCCTTCCATGTAATACACTTGAGGAAGAAAATAGTATCCATTTTTTTAATTATTTCTTCCTTCTTGTTTCTTTCTACTCTTATGAGAAAAGTTTCTTTAGGGAAAGGGATACTTACCTATGCTAGGATAGTGAGGCACACCTGCAAGGTAATAAGAAAGATCGTGTTAATGAACGGGCTTTTTAAAGGGTAGGAATTGGAAACGATACAACATTACCTTCGTGATTCCATTCATTGGAGATTCAACTGACAACTTCTTGAGTTTTTTCGGATGTTGATAATTTTCTTCTGATAAGAACAGGAGCTCATGTTAGTAATGAGAGAATTGAAGGTAAATTGAAAACGATACAGATTACCCTTTTTCCATTTTGCCTTCAAAGCTAATAGAGTCTTTTATCCTCTTTACTTTGTTCAGCCTTCTCTGCCTTAGTCTGCTTCTCTATGTTCCTGGTCTTGAAGCTCGAATGAGATCCTCTATAATTAAGGGTGCCTCCAATTGGAAAGTCCTATTGTCGACGCATGCTGTGCCAACGCGGTTCTAGTATGCTGAGGCATTTCTCGAAAATCCTTTGATTCTCGACATGCACAGGGCATGTGCAATTGTTTGCATGGGGATCTTCGCAGCAAAGCTAATCTCCACTTTAAAAGTCTTTGACCGATGTGGACATGACTGACGTCGAGACCTCTATGATTGGTGAGACTAGAATTGACTCTATCTTGTCATATGCAAAGTCCTTTCCAGTTGCTTGCACAGGATCTCTATTCAAATTTTCCCTACATAAAAGGAAAGAATGTATCATTTTTAAGCTAAAGTGAATGAACTTTAGGAAAGAAATACACCCTTTTTTATGGACTGGGGGATTGCATGCCCCTTAGTCTACTTTTCTAATTAAGCATTTCTTTGACTCTGTGGGGTTGATGTCACCCACTGGCAGTAATGAGATTTTCCTCATGTTTCATTGAAGATTGAATGATTTTTGCTCGGACTGCCCCTATTAGATTAGTTGGTCCGCTAGCCTTACCAGAGTCTGATGTGCTCTTCAATTTGTGTCATTTCCAAATGTCCTTTTTCTAATATTAAATCAAAAAGGAGTATGTTCTGAAACATGAAGTGAGCGAGTTAGAAAAACAAATAGAGCTATGAGCATGCATGCTTTTCCAACACCATTTTTGTCCTTTTGAAAAATGACAAATCGTTTGTTTTATTTTCAAAAGCTTAGAAACAAAGAAGCATAAGGAAGCCCGGGTCTCAGAACACTTTCCTTTACATGGTTGGATATCATCAACGGGCCGGTTTGGGATACTTCTTCAGGCCCTCAAAATAAAACATTTGTAATTCTTTTGAATAATCCAGGCGAATTACATTTGTTGGAATGGAAATTACAATACTGAAATTCCAAGCATAATTATGAATTCAGAAAATTGAAAATCTTAGAAAACAGCTCAGACTTTTAGAAAGCAAGAAAAACTCTCAGATAGGGGAGGATTCAAACTATTAAATATGCCTCTATTCTAAGAGAGGAAAGTTGAATATTCAGTTTACTCAACGACGACATCCGTGCCTCCTGCTTGATTGGGTGGTGCGTTGCGGAATGAAAACATCTTCGCATCCAACAATTTTTGGACCTTATTTTTTAGGACCACACAGTCATCGACGGAATGTCCCGTTTCACCCAAATAATAATCACACGCCTTGGAGAGATCGTAGTTGGGGAAATGCTCAGGATTTTCATGCTTTGGCTCTTTAGCAAGCAACCTCTTTTCCAGGAGAATCGGTAGGATTTGAGACATGGGCAAAGGGAGTGGTGTGAATTGCTTTTTGTTATTTCGCTTTTGGGGCGGCTTGCGGCCTAAGGCCGATTGCTGTCTACTACTCATATGAACCATTGGGGAAGGACGAACGGTTTGGGTGTATGCAATATCTGTATCTGTCAGGGGTTCTTTCTCCTTCTTCATGCTGAGTTTCTTGTTTGTGAAGTGCGGTCTGTGAACCATTCCTTACGTAATCCCATTTCAATTCGTTCGCCCACAGGAACAAGACGATTAAGGGATTCAGCAGTGGCACTAACCAGTTAGTGTTTGTATTCGTACGGAAGCGACTTTATGAACAACTTCACTTGTTCCTGATCAAAGAGTTATGGGGTAACCTGGGCAGCTAGATTTCTCTATCGAGTGGCGTACTCCTTGAAGGATTCACTCTTCTTCTTCTCAATGCGCTCCAAATCGTCACGAGTGAAAGTGATATCGAGGTTGAATTAATACTACTTGAGAAATGCATCAGCAGCATCATCCCACGATTTAAAAGCATCCACATTTTTGGACATATACCATGTCAAAGCCAGCCCCGTCAGACTTGCCTGGAAAGTCTGAATCATGAGGGGTTCATTGTCAACGTACTGAGTCATCCGCACATGATATATGTGCAAATGATGTCTGGGGCATGATGTGCCATCATATTTCTCGAATTCTGACATCTTGAACTTTTCTGGTATTTTGACCCATTTGTATATAGACAGGTCGAGTGGAACAGCATGCTGCGGGCCTTGTAGTTGCTTCAGCATCTCCTCGACCTTTGCAAAGCGTTTGTCCTATTCAATCATCGGTACAGCTTCAAATTTAGACTTCATAACGGCGAGGGGAAGCGGATTGTCTTCTAGTAGGGGCATTTTGCTATCGCTAGCAGAGGCTTTGTCTTTTCCAGTGGACGGTGGTGATAACACCACCTCAACTGCTACAGGCGTAGGCATGAGCTTATCCTGAATGGATTCCATCTGCTTTGTGAGATTTTGGATCGCGTTGAGGATCAGCTTCATTTCGTCCTCCATAGCATTGAGACGGGCGTTTTCTTCGGCCATTTTTTATAATCACCTGTGAAAACGTTCAAATAAATAAGTATAATGCCCAATAAAGAAGCATTTTATGACTTAGTCATAATATTATTGCATATTTCCTTTATTTGCAAAGAACAAATAAGTAAAAAGGGTTTTTATTAATATTACATTACAGGCGGCGTCCCCGGGGTTCGAACCCCGGTCGCCTCGGACCGTTACACTTCATCCCGGATACCACTGGGCCGAAGGCCTCGGTGGTGTCATGGAAGCGCAAAAAATTTATTTATAAAATAAAAAGCGGTCCGAGTTATATTAACATTAGCACAACCCAAAAATACTTTTAAGGACGAAAATCAAAACCCCTGAACATAAATATTAGGGAAAATATATAAAAATGGGCTTTTAACAAAAAGGGCGCGCCCTTTTCGGATGCTCATTTTATAAACGATGGAAAAGTTACAGTCTTCTCGGAGCTGTTTATTTTCACGGACAAGCTCCGCAATAAGCTGTTTATTTCGAGGAAAAGAAAGGCAACCTCTACATTGTGGGCTCGCGTTCGAGGTCGTATCTTTCTTAATACCATCCTAAAATGCCCTATCGCGGCCCGGGTTCGGCAGCGTGGTTGTGTGTGCAACAGTGTAATGCTAAATCCTTAAGGCATGCACAATAATTTATAAACAATCAATTCTAACCTGCAAGAACAAATAACACCTTACCTAGAGTCCTTGCTGCCAAACAAAAACTATTTTGAACAGGGTAAAAATTTGGCTTAAGTCCACTTTTAAAAAACAAGTCCCCAGTGGAGTCGCCAGTCTGTCGCGATCGAACTCCCGAGCTCTCTTTTTGGACAACATGCAAAAAACAGGGGGGCTCGCCTGGTACGTGCTAAGTTTAGGTTCAGGACTTAACTCGGGCTCTCCCAAGCCCATACCATATCGCGACTTAGGGTTTAAATATTTAACATGCAAATGGTTTATACCAAGGAGTCGCCACTAATCGATTTGGGGTAGGTCAATTAGAAACCCAAACAAGATGACGGGAGAATCACCTTATTCTTACGAACCATAAATTAACTGAGTTCGGGGATTTGGTTATACTAGTTGGATAACTAATACCCTTTCGGTACCATTTAACTAATAACGACGACGAAGGGGGAAGGAAGGAGGAGAAGAAGTAAAGCTGGGCCGAGCTGGGCTCAGACGCGCGACGGGGGGGAGAAAGAAAGGAGAAGTGGGGTGGGCCGGCGGGGGGAAAAAAAAGAGAAAAAGAAAAAGGGCCTTGGGCCCGCAGGGGAAAAAAGAAAAGGAAAGGAAAGAGGAGCTGGGCCGCGCGTGGGAGAGCTGGGCTGCGCGGGGAGGAAGAAAAAAAAGGAAAGGGGCCGGTTCGGCTCAGCTTTGACCCGGCCCAGTGAAGTTTTTTTTTTATATAATTTCGTTTTTAATTAACATTTTAATAGACCATATTAACACAAATATGCCTAATTTCTACATGCAATGCATTTAAATAGAAATATTTTTTTTGTTTTAGGAACTAATAAATTAATTCCTAAATTTTGCGCAATTGATTTTGGGCAAATTAAAAAATGGGTGTCAACAATAACAATAGGACTTGAGTGATTGCTATGTGTGCATGATCACATAAAGGTTCCTTTTGTGCTCGGTTATACTAGAAGACTTCCAACCTAGGATTTGGCCGTGGCCTTGACAGGTGTCCCCAATTTGGTAATTGGATGCCATCGCAGGGAGAAGGGTGAGATGAAGTCATTCGCGAATCGGATTCGGAACGAACCCCTTTTATGGGATGCTGTGCCCAAACGATGCCCGGTTATGCTAGAAGATCGCCAACCTGATGCGAATATCGTGGGTTGTGTCGTGCCCTGAGTGGCCGTAGTAATCGGAATAGGCATGATAGAATGTGGTAACATTGCGCTTGATTATGGGATGAAATTGTAAGGCACGGTATGGGACGGGCCAAAGCGGTTTCACCTTATAATCAAGACTCGTGTGGATATATTGTGCATGGGAAAGCTGCTACGTATTCCGATTCCATTATATGCTTGTTGCATTATGATTGTATATGGAAGTTCATAACGTGCAGGGCGTGTGTGCTAAGATAAGGTAAGAATGCTTGCGATTGTTTGATGGCACATTTGCTTATGCTGGGCTGGGTAGCCTGCCCGTGTGTATAGTTAAGGCAAAGCAAGGATAGCTTTGCTATTGATCTACCATCGATAATATGATGCCTATTTAGGTGCATTTGAGATGAGTTGACTTCCTAACTGAGACTTAGGTCGTTAACTTGCTGAGATTTATATCTCACTCGTTGTTGTTAACCATTTTTCAGATGCTCAAGTATGAGTATGTGTTGCGTTCTATGGTAACTGACTATTTTGAGGGGAACACCTTTTGAGGTTGTCCACGTGGATAGGAGAGCTAAGTTAACCCCCTACCTATTGTGGTTGTGATCAGGAAGGTTTGCATAGCAGACTTGTATTATATTAATTCCCCCGATGCACTCTTGTTAATGTATGTATTTATATTTATTGTATGTTTTCCTGTCTATTCCTGTTGTTGTTGATTAGGTGATTGTTGTCACTTCCGCATGCTTTTAATCGTAAGCCAAAATGATTGGGTTGGCGTCGCGTCTTGGGATGTTGCCATTACACGACCATAGGTGGGATGTTAGCGCGCTCGAGGTTCGGGGCATGACAAAACCAGCTGAGTTGAATTGCATCAATTTGACCAAACCAACTTGAATTTGCAAGTCTTTGGTTAGCTAAATTGATCAAGTTGACTTGAATTCATGTGAATTTGTCAAAATTGATATTGAATTTGAGTTGCATATAAGAAAATGGACTCATTAGTGGTTTAATTGTACAATTCATGAAGAACCAATCAGAACCCCTAATTAGGGCTCAAATTGGGGGTCTTTAACCTTCTTATGGAACTGAGAAATCGGTTTGAAAATTGGATGTGAAACGACCTCTAGATCAAATGTTATGAAGAAAACTATCCTAAAAATTGACTAGAAACAAAGTAATTTCATATTTGGCTGATTTCAAACCAAGATCCATGAATTGGAGAAAAGTCGGTTCTAAACCGATTCTTGCGAAATTGATGATGTCAAAGTCAAATTGAAGTAAAAATAAGTTGATGTAGGGACTTTGGATTTTTTCAATTTTTTTTGGACAAAGTGTTGATCAAAAGTCAACAGTTTAGTAATTAGTTACTAAAATGTCAATTAATAGGTCAAATTTAATTTTTTTTGAAAATTAACAATGTAAAAGTGAAATTGACACTATTTTGGGGCTTTTTGTGCAAAAAATCAAATTTTGACCTAGGGTTGACCTTTTTCGTCAAAGTTTGACGAAAAAGGCAAATCAAAAGTCAACATTTTAACCTTTTGATATTAAGATGAAAACAAAAATGAAATGAAGGGCTAATACAAGAAAAAGTGCTAGATGATTCTTTTTGGTTGAGAATCGGGTTCTGTCACGATTAGAAACCCTAATTTCAAGCTTTTTACCTTTACGATATGTCGACTAAAAATCACATGTCAATAAGCAGACCTTAATATTTCTAACGTTTGAGGAAAGCACTCTATGGACTCAAACAAGCACCAAAAGCTTGGTATGAAAGACTAAGTACAATTCTAGTGGAACATGATTTCGAAAAAGGTAAAGTGGATACTACTCTTTTTATTAAAAAGGAAGGTAAGGATCTACTTGTCATTCAAATATATGTTGATGGTATCATTTTTGGATCCATTAATGAGATTTTGTGCAAGAATTTTGCAAACATTATAAAAAGTGAGCTTAACCGGGAAACTCAACTTCTTTCTCGATCTACAAATTAAGCAAATAAATAGATGGCACCCTTATTCATCAAGAAAAGTAGGCCAAAGAATTGGTAAAGAAATTCGGTCTAGAAGGATGCAAGAAGGTGGAAACACCGATGTCATCTACCATCAAGCTTAACAAAGATGACAAAGCTAGCTGACATCTTCGCAAATCCATTGGACAAGCAAGCTTTCAACTTTATCAGAGGAGGATTGGGAATATGCAACCCATTTGAATTAACACCATCCAGGTAATCTTCACTATGAATGGTAATATATCAAAATCTTGATCAAAGATTGGCAAATCAATGGACATCAAGTACGCATCAAACATTGATTTTATTACCGTTATAGTGTTAATTTCTCCCTCTCTTCTAATTGTTCTAACATAAAGATCATCTTGAATACTGATTTGTTACCATTACTGCTGTTGTATTTATCTCTCCGATTTTCTTAGAAATTTTATGTGAATTATTTAAAATAAAAAAGAAAGTTACCATTATTGAGTAACGGCTGGCCTTCTGTACATGGCCAAACTGCTCCTATTTATAAGGAGGTAGTGCTCATGTTGTCTTCATGAAAACCGCTAGTAGTAACCGCTCCTGATTCTTTACATATTGTAAATCATCCTCATCTTCTTCCCTCCTTATTCTCTGAAATGGCTCCCAAGTCTTGAAAAACCATTGGCACCAAAAAATCCTTTTGCACAGCCATAATGTTGGCCACAGCCCCCAAAGAAGGATCTTCACACATTAACCTCACTAATCAACCTGAAGGATCTACTGAAGTAACACAAAGCCAAAGTGTGTCTGTGTCTCAACAAATTGGCGAGCATGGTGAAGCAGCAACTGCAAGCACCCCCTTGCCATCGTCAACCAAAGGGATAACACCAATTGCGAAGACTCCTAAGTCACGAGTCCGTGCTGGAAAATAAATGATTATTGCACCCGACATTCCATTACTACAACTAGATGTTCCAACCGAGCCTACAATCATCTCGACAAGGAGAGAATCACTCTTTCAGCAACTTTTCAAACAATTCATGGAAAAGAAAGACGCATTGCTCATGGGTGGTGAAACTGGAACTATTGAAACATTGGCATTACTTGCTGCATCACTTGATGGTGAGCCCTCTCGTCAAAAAGAATATTTACCATCTCAAAAATCCTCTACTGACAAAGACGGAGAGGATGTCACCATTGAGAAGCCTATTGAAGAAGTTCCACAACAAACTACTGCTCCAATCACTGAACTACCCAGGACTGAGATTGAAGAAATATCACGAGACAAACGACGCGAAGATGACAACGACCAGGTATTCCAGAACTTTGGAGCTACTGAAAGTTTTCCTCTTGATCCCTGTTTTGATTATAAACTACTTTTTAGTCGAGATCACAAGGAAGCATTTGAATCCATTGCAAAACGCAGTCCTATTCCAGATTGCTTTGTGAATTTCGAATATCTTGATGCCCATGGCATTTTTCTCTCTAAACTTCTTGAAGATCTCAAACTAAAGTTTTTCTGCTTCATGAAAGATGAAGTTCATCATGTTCTCATTGCACTATTTTATTCCAATCTTCATTTTCCAAACAGGGACTCTTTCATCTTTTCTTTTGCTAAGGAAAATTACATTGTGACTTTTGATGATTTGGCTAAAATCATCAAAACTGAGTACAATATTTTTAAATAGATTCCCATTGAACCTGATGAGGCTTACAGTTTTATATTGGAAAGTCCCAATTTTGGGAGGATACTGGAAGTGCCAAAAGTTGTGTACGTCACTCACTTTAGCACCAAAAGTGTCTTTTGGATCACTTAAGTACCAATTTTTTTTGAAAAATGCTCATTTTAGTGCCAACTCCGATTTGTTTGGCCGGAAATTCGACGTGGCATTTTTTATATTAGTTTCTTAAGCTGATGTGGCTCGTTGGAGAGTCTAGTAGGCATCTAAAGCATAAAACGACATCATCTGGTAGCTTTCCCCCAAATAAGAAACCTAAATCATCAAATTGAAAAAGCATTCCAATTTCAAACCTTAAGCTGGCCATTAAATTGGCCATCTTCGTGCCTTACCTGATCACCCAATCTCTCTCACCCTCCCTCTATATCTGTCTCTGTCTGCGTCTCATGTGAAATGAGTATGCAGCTATTTGTTTGCTACTGCGATTCGATTGTTGTTTCATAAAAGATTTTGGATTTTTCTTTATGGCTTCCGATAATTAGCAGAGAATGTGTATTGGCGTGGCGCGACAAAGGTGCACCTATTGCTGAAAGGTGATCTCTGTGAAATTGAGAAGGAGAAGGTCGGCAGTTGTAGTTCAAACTTCTTCCCATTGAGCTTTTCAACAATCATCTTCCCCATATTCCTTCTCGCTCTTTTCTTCTTCTTCCTCCTTCAAATCTCCGTTGTGTTCTAGATCATTGAACTGCTTCATTCTTCTGATCACTAAGCATCACTGAAGAAATAAAAAAACTCATCTCCATCATTAGAGTAATTTCCTCAAACACCTAGTGGGCTTATGGTGTTCCATGGCAAGTAGACAAATCAAGAATAGAGGAAGTGAGGGTTTCAAATGGACCAAGATGTGAGAGCAAGAGGGGACAACAAACATGGAGTTAGTCTTGGCGTGTTGGAATGCGGAGATGTAGGGTGCGAATGGTAACCATTCTATTCCAGAAATCAAATTCTTTAAATTGATTTTGAATTCTTGCAGTAAATTGATTTTCGGAAGAGAAATCTGTTTGGTAAAACATGACTAATTTCGCTTTCTAGAAATTGATTTGGAATAGAAATCTGTTTTGTTTTTTTTTTTTTTTTTTGCACCTAAAAAATTTAAATTTTACTCAAAGTGGGTGGCTGGCAGGCATTATAAACTATTCTGTAAAGTTTTTTTTATTTTTTATTTTTAAATTTTTTTTTTGGACACCTAAAAAATTAAATTTACTTAAAGTGGGTGGCCATGGGTATTCTAAGCCATTTTGTGAAGTTTTTTTTTTTTTTTTTTTTTTTTTATTTTTTAAAATTTTTTTTGCACCTCAAAAATTTAAATTTTACTCAAAGTGGGTGGCTTCAAGTATTCTAAGCCATTTGAAGTTTTGAAATTTTTATTATTTTTTATTTTTTTGAGCACCTCAAAAATTTAAATTTCATTTCAAAGTGGGTGGCCACATGTATTTTAAGCCATTTTGTGAAGTTTTGAAAATTTTTATTTTTTTATTTTTTTTTTTTTTTTGCATCTAAAAAATTTAAATTTCACTCAAAGTAGGTGGTATTTTGGGTATTTTAAGTCATTTTGTGAATTTTTCAAAATTTTTATTATTTTATTATTTTTATTTTTTTTGGGCACCTCAAAAAATTTAAATTCATAAAGTAGGTACGGGTATTTAAAGCCATTTTGTGAAATTTTAAAATTTTTATTTTTTTTTGGGCACATCAAAAATTTAAATTTCACTCAAAGTGGATGGCCACGTGTATTTTAAGCTATTCCGTGAATTTTTTGAAATTTTTGATTTTTATTATTTTTTATAAAAAATCACCAAATTTCATATTTTCCCGAAATCTGACCTTTTTTTTTTATTTTCTGGAAATTTTTATGAATTTTTCTAGAATTTTTCAATTTTTATGCATTTTCTGAAAAAAAAAAAAAATTGTGAGAAAATAGGGAGAATGCATTCGAATCAAGAAGCTACAAAAAGTAGCTTCTCTTTTTCTTGCCAAAAACTCATTCTGGAATCAAAAACGCATTCTGGAATCAAGAATGCATTCTGGAATCAAGTATTTTTAACAAACGATTTTTATTCCAGAATGCAAAAATCGCCCAGGAATGCATTTGGAAATTTTTAACAAACGCTTATTTTCATTCCGGAATGCATTCCGAACAGAATTTTTATTCGGAATGCATTCCATGCGCACCCGTAGAGGTGGGAAGCCAATCACACGCGTTGTTTGAGGGACGAATGTATGCGAAGCCAAGCCCAGCCTTCCTGTATTCCATCTTGAACCTTTGTTGAGGCTAGTTCCACACGATCTTCGAGCCCTCGGCAGAGGATCTGTCATTGGTGGTGGTGGTCGCCGCCGTCATCTCTCTCTCTCTACAACTTCCGCTTCTTGGTTCTCTGGTGAGCTGGGAAATGGAAAAGCATGCTATGTGACGTTGATTTGGACTTCCGAGCCACGTAGGATGTGGCATGCTGTTTTTATAGTCCATATGGACTATATTTTTTAAAAAAATTGCCAAGTCATATAATACAAATTAATTATAAAAGTCATGTAATTAATTTGGCTGGAATTTCTCGTCATTGGCATTTAAGTAATCATTGTTCATCTGATTTGGCACTTAAGTGAGTCGGCGAAAATTTTTGGCACTAAATTGAGTATTTGCACACAACTTTTGGTACTTATAGTATCCTTTTTCTCCCAATTTTACTTGAGGTTTCAAAGAAATCGTCACATTGAACTTGTTGCTCCTCAAAGCAAATTTCATCCAAAAGATTTTAACCATTTTCCGTTGTCCAAAATCACCATATGAACGATGTATTTCATTATGAGGCAAGACTCATACGGGCTATTCTCACCAAATTTATGAATTTTTCCCTAGAGCACATGATCTTTATCCTCATGCACCACACGACAAAGAGGACGACAAGGAAGCTGCCATATGGAGCTCTCATCACTAGCGTCTTTAGGAATAGAGACATTGACTTTTATGATGTTGCTCTCCAAAGCTTGCCACGTGTGGAGATGGGGAAAAAGGACCCTGGATAAGATGATGTTGAGAATGACACCTGATGGTTGAGTCAATCAGAAAGATGAAGTGATCCTCATAGGACAAGGAGATGATGAAAAAGCAAGAACTGTTCTTCGTGAAAAGCTGGCAACCAAAGTACCCGTATAGCGACAGACTACTCGTAAACCTAGACCTAAAAGATCTTCATCTCCAGTGAATATGCTGCTCCTGCTGTCGGACTTGCCAAGTTTAAGGTTGATATTCAGGAAATAAACAGCACTATGTCCTCTCTCACTCGATATCTAGTGAAGATCAAACGGACGCTGCTGAGCCTAGATGTTACAATCCTGTTCGCCCTGAGCCTAAAGCATCTGAACATCACTTTCCTGCCACCTCCTAGCAAAGAAAACGCCATCGCACCTAATTTCCTTGTTGCTCATGTTTTTCTTTTGCTGATGTTTACTGATTGTTCTGTGTACCCCATATGTTTTTAGAGTGAATGGAAGTTGTTTATTTCCTCAAATTATTTCATTGCATTTCCTCATTTGCCGCTAACAAAAGGGAAGGGGGGGGGGGGGGGGGGGGGGGCGGGGAAAGAGAACCCTGATGTGAATAGATGATGAATAAATGCTCTTAGAATTTCATAGCATAGAGACAGGGTGAGCAACGCGCTGTGTTGAAAACTAATATCCAAAGATATCATGATTGTCTCTCAAAGCCTGCTTTCTGATGAATTTTGATCGCATTATTCATCATTTCTATAAAAACATCACATCTAGAAAATCTATGATAGTTCACTCCTATTACCAAAGATTGTCTAGATATAATCTCCATGATTCCTTGCAAATTCTATGGAGATAATTTGCAATGTGAGAAGCTGATCAGCCTGTGGCCCAGCATGTACTTGTCCCCCATCACCAATGCCCTGTGGGAAGCGAGATCCAAGATGTTTGAGGAGGCCTGCGATGCCGGCAAGCGGGAGCGCTGCGTCGCTGGGGAGCGGATTGGTTTCGAGGATCCCGTCCAGGAGAAGAAGGAGCATTTTCTACAAGTTCTCGAGTGATTACGTGCTCAGGAAGCAGAATAGGAATCCTTGGAACGAGATCAGGATGGGGAAGCCGGTGGAAGATCTCGATGCTTTTGCCAGGACTATATGCTATAAGGTAAACAAACTGAGTTTTGAACAACTATTGGATGGCGATACTTTTTCTTCCTCGTTCTGAACGTGGTGCCATTTATACTCTGCGATGTTTCTCCAGCTTAAGTTTCTCGGTTTGAATGATGGTCCAATGGTTGCAACGTGGTTTTGAGGGAGTTCGAGTAGTTTTATCCCCGCCCGTTACTTGTCATTGTAAGAGAGTTTCTACGGGCTTTTTTCGCAGAAGATGAATTGAATATTATGCCATTGACACTACTAGAGGAGTACAGTCACGCGGTGCTTTGATAAATTGCTGAGAGGATGAACAGAAATCCGGATCAGCACACAAGAAATATGAGAAAATATGCAGAATTAAGCATGACATTTTGGACAGATGCTATTAACATAGTAGCATATTTTATCAATGGAGGACCTTCAGTTTCACTTCTTTTCAAGCTACCAATGGAAGCATGGACTAGAAAGAAGGTGAATTTCTTGCAATTGAAAGTTTTTTTGTTGTGTTTTATATGTGCACATAAAATCTGAAAATAGAGACAAGCTTGATGCAAAGGCTACAAAATGTCTTTTCATTAGATATGGTTCTAAGTATTTTGGCTATCGATTCTAGGATGAACAAAATAGAAAAATGATAAGAACTAATGATGTCAAATTGAATGAAAACATGTAGGACAAATTTGAGGCAAAATCTAGCGTGAGGAAACAACGGAAGAAACTAGAGAGAGTGAATTGGAGGGGGTGTTTCTCAGAATCATCTGGTTAGGAATCTTGAAACAGCTGTTAAAGACTCTAGTAACCAGAACGATAACCCCTACACTTGAACCCACTTTAAGAAAAAGGTGGCAAAACATCTAAACTTGTACAAAGTTAATCTCCATCATTGCGTTATTTGCTTTTAATTAGCGCTGGCGAACCAGAAAAATTTTCGGAAGCAATGTACAATAACGATTCCATTAAGAGGGAGTTGGCAATGGAAGATGAATTTGATTCACACGATAAGAAGAGAACTTGGGTTTTAACTCGATTACCATATGGGAAAAAGGCATTGCAGAACAAGTTGGTATATAGGGTAAGAAAAGAACCTTATGGCAGCATGAGGCACAAGGCGATGTTAGAAGTGAAATATTTCAGCTGAATAAAGGATTTGACTACATAGAGAATTTCTCTTTTGTTTTGAAGTTAACTACTGTCAGGTTGGTATTGAGTATTGTTGCTGTTGAGATATACATCTAGAGAAGTTAGACGTAAAGGCTGCATTCCTCCACGATAACTTAGAGGAGGATATATACATGGTACAATTAGAAGATTTTGAGTTTTGTGGCAAAGAAAACTATGTGTGCACATTAAAGAAAAGTCTGTATAGCTTTAAACAGGCTCTTAGACAGTTGTACAAAAAATTTGGCACCTTTATGTGTAGTAACGGGTTTACAATATGTGAAATGGATCACTGCTATTACTTCAAGAAATTTGGTGACCACTATATTATTTTTCTATTCTATATGGATTATATGCTCATTGTAGGATCTACCATGAGGGAGATGAACAAATTGGAGTAACAATTATTAAAGGAGGTTGAAATTAAGGATTTGGCAGCCACAAATCAAATTCTTGGGGTGAGGATCAAGCAAGATAGTTCTGAAGAATTTTAAAGTTATCTTGAGAAAAGTACATCAAGAAGTTGCTAGACAGATTCACTGTTTAGAAGCCAAAGCTTAAAAGCACTCCTTTGGGAAGTCACTTCAAGTTCTCAAGGAAGCAGTCAACAAAGACAGAAGAGGAGCAGTACTACATGACTAAGGTGCCTTATGCATCAAGTTTTGGCAGTTTGGTATACGCTATATTGTGTACTAGACCAAACATAGCAAATGAAGTGTAGTTGTGAGTAGATATATGACTAAACTAGGACATGTTGGGGCTAACAATATAACTTAGAGGGGGGTGAATAGGTTATTTTAATGGTTTTTCAAGTTTTTGCATAAAAGAATAGGTGTCAAGTAAATGTTGAGTTCAACCAAATGTGTGTGAACAGGTAACCTGATTGTGTGCTAAAGAAGATAAACAGGAAGATAAGTATCAGCACACAAGGATATATAGTGGTTCGGCTTCATCCTCAAATCTACGTTCATTCTCACCACTAACAGCCATAAGTCGGGCTAGAATACACTATAAGTCAGTTGAACAAGTTACACTCAACAACCACCAATCTTATCGGATGATAGATCACACTATCAAGAATTTGGTGTTGCTATCACTTGGTACCTTGATCTTTCAGCACAACTACAATGCAGCAGGTATTATAGACAGACAGGAGCTTTTTGCTAAGGTTACATTGAGTAGCAGATTTCTGGAATTTGTAAGCACATGTATATGTTTCTTCTCTCTCTAACTTTTTATTGCTTCAAAGATCTTCTCTTTTTATAGGCATCTTCAATATAACCGTTGAGGATGACTTTCGAGAAGTAGGATAGCCATCAGAGTACATTTGTGCTATTGTTTGAGGAATCAGTTGCCCATATAGCCTTTTCTCGAACATTTGCAAACTTTCATGAAATAGCTTTTACTACTATTCTGTAGCTACAGCTCTGACATACTGTCAGACGACTTGTTCTCATATCTTCCGGATCTTCTACTATGTATGTCCAGTCGACAACGGCTATAATAGTGAAACAACGGTCATATTA
Organism: Syzygium grande; assembly: GCA_024733475.1. Taxonomy (NCBI): domain Eukaryota; kingdom Viridiplantae; phylum Streptophyta; class Magnoliopsida; order Myrtales; family Myrtaceae; genus Syzygium; species Syzygium grande. The sequence goes on from JAMXDD010000004.1 coordinate 17,325,783, forward strand.
AATGAACCATTACCTAAACATCAACATTTATTTGATCTCTTCCAGCTTCATTGAGACATCATCATTTAGCTAATCTTTGTGGTCCATGATGCCATTTATATGAATCTTCAATGAAAGTCTTGTGATCTTTTCTTCAATGGATCACACCATGAGTGTCACTTAGTCCTTTGAATATATTTGCACTTAGCCAATGTAGATATTATGCTAAGGATAGTTTGAGTATAATCAAAATTCATTTAGAGATGTTTCTCTAACAATTTCCCCATTTTTTATGATAACAAAACTATCCTGAAGATATGAAATAAAGAGAATGATTTGTATATACTGCTTTAATAAAAAATATGCTAAATAAAGATTTTTTTAGAGAAAGTATATTTTGCAGAATGTCTCTACAATGTTTGCAAGAAATATTAGAGACGATATCTAGCTGATCTTTAGTAGTATGACAAGTATAAAGCAGATCTTCTAAATTTGACGAGTGAAGTCATATCGAGATATCATCAGAAATAGGTTGTAAGAAAATAGTGTCTATTGACGCGGTTCGTTGTTCCTTCTGTTTCGATGTTGCTGCCCTTGTTTCAATGCACTTTAGTAATTCACCATTTTTCACATATTCTTATCACATCCAATTCTTTTCACATCTAGGTTCCCTCTTCCTTTTTGTTATCAGCAAAAAGAGTAAATGTAGAGAAAAAAAAATAGTGCAAAAAATAGAGAACTTGCATTAAGAAGGGAATCACATGGGAACAGGAAATCAACATCAAATATCAGCAAAAGAAAAACATGAGTAGATAAGAACAATTATGTGTGAGAGTATTTTCTTTGCTGGGTGGTAGAGGGTTGAGTGGCTGGTTCCTCAGGATTAGACTGGGTAGGATTATAGTAGTATAGGCTAAGCAATGTTTATTCAATTTTCACCAAGTATTTGGTTAGAGATGCTATGGAGCTTTTGATTTCCTGAATGTCTACTTGAAGCTTATAAAGCTCAATAGTGGGAGTAACCAAAACTTCGGCTAGAGAAGAGGATCTCTCTGGTCTAGGTGTTAGGGCAGACTACCGCTGTATTGGTGTCGTGTCTTTCTTCTTGCTTGTTGATGCAACCTATGCTGCCTTTCTTGGAGAACTTTCCTTACTTTGACATCATCTCATTGGCCTATTGAAACAATTTCATCCTTCTAATTTACCCATCCATAGGGAGTCATTTTTAGCATCATCTTATCCAGGGTCTTTTTTCCCAATTTCCACATGAGGCGGGCTATGGGGTGCTACATCATAAAAATCAATGTTCTTGTGTCTGAAGATATGGGTGATGAGGGCACCATAGGGTAGCTTCTCGGTTTTGTGCTTGGTAGTGCGATACATATGGATAAAGATCATGTGTGCTAGGGAAAAATCCTCACACTTGATAAGAATGACCCAGATGACTCGTGCCTCGTAATGAGATACATCGTTTGTGAAAGATGATTTTGGACAAAGGCAAAGCATCAAATCTTTTGAATGTAGTTAGCTTTAAGGGATAAAAGGCTCAAGGGAACGATTTCTCTAGAACCTCGAGTAACATTTGTGGTTTCCAAAAACAAAACTATATGCCTCATCAAGCTCGGTAGGAATCTTTTTGAAAATAGTGTACTCGATGTTCATGATCTTTGCTAGTTCATCCAATGTGACAGTGTAATTTTTCTTTGCAAAAGAAAAGATGAAGGTGCCCCTGTTTGGAAAATGTAGATTGGAATAAAACATAGCTACAAGAGTGGGGTGCACTTCATCTCTCATGGTGCAAAAGGATTTCCGCTTCAGATCATCAAAAAGTTTAGAGAGAAAAATGCCATGAGCATCAAGATAATCAAAGTTTACAAAATGATGTGGGATAGGACCGCATTTGTCAAAGGATTCAAAAACATCTTTGTGTTCTTGACTGAAGCAAAGTCGAGAGAGAAACTATCACGGAGATCAAATTTTTGGAATACTCGATCATCGTCATCTTCTCGTTTCTTGTCTCTAGATGTTTCCTCGGTTTCAGTCTGTGGGTCACTTTGTTCAGGTTGTGTAGGAGGTTGAACAGGTGGCGATGGTTGATTTCTTGCTTCGGGTTTCTCCATAGGGACAGCCTCTTCCTCTTTGTCAGTAAAGGATTTTGTGGATGGTGATGTTGGTTCAGGTCAAGAAGACTTGCCAATAGGAGGTACAGCAGGTAGGGCCAGTGCCTTTGGTTCATCAGCTTTGGTTTCGGTAGTTAGAAGCATATATCCCTTTTCTTTGATGAACGCTTGTAGCATTTGTTTAAGAGAGGTGCAGCTGATCATGCTTTGCTGTGAGGGAGCTTCCAATTGTAGCAATGGAAGGTAAGTTGGTATAACCATCTCCTTTCCAAAGCGAAGTCACGATTCTGGAGTTTTGGTGCCAAGGTTTAATCCTTCGTTTGAGGATGGAAGGGCAGTGCTTGCAGTGGTAGATTCACCATGTTTGATAGCATGGTGAGAACCGGGAATGCTCTGACTTTGGATGACCTCAGTTGATTCTTCAGGTTGGTTAGTGAGATCAATATGGGAGGATCCTTCTTTGGAAGCTCTGGCCAACATGGTACTAGTGCGAGTGGATTTGCGAGTTCCAATGGTCTTTCGCGATTTGGAAGCCATTTGAGAGAATTTGAGAATGGAAAAACTAAGAATGGCTTGGGTAGATATAGAGGATCAGAAGCGGTTATCGTAGGCAATTTTTATGATGTGAACAACGTGTGCAGTATCTCCTTATAAATAGAAGCAGTTTAGCCATGTTCATAAGGTTAGCCATTACTCAATAATGGTAATTTCTTATTTATTTCAGGTAATTTCTTGGAAAATCTTGAGTAAAAATGAATAAGAGAAAACATCTGATGTAACGGCAACAAATCATCATGTTAGAATGATTAGGGATAAGCAGATCGTCATTGTAACGGTAATAAAATTTTGAGTTGTGATGTGTACCTAATGTTTGTTGATTTTGCTGAACGGATATTTCTAGTGAATTGATAAAGAATACCTGATTGTAGTTATTCAAATGGATTGCATATACCCAGCTCTCCTCTAATATATTCGAAAGCTTATTTGTCTAGCAGCTTTGTGAAGATGTCAGCTAACTGATGTTTTGAATCAACAAGCCGAATGGAAATATCTCTATTGTTTACTAGATCTCTGATGAAGTGATGCCTCATTTCAATATGCTTGGCTTGAGAATGTAATATGGGATTCCTCATTAGGTTAATGGCACTTGTGTTGTCACACAATATTGGAATATTTGAATTTTTCTCCTTGAAATCACAAAGTTGCTAGTTCATCCAAATTAGTTGAGCACAATAGCTACCTAGTGCTATGTACTCAGCTTCAATTGTTGAAAGAGCAACTGAGTTTTGCTTCTTTGAGAACTAAAAGATCAGCATACTTCCTAATAATTGGCAAGTACCAGATGTACTCTTACGATCGACTTTGCATCCTGCGTAGTCAGCATTCGAGTATCCAAGTAGTGTGAAATCTAAATTCCTAGGATACCATATACCTAACTTTGGGTATGAGCCAATATATCAAATGATACGTTTAACAACCGATAAATGAGATTCTTTTAGGTCAGATTGAAAACGTACACATAGGCATGTTCCAAATAATACATTTGTTCTAGATGCTATTAGGTATAATAATGAACTAATCACGCTTCTATATAGCTTGAAGTTAACAGATTTACCTTTTTCATCCTTATCTAGCGTAATAATAGAGAACATTGGTGTTTCCACCTTTTTGCTTCCTTCCGGTCCAAATTTCTTCACAATTTCTTTGGCATCAGGCTCATTTTGAACTCATTTCTCATGGTGTAACATATCGTCTTTAGTAGAGCCCAAGATTATGTCATCAACATATATTTGAATGATAAGCAGAAATTTACCTTCTTTTTTAATGAATAAGGTGGTGTCTACCTTGCCTTTCTCGAAATCATGTTCCTCCATAAATATACTCAATCTTATATACCATGCTCTTGGTGCTTGTTTAAATCCATAAAGGGCCTTCTTTAACTAGTAGACGTCTTGAGATATGCTTGAATCTTCAACAAATACTTTTTCTTTAATGTATCCATTTTGATAAGCACTTTTTACATCCATTTGATATAGATAAATATTATATAAGCAACCATAGGCTAATAGTTGCCATATAGCTTCCAGTTTAGCAACAAGGGCATAAGTTTCATAAAAATCAATACCTTCATCCTGCAAGTAATCTTTCGCAACTAACCTTGCTTTATTGCAAATTCTCAAACCTTATTAATTTTGAATTGTTGCAATTCTTCTTGTATAGCTTCAATCTAGCTTTTGTCAATAACAGCTTCTTCGATTCCTTTGCGTTCTTGTTGTGACACAAGAGCCAATGAGTTCATCAGATTTTTGAGTGAAGATCTTATCTTGATTCCTTCTATAATACTTCTACTGATTTGTTCCTTGCGATGCTCCGTTTTGAATTTCCAATCTTTGGGAATTGGCTTTTGCTCAAGGACATTTGCATTTTGGTGCTGTTGTCATTGGTTGGTAGAAGGAGGTTTGAGCATGATTTCCTCACAGTCATTTGCTTGAATTCCCTTTTGATCATCTTTGAATCTTACATTTATAGATTCTTATACTACCTGTGAATCTTTGTTGAGCACACGATAAGCTTTATTAGTAGTTGAGTATCCAAGAAAAATATCTTTGCTTGCTCGAGCATCGAATTTGCTGATGTTGTCATTTTTGTTTTTGAGAATCAAACATTTGCATCCAAACAAATGAAAATATGATATATTAGGTTTTCTTTCTTTGAAAACTTCACAGGGAGTCTTTTCCATCAGTGGTCTAAGTAGTACTCTGTTCAAGGTGTATCACGTAGTGGCAACTGCTTTTGCCCAGAAGTACGTAGGAGTACTGCTTTCAATCATCAAGTTTCTGGCCATTTCTTGTAAAGAGCAATTTCTTTTTGTGGCAACACCATTTTGTTGAGTGGTGTATGCCATGGAGAAGTTGTGTTCCAGCCCATTTTGATCACAGTAATCAGCAAACATCTGATTCTTGAATTATCCTCCATGGTTTGTCCTGATTGTTGTGATGTTCCATCATTTCTTGTTCTGGATCTTTCGAGCAAATTTTTTAAACAAGTCAAATTCTTCATTCTTGTGATATAGAAACATTACCTAGGTGAATCATGAGTAGTCATCAAAGATCACTAGACAGTACTTTCTTCCTCCTAGACTCATAGTCGTTGTTGGTCCAATAAGTCCATGTGCAAGAATTGGAAAGATATGTTACTAACAATTGTATTTATTGATTTGAATGATGACCTGACTTGCTTTCCTAGAATACATTCATTGCAGGAGTCACACTTGTTGAAATTGATCTTTGGAAGGCCTCAAACAAGATCTTTTGATGAGATCTTGGCAATTTGTTTTGCATTAATATGACCTAACTTCTTGTGCTAGAGATCACCTTCATCCTTTATAGACATTAGGCATTGAGCATCATCATAATTTACGTTTGGCAAGTAGACGTTACCATACCTTTTACCTATGAATGATTGAAATTTGTCTTCACTTAGACCAATACATTTACCTTCCTCAAAACTGATTTTGTATCCTTTGTCACAAAGTCGACTTATACTTATGAGATTGTGACTCAGTCCTTTAATTAATGAAACATCGTCCAAACTTTAGAATTTTTGGAGTTCATTTACTATTTATTTTGAAGGGATTTATGTTTCTGTGTAAAACTGCCCAAATTTACCCAATTTCAAAGATGCACTATTTTTCACGTGAAAACATTTGAATCATGGCTTGATGTCTTCTGGAGACAAAAGCTACACACTCTAAGCTTTCCAATAAGATATGACTAACCTTGATGTGATGTCAAATGATGAGGCAAATGAGATCTTATGCGACGATAGACTCTGGAATATGGTGTGAAAGTTGCCATAAATTAGAAGGGCATCACATTATAGTGGCACTGTGTCATGTGCACGTGGATAATTGTGTTTGCATGTCATGTCATGTGCTTGGTACGCATGAGACGCATGAGAATGTGATTGAAGCCTACAGCCGATGAATGATAGATGCCCCAACGTTGGATGTTTAGTTATCGGGAGAAGAATGCCTTAGCTAAAAACCAAGATGCCCAGATGTGTGGGATGCCTGCAATCTGCACGCTACGAAAGTCCGGTTAGCAAACCGGAAGTGAAACCCTGACGGTGGATGGTTGGTTCTTGGGAGGAGAATGCCTTGGCTAAAAATCAAGATGCTCCGGAGTGTGGGATGCCTGTGGTCCACTTGCCATGGAAGTCCGGATAGCAAATCGGAAGTAACCCGCACGGGCCGGGCTTGTCCCCCATTGAACTGTGAGATAGGGATGGACCCAATGACATGACATGAATGTAATATGATGCGTGTGGTACATGTGATACATGCTCGTTTGATACATGTGGTTTTCGAATGTGATACCGATCGTACTTGTTTACCTAAGATGCATTCTATATAGGTGTCCTAGGAATCGAGAGTACATTAGATAGGTCGGTTTATGAACTTGTTTTATTTCTTGTTGAGCTATTGCTCACTCCCATTGTCTTACATTTTTCAGATATTTAGGATGAACATTCCTCTGTTGGCTCGTTACAGATCCCCTTTTTATTTTAAGTGTACTTAGGATGATGTTACAATTCCAGGGTTGAACATACTGTATACTCGACAGGTCTCGGTGTTGTAGGTTGATGTTGGACGTGCACTGATGGTGCCATACTATTTTGAGGCGTGGTATGTCAACCGAGGCGATGAACTGTTAGGTCCCTTGCGATTCATGGATAATAGCGGTGATGGTGGTAGCAAGAGTAGTGGTCCGAATGAGTACAGTGATCTGAAGGAACTCAACGATCCTCAGATGGGCGGTGATTGTCACGCCCTGCATTCTACGGTACACCACATCCCTCGCAAAGGTCGATTCTAGTGCGATGTCCCAGGATGCATCGCCAACCCAACGCCCAGCACAGAGATTTAAAGCACATGCGGAAGTATTTAAAACCACTCAAACAATATTATAACACATAACCAAGGATAGCTACAAAAAAAAAAAACTAACAATAATGATTACAAAATAAATACTTGCACTACTACTGGGAACCATATACAATATCCATGTACGGCCCGATCATCAAAAACCAAAAACGGGTCAAGGCTACTATTGACAAAAAAGAGGGTAAGTGGCTCGGGGGTTAGTCTACTATTAAAGGCGGGGCACTGGTCAAAAAGATACTGGTCCTATCAATCTGAGGCAAACGCTAACTCCTACGGTGCCTAGTCTAGGTCAGAATCAGAAGACTCTGAGGATGAAGAGCTGTCAGGCATCTTCTCCTCGGAACCTGATGAGTCCATCTCAGGCTCGGCCTCTGCCGCCTCTTCCTCCGAGACCATATCCTCAAGCTCGGCCTTCGGTACGAGGTCCTCCTCAATCGCCTTCGGCTCTTCGTCATCCAGCTCCATGTCCACCGAATCGGCCTCATCCACCTCGTACTCTACGGGTACACCATCCGAGCTCGAGCTCTCCCCAACTCAAGTACCAGGGTCAATCACTTCTCTATCGAGGCATCGGGGATACCAGGTGCCTAGCCCGGTAAACGGGACATCAAAAGTTCGGAGAGGACCATACTCTCCGAGATCATCCCTAAAGCACCAAGCCACATATTCGTGGGTCTGGTAATATGATTCCCCTACGTCCACCCATACTAAAGTATAATATCTAATGTACGACTCCCCGTTCCCTACGAGGTGTATCGTCCTCGTCCGCTCTATATGATGCAGAATCCCAAAACATACTGGAACTTCGGGCATCTCAAGGCCGGGGGTTTAAAAATTGGTTTTATACAACGGTGAGAATAATCTCAGTGAGTAGTTCCCTAAACCTAAATTAGGCTAACATGCACCTTATGACGAGCACTAAACAACCACACAAGTCGAAATATAAATGATTCAGGCCCTCGGGCCCAAGTCCGAACCTTACTTGACCTTGCAGGTTAAGCATTTGATAAATAATCACAATCATGCCACAGAATTCAATCACGGCACATAAACATGTATCACAACGTCACGACGCATGCCATGCATATGCTCATGTTCGCACTCATGCTCATGCCTCATCAATGCATTATTGCACACTTGCATGCTAGCACTCTTGCCATTTATCAATTTCTCCTCCAACCCGCGTCAAACGCATCAGGTCCGACCCACATAAAACGCATCAGTTCTATCACTTCGAGATCGATCTTTGGCCAGCGTAAAAAGCATCATGCTCATGACACATTACCCGCGTAAAATGCCTCAAGTTGGTCATCTTCTGGTAAACCAAGCATCGTCCCGCGTAACACGTGTTAGGACGGGTTCACTACCCTCCATAAAACGCATCAGGGTTTATTGTGATCACACATTCACAGGCACTAATTTTTATCTGAACCCCGCGTAAAATGCATTACAGCATTTTAGTTGATCACAATGCACATGTCACTCGGGCACACTTGTATATGTACATGTCGTGCCAATGCTTGAGATGCACACTTATGGTTATAACATTTACATTTGGGCATTCACTTGCACCTCGCATATTCAATCTCATGAATCAACATGCCCCATCAGACAATCAATTCAAAACAGCCATGGCACAAACTTGACACACAATCCATGCACATATTCACACAACCGGATCAACAACAATTCGCACATTCAAGGCCCGCCAAGCTATTCCATTCTTAGTCCCGCTAGACATGTGACATGGCATCACAAAACCAACCACAAACAAGGGCCAATCAGCCAGTCAATCAATCAATGCGATCATTCTCGGTAATTGCACGATCAAACTCCAAATAGATCGCGCCTTGTCCAATTCAATCTGTTATGGACAGCCACTATACCGCTAATTCTTGGCCAATAAATATCTTCAAAATGCCCCATTAAACTGCCCAAAACATCATTCTAATCAGCCACCACAAAGACCAAATGAGGCGTGCACTAAAATCTATATTTAAAGCCCGAACTTACTCCAAACTTGGACCGCTCCGAACCAATCTGTCCAGCTATCTCACGGCACCTTGCGGGTCACTAAATCTCAACTAAATTGTGACACTAAGCTCATAAAATAGCCACCAAGATAGCCACCATTCGGTCTCCCAATTTCACCCCTAAGTCCATAATTCCGTCCAAATCACGGCACCTATGCCTCGCCACATCACAGCACACTATAGTCCACTAAACCTTGATCAAATCGTCACTCTCGGTCACCAAATACATCACAATCAGCCCTTAACAGCCTCCACCATTTAACCCCTAAAATACCCTAATTAACCCCTAAAACCCATCTAGAAATGCAATTTAGCCTAATTAGGGCTTAGGGTCGAACTCACCTGGGTTCCTAGGCTTCAAATAGGGTTGAGCAAGCAACGAGGATGGCTAGGCAGCGGTGGATCCGCGCTGGAACAGTAATGGCGAGCGGCGGTCCGGCGAGGCCCTTGCACGACCAAGAAAGAGAGAAGGAACGGGAGAGAGAGAGATATGGCGAGAGGGAGAGGTGAGGGGGACGGATTGGTGGTGGTGGTGAGGCAAGAGGAACGGCGGCTCACGGCGGCGGCGACGGCTCCTTCGGTGAGCTTGGCCTTTCACGGCCAAACAAGAAGAAAAATGAAGAAGATGAAGTTGTCGTGGGGGAGGGGGATGGCCGGCTGAGTGAGTGGGAAAATGGGGAGAGAGAGAGTCAAAGGGGAATGTATAGAGAAAGTGAGATGGTGGGGTGATTGACCAACTAAGCCATATTGACAATCTTGCCCCTAATCTAAGAGTTGGGGTTTATTTTAGACAAAATATCCAAGGACACTAAGGACTACAAATTTCAGCATTATTGGGCTGAGATATACTTAATTTAAACCTTAAAAATAATCCCCAATTAAGTCCAAAATTCGGAACCCTATAATTAGGCCTAGGGGCAAAACGGTAATTTTCCGATCCCCGGTCAAATTTTCAATTTTTGACTCTATTGATCCCAAATATGCGTGGCCACATAAAAATGACGTCGTCCTCGCAAAATAGTCGCGTACACCCACGAAATTCGACACCGAAGTTCGGACTCAATTTCACGATCGATTTCGCTCAATTTGCGATTTTAGCGTCTCTCACTAACGGGTGGTTGTTTAGGAGTTATGCGCATCGACCTAGGGCTACTCAAGTCATGACAGTCTCGATTTTCCGGAGAACGCGAGGATTTATCGCTAGTCCCAGGGGTCGCGGTCGTCTGGAATAAGCTCGGGATTGTTCGCCGCGCATACTCTCGATCGTGTGGAATCACCCGCTATGCGCTCGTACGTCATCGGTCAAACCAAATTTGTCACTACCCTCGGACCGGCCCACATCGGCACAAAATAGTCCTCGTCGCTTCTCGAAATCGGACTTGGTTCATGGTCGAGTTCTTAGGTCCATGTACCTTTTTCCTAGTTAGCCGTTCCTTAATGGTCAGTATCCCGAGAATAATTAGTTTTGGCGAGACTCACTAAAACAAAATGAGAAATAATCATCTATTTCATTAATCCCGGAAATGGGCGAATTTCAGGACATTACAGTGGTAGCGTATGTTGGATGGGGAGCCATTTCAGAATTCCGCAGTTGTCACTTTTTTTTTGTTTAGACTGCGACGACGGGCGTTGATGATAGCGATGACATATGTATAGGGTCACTTGGTAGTGAAGGGGAGCTTATAACTTTTTGGTCATCCAAGTATTAGTCTTTTGGATGTTTTGCCCGTGTATGTAAATAATGAAAAGAAATGGAAGAATGATACCCCCGTTTAGTTATATTGATTATGTTGTTTGAGCCTAATCCATGTTATAGGTGCTAACCTAAATGTTAGCTTCCGCTTGTATAATAACACTAAAGAAGATTAAAGAACTATTCTAGCAAGTGGCATGCTTGGGGCGTCACAAAACTGGTTCAATTCTTAGCTCAATTTTGTTCCAATTTCATGCAATTTCATCCCTATCATAGTTGATTGACCCAATTGAATTGAATTTGATTAAATTGGATTGAACTAATTTGAAATACAAGTACGAATTGATTAAATTTAACTTGTTTGACCCAATTGCTCTTCAATTTGAGTTAATTTGCATTGCCAAGCTAGACTAATAAACTCAATTGAAGTCCAATTGGCCAAATTGAACATCAATTCATCAAATTGGATGTTAGTCTAGAATAGGCAAAGTTGAGTTGCATTAATTGGACCAATGACTCTTGAATTTCTCAATCATTAGTTCACTAGATTGGTCAAATTGACTCAAATTCATGTGAATTTTCCAAAATTGATTTTAGATTTGAGTTTCATATAAGAAATTAGGCTTATTCGTATCTCAATTATGCAAATCTTAAAGAACAGATCAGAACCCCTAATTAGGGCTCAAATTGGGGGTTTTCACTCTTGGCTTGGAATTCTAAAATTGATTTGAAAATTGAATATAATACGACCTCTAAATCAAATGTCGTAGAGAAAACTATCCTAAAAAATGACCAAAAATGAAGTAGTTTCATTTTTGGCCTATTTGAACCAAATTCCTCACATTGGGAAAAAGTTGACTCTAAACCTATTTTTGTAAAATTGATTGTACCAAAGTGAAATTAAGCTAAAAATGAGATGATTTAGGGGTTTTAAATTTTTTAATTTTTTTGGACAAAATATTGTCCAAAAGTCAATATTTTAGTACTTATATACTCAAATGCCAATTAATGGGTCAAATTTGAATTTTTAAAAATTGACAATGCAAAAGAAATTGACATTATTTTGGGGTTTTTCATGCAAAAGTCAAGGTGTTGACTTTGGATTGACTTTTGGTCAAAATTTGACCAAAAGTCAATCCAAAGTCAACACCTTGACCTTTTGAGACTAATGTGTAAAAAACTTGCAAATGAAAGGCCAATGCTAATTCAAATGCTAAATGACTTTTTTTTAATTGAGAATCAGGTTCTATCGCAAGCAGAATTCCTAACCTCAAATTTTTACCTTTAAAGACATGTCGACTAAAAATCAAGTATCAACAAGAGGTCATACCTATGAATGGGTATTTCGGTATTATCACCACTGAAACTATCCGAATGACCACTGTCCTTTTGTCTTATGTATTTTCTAAGGAGCCATTCAACTTTTGCAATTTCTAGGGCCACCTCTTCACGAAACTCTAAGGATTTTTGTCTTTTTTGTGGAGACTCGTAAGTAAATGGAACGTCTGTAGAACTCGAGGCAATATTAGCGGAGCATGATGGAACATTTGGCTGTGGTAGGTTCCCTAATTGATGTGATGGATTGTTTTTGTCAAAATCTAAACTGAATATAAGTTGTAGCTCATTGTAATCATACAGGTTTTGTAATAATGGTCCTCCCCATAGATCCTGTGGTTGAAGGGCTCGGGATGAGGATGAGGCCTCTTGGGATGAGAACGAGGCAGCAACATCCATATCAGCTTGCATATTCATGCCGTAATATTGCCCTGGCGCTACATCAATCAATGTCAGATACTTGTGATTAGCAAGATGATCGCAAGATACGTTGCTAGAACCTATTGGCCATACCTCTAGTGGTATCACTTAGTTGTATTTGCATAGAAGTCTTCGGAACTCTCTATATTCTTAAGGAAGTGCCAAGATTTTGCATGGGAGAGTTTTGAAGAACTTTTCTGGAATTGGTTGAGGCTTATATGTTGTTACCACTACCTCAACTGGAGTTTTGCTCAAATCTCTATGGCCTGTGAAATAGTATTGTCATATGTAATTCCATATTAGGTCGACAGACGCTAATTTCTTCCAGAACATACACGTCCACAGTCCCAATGGTTTAAAGCAATTAAGTATGTCACCTAAATGGTTAAATTTCTTTTCTCCCTAGAGAATTCTGCCAATCATGGAAATAATTTTGGTTGTTAAAAATTCAATGGCTATGGTATAAAGATTGAACAAATACCAATAAAACCACTTGAATTCTTCTAGGGACTCGTCTTCAGGATTGAGGGAGATGGGACGGATGAAAGGTAATCCTCCGTACCTGTTGAAAATCAGCAATTGATATTGCCAAATCTATGATGGCAGGTTTTCAAAAAGGATATGTAAATAGGAATTTCCAGCGGGTATTGCATGATGGGCCAAGGAGGTCTCATCTTGACGGGTTTAAATCCACCAAATGGATTTCGCGACACATATATGTTTATGGATGTAATTGGTGTAGCAAATTGTTTTAGCTATGATAAGAAATCAGCAAGCACATTCTTATTTCCTGTTATATGCGTTGTTTCAAAGAAATACTTTGAGACTATTCCGCCGATCCAAGGAGTTAAGGATGAGGAATTTGCTTTTATTTGAATTTCAGCATCAAGGAGAAAGAGGACATATCCAGTTCTACTAGAAAATGATGTTCAAGAAAATGAAAATCAAACTTCTTGATGCCATACTTCACTGCCAAGATTTCCTTAAAAGTAGAATGATAATGTATCTCGCTGGGCGTAAGTCTTCCACTTTTGTGTTCATAGATTTTACACTTACCATTAATTTCTTTGAAAAGAATAACAGTCCAATATTCATCGCTAGCATTTGTCTCTAGAACTCTTTTCCCAATAGGAGGGATTTGCAAGGGAGGAACATGCTACAAAATTTCTTTTAATGAATATGACTAATTTGGTCTGTTGAGGTCCCCATGGAAAATAGAAGAAGAAGTTTCCTCCTTTTCTTTACTAAATTTAATAACAACCATACCATATCTCTTTTTTGTAAATTGGGTTTCCATAGACCGAATAGGCCTAGAATTCTAATGAAGCTCTTCATAGTTAGTTACCAAAATATTAGGGAGTAACTTAACTAATTGATCCTGAGGAATTTGTCTTGGGACATGGACACACAAAGTTTCATCATTATCCATTGAGATGAAGAGAGCATCCTCAGTGCTAGGAAAATTAAGATCAATAGCATGATTTTGGATCCAGTATACCATTTGATAGTGTAAAGTAACAGTTACAGAATCAAAAGTCTGAGGAGCTTTAGTGAGCTATAACTGAACTTTAAGAGCTAAAAGGAGTCCCGGGTCCATAAGGGTCATGTTGAAATTTGGAAACAACATAACAAACACTATTCCGGCATTAAGAGTGGTTTGAATTGTTCCAATACAAGCATGTCGATAATCCAAAAAACGGGCATCCAGAAAGGTCATGTGAACAACAACAGGTAATCATTTTCTACCATGAAAGGATAAAGCAAGACGAATGGCACCGAAGTGCAGATGTGTATATCCTTGTTGTACCTATTAATGAGGAAATTCATATGGTATCTAGAGGGTAACAAAATGTTCTTGTTAAGTAGCAAGAATAGGATGTTGGTCAAATCGGGATGACTGGACATATTCCTTAACTTCTTGGGATTTATGTTTGATGAGCTGTTTGATAAAATGGAAAGGAGAGAAAGAGGGGGGTTTGGCAAAAGCAAAATGTGGATTAATAAAGGGAAGATGAGTTTTCGAAATTTTACTATCTTCATTAAGGTTTAAAACCTCATAAAGATAGTCAATTTTAGAAATATTTGAAGTGCAAGATCTAAAGGGGGCATTAATAGTAACTAGTGGACCGAAGTCGGTAGAATCACTCATGATGAAAGAAGTCTACTTTTTTTACTTGGTAAGTCATTTAGAAACAAGCAAGTATGCTAAATAAAGCACTGGCTCTAATACCAGTAAATCAAAAGCAAGCCTCCAAGCCTCTTTGAAAGACTTCAATTTATCTAGTACACATCCCATCCTTGTTTCTCCCAAGAAGTTTTGTCCGTTTCACGAAAAATGAATAATTTAAAAATATTTAAATCTGTTTGTTTTGAAGAAAATAAATGATTTGAAAATTATCATGGATCTTCACTTTAGAAAAAAAAAAATTTCAAATTAGTCATTTTTCGCAAAACAAACGGAGGCATACGGTCGAGATTATTTCAGGAAGAAGCAAATAGTAAGACAAACCTCATTTTCTCCTTGATATAAAGTATAGCATAGATTTGACACCATGATCGCTGGCTTTCCAAATTGACCAGGCTTATTTTCCACAAACTTCTAGGCCCTTAAAGTGACAAATGGGCTAAAAGGTTAGGATCTATCACTTGGACTTCACATAAATTTCCTTCAAGACAACACAACGGAAGCACACTTTTCTTTGCAGCTTCTCCATCGGCAGTCGACCAACAGTTATGAAGGCACGACGAATGAGAATGATTAATGGTATCTCTTTCCAAGATTGAGGCTTTTCATTGAAGGGATTAATCCGAGGATACAACGACTAGGATTATGCTTCTTAAGTAACATTAAAGCTTCAAAATTCTATCCTTAAAACTTAATAGAATCCAGTAATTGACATGGTGTGACCAATCAATTACATTATTTGTAAGATTTGCATCTCAAAACGCACTTCTCTTTTGCATTCTAAAAACTTTTACCTATAATTGGATTGCTTCTCTTATGTTCTGTGCATTCGTGCAGAAAATACCTTCTCGGATCGACAATGGTGCATCCGTTGCACTAAACACCTTCTCGCTAGGATTGGGCCACATAAAGATACTTGCTGATCCTGTAACCCCAATGTAGATGACTTGCCCTTGGCTAGACCAAGAGCATATAGTTATTTGACGTGCGATTGCCTATAGAGGATACACCCGACTAAAAAGTCAAAAAGGGAAAATCATTCTACATGAAATAAAAGATGAATAATGGGGATTTTTCTGTTACATGGCCCACAAGAATACTGGCGATTCTCGTGGATGTGATTTATCCATCTAAGGTAACTTAAACTCATCAAAAGAACGTGAAAACACACAACAAAATAGGGCTAAATCCAAAAAAAAGCACCAACTTTACCTTGAGTAACAATTCCGTTCCGAATTTTTTTTGTATCAATAAAAAGTACCAACTTTTACTCGAGTCTTAAATCTGGTCCCCGTGATGTCAACTTTTCAAATTATTCGGGCCATATTTGGGATTTAATTGAAAATTAGTCATTTTTTATGAGACAAAAAAATGGTCGGGCCAAAATTGTCACTCAAGGTAAAGTTGGTGCTTGTTCTTTGAAAAGTTATACATTTACTTACTTTTACCAAAAAAAAAATATATATATTGTCTACACTTGGGGTAGCACAATGTAAAAGTTTGTTGGCAACGGGAAAATAACCCAATAATAGACAATATCCTTTTACCTTTCTAGTTTGCTTAACGCGCCGATTAAGTCATCTTTCGATATGAGATTCGGTGATCAACCTCAGTTCATTATGTTTATATGCTAAGACAGATCCGTTATTATGGGACGAAAATATGCTTATCACAGCAATTTGTGCTTTATTGTTCTACTTTACTTGAATATGACAAGACATGACACAACATTCTTAATTTCTATATTAACGCGAATCCTCGCCGGGCTAGGTGCCTTGATATTTATAATGGTTAGTTATTATATTTTTACTAGCTCCTTGATATATGTATATAATATATATATATATATCGAAAGCACATAGAAGTCAAGTTGGCTCTCTACTGTCACATGCATGACATTAGAACATTTTTGTATATAAAAGCAAGGATAAATAGTTTACTTCTTATAAAGCATTGTCGGATCGTACTAGAGGCTTCACGTAAAGCAAGTGTTGGCGTCAGAAGCATTCAATCGATCCAAGGGACGACATGGGTTTGGTCGAACATTGCCACGATGGGTCAAGAGAGTGGTCACATATTATAAGAAACTGCTAGAGCAAGACCATTCGAGGAAGCCACATAAATTTTCACGTTATATGAACATACTAAGGTCATCGTCATGTAAAAAAGAACGGCGCTGAACAGAAAAAAGAAATCTCTTCGCTTTTCTCGTACGATTTTGTGCCTAACAAAAGATGGAATTGTCTACGAAATAGTGCCGATCTGTTCTTAGTCCAAAACATCGGATCCGATAGTCACGCTTCTTGTTTGCCACAACACGTTGGGCTCTTGTGGGTCCAAGCTCCATGGCGGCCACATTGCACCATCAAACTTGCATTTACCTTCTACAATTGACAGTACAGATGAGTCCTAGCGCATTGGCACAATCGGCGAGCAGCTCGGGTCTTTTGCCTAGAATGCGAGAGGCACAAAGCTCAAAACCCTTCCACACCGAATCCCTCAAGGCTATGTTGATGGTCTTGGACGTGTGCGAATCTGTAATTACTTGATATGTTAGTGATGGAGAGATTGTCGTGCACTAGTTGGGGACTAGTTGATTATTAACTGGCTCTGGACGCCCCAGCAGTATTAGGAAAGAAGGGGGGTGATGAAACTTTTTGCTGAAATCCATGTATTAAATGAATTAGCAAGATTCCATTGAATAGTAACATCTGAAACACATGCACAAAGCGACTGGCACCTAGCACAGATTTTAGTTAAAAAGTTTTAGCATCTTTCGGAAAATTTCTTCTGTGCCCATTAAGTGGAGATTATACCACGATTATTGAAGTCATTAATGCTGGGAATAATTAGAAGGCCTAGGTTTTCTATCTTAGAGAAGTACGAAAGACTGAGTACCTCCCCCAGATACGTTAATTCTGTGGAATCTTTATTCTATACGCAACGAGACTTCAATAATTAAAGTGTGTTTTTAGTCGTATAGTGCTAAGGTGACGTGACAAACAGTTGTGTGAGATTAAGACTAATTGTAAGTTTGAAAAGTTGGCAATTGATTTATTGTTTGTATTCTTCAATTATACATGCTTGAAACATATACGACGAAGAGGGACGCTCGTGCCTTTGTTTTCTTTTTTTTATTCTCTTGAGGTTTAGGGACTTTTCAATGAGCGAGCCCCGCATTTTGGCTCGATTTGTGACTTGATCCGAGATGTGGCAGGACAGAAGAAACTTAAGGTGTAACCTGTCCAAGATTTTGTCATCAAATTAGAGAACTTGTTTTTCTTAAGGAAAATTACCAAAATAGTCCTAAACCTATTGAAATTATGTCAATTCGGTCCTAATCCTTTTTTGTGCCAATTCAGTCCATCCAGCTAATTTTGGCCAATCAACATTAACATGGATGCCGGACATCCTATGTGGAGCGGCCAGTGTTGACACTAATAATTTTTAATAATATATTAATAAATTTTCAAATTTTTTATTTTTATTTTTTATTTTTATCTTTGTTTCTTCTTTCTCATTCTTTTTTTTCCTCCCTTCATCTTCAACCTCTAGCCGGTTGCCAAGCTCTAGCGATCGGCACCAAAGGAAAGGGTCGGCAAAGTTGGCCCCTGCCGGCTATTGGCGAGGCCAATCTCATCGGTGGCTGACGATTTCGAGGCTTCCTAGCCATTGGTGTCGGTCTCGCCACTAGCTAGGTGACAGCGAGGTTGAGCCTCGCAAGGGGTGAGCGAGGGTCGCCCTCGAGAGCGACCGATTTGCCTCTGGTCGATCACTGAGTTCCAAGGACCGGCTAGAGGTTGAAGATGAAGGGAGGAAAAAAACATAAAGGGAAAAGAAAAAAAAGGGAAAAAATAAAAATATTCAAAATTTTATTTAAAATTGTCTACGTCAGCAGTGATTATGTCATGTAGGATAGTCGATGTTCATGTTAGCATTGGCCCGGCTAAAATTAGTTGGATGGACTAAATTGATATAAATGCAAAAGGTTTAGGACTAAATTGGCACAATTACAATAGGTTTATGACTATTTTGGTAATTCCTCCTGTTTTTGGGTTAGAAAAGGAGGACTAGTTTATGTTGATTTTCAAATATATCTCAGATCTCAAATCAACTAGATATGGGTCATTGCAGTGTAGATTAAGTCTTACGCATTCATAAGCTAGTATAACGCAATTCAAAGCTGTGCAAGCATTGATGAGCCACCCCCCAAAACAGACAATATCTTGGTCACATTTGGGCGGGGAAAATTATCAAAAAGTCTTAAACCTATCATACAGTGGTCAATTCAGTCATAAATTTTTTAATTTAACAAATTTAGTCCTAAATATTTTGACGATTTACCAATGTAATCGTTTTGGCTAAAATTAGCTAAAAATCATTGATGTGGATGTCATACATCCTAAATGGCACGGCTGAGGACAATTTTTGCAAATTTTATTTTAATTATTTTATTTTATTTCTTTTCTTTTCCTTCTTTTTCCCAACTCTAGGTTGGAAAAAAAAGAAAGAAACTAAAATAAAAAATAATAACGAAAAACAAAAACAAAATGCAAAAAAAAAATAAGGGAAAAGAATAATTAAAAAATTCAGAAAAATTTAAAAAAAATTTGAAAATTAGCATTGTTATATCACGTAGGACAGGCAGCATCAACATCAACGATTTTCAGCTAAAATTGATCGGAAATACTACATTGGTAAATCGTTAAAAGGTTTAGGATTGAATTGGCCACCGTTCTCTCCTTTTCTTTTGCATGTTTCCAGCTTTTACTCTTCATCATTTTGTTTTTCTCCTCATGTCGTCATGACAATTTTTGTGAATAGCTTTTATAGCGACTTGTGCAAGTTGAACAAAATATTTTTCCTTTATGTTCTTCGTAGCAGAAACATCCGTGACATTCGTTTGCTTTTTGAATTTCGAGATTTAAATTTGTTTTCTTCAATTAAGCTCATTTCAAATTCAATTTGCATAAACTCAAAAAACTTTTTCCACAAATTCGCTGTAAAGATATAATATCTCATGTAATATATAAGGCCATTGCTTTAAATAAACTCAATAGTATCTATAAGAATCAAATATTTCAATCCGAACCTATTTAACCTTTTGTACAACCCAATAAGGGCTAGCTCAATGTATTTTGAGATGCCTTCAATAATATGCTTGAATATTTTGCAAAGTGGAGAATTTTCAATCCTTCGAAAATAATACAGAATCTCGTAAACAAATTCCCACTTCGAAAAGCATGACAAATCTAACAGCATAATATTCTTGAGAGGCTATCCAGTCAATTGAATTATCTCTAAAAAGCAATATATCAATCAATTTATTGATCCCATCTTACGAACCACAAAAATGCATCAGGACTTTTACTCCGAAAAGACGTTTCCAGCACAACCAACCATGTAAAACAATTTAACATGCCATATCAAGATAAAGTTTTTCCTTACCAAATTCTCTCTCTTTTTTCTTAATAGAAAGAATAATTTCATCTTTTCTTTGGTACCCAAATTTGTATGGGTTCTTTTGGATTAGTAGACTTTGTTGTTCTCATAAAGATTCTTCGAACTGGTTTCCAAACCTTTGAATAATCATTTACAAAATAATTAAGATACCCACGTATTGAACACTGGAAGGAGCTTTAGCCAACAGTTTTTACAAAATGCTTTTGAGAGTGATTTTTATACACACGCTTTGAAGGCCTTTGTATGAGTCTTTCTTTAGTTTTTGGAATATCATTTAGAAAATTACTTTCCTTTTTAAGGCCAAGTCCAAACTTATTATAGTATGGAACTTGTATGGAAAGTACACATTCTAAAGTTTTTTTTATCAATGAGAAATTTTGTAGTAATGTTTGAAATTTCTTTTTTCAAGATATCATTTTCTTTTGCAAATAAGGCTCAACTTTCCTTGATTTGATAAAATTCTTTTTATAAAAATCTCAATTTTACCTTTTTTGATAAAGATCATGTTGCCTAAGCCTAGAATTTTCCTTCTTCAATTCGGAGATTCTTTTGAGAGTACATTTGTAAGCTAAACATAACTCATCAATTCATAACTTCAACATGAATTTATGAATATTTTACCTTGACTACTTCCTCTGCGTCTAAGTTTGAGTCTGAGTTTTTCATTAGACATATGTTTGCTTATTCCTCATCACTCTCTTCACATTCGGTATCACTCCAAGTCTCTTCCTTTAGAGCCCTCTTGAATTTCTCAAATTTGCCTTTTCTTTTCTTTAGAAGTGAGCAATTTGGTTTGATATCTCCTCTTTTCCTGCACTGGAAATAGATTACATCCTTACCTTCTCCGCCTTCATCATTGGTCTTCTTCTGGTCAATTTGTTTGAATGGCTTTTTCCCTTTGAATTTTCTTGCTTCCTTGTTCATCTTTATGAATTTCTTTACTAAGAGAGCTAGCTCTTCATCATCTCCATCCTGTTCAGAATCTATATAATCAAAATCAATTTTAGGCTTTAAGACAATTGATTTCTTACCTTTTGAATCTCCTTCTTCATTGAGTCATTCAACTTCATATGATTGAAGAGTTCCCATAAATTATCCACCGTCAATGGCATGATTCTTTGAGTTTCTTGGATCGATGTCTTAACATGATTCTAATCCTTTGAGAGTCCTCGTAACAATTTGTTCACTTTCATTGGTCCTGAAACTGGATTCCCTTGATATGTCAATCCATTGAAAATGTTAGTAAATTTACTGAACATTTCAAACACATATTCATCTAGCTTCATCTCGAAGGATTCGTATTGTCTAATAAAAACATTTATCTTGGTTTTTTAACTGTTAGTTCCTCCACAGGTGATATGAAGCCTGTCCCATATCTCTTTTGCTGTTTCACAAGATGAAATACAGCTATTTTCATCAGGTGATAAAGCACAATAAAGAGAGTAAATTGCTTTTGCATTTAAAGCTTCTCTTCTGGTTATTTCAATCTGAGATAAAATGATAGCTGAAGGTGTATTGACATCACCTTCTCCTATTGTTGAAGATGTAGGATTAGTTGTTGTAAGATTGACTCCTCTCTAAACAATGTAACATTCCACGGGATCTTTGGATAAGATGAAAGCTTTATTTTGTTTCTCCAAACGCTATAATCTTTTCCATCAAAGTGCAAAGGTCTAGTGTCAGCTCTGTCCTTCGTAAATACTTGGTCCAATCATGTTAGCCATAATAGATCATCAACTCATAAGTAAAACACTTTAAAATAATGGCAACCTGCTCTGATAACAATTGATAGAAGTTAGCAATATCACCTAGAGGGGGTGACTAGGTGATATAAAAAACACTTGACAATTTAATGTGAAAAAAAAGTAGTCAAATTAAATATAATCAGACTCAAGTGAAATCTGAGTTTGAAATAATGATAGTGATATGATGATATTCACCAAGACTAGAGTTTGAACATTAACAGATATGTGATGCAATTCACCAATGTGCAATAATCAACAAGAGTTTAGAGATAGAGGAAATTGCAGGCAAAATTTATAGTGGTTCAACTCAAAACAAGTCTATATCATCTCTCCTATACTGACAGTTTACTGGCTAAATTCCACTAGATAATCACATGAGAGACTGTCACGCCCCGCACCCTACGAGCACGCGATCATCCCTCGATGGTCGATCATTGAATGCGACGTCCCAGGCACGTCGCTGACCCAACCCAAACATCAAAGATTAGGCATGCGCAGAAACAAATAGAAATAACCCGGACAATTAATAATGACAAGGGGCAGCGATAGTACGAAATAATAACCGTAATTCCTACACTTAACAGGTAGATACGACGTTCACAAAAGACAAACCCCAAGCTAGGCCACAACAACAGAACCATATTCCTCGAAAGGGGTAATAGTTTGCCAACTTGACTCCTCTACAAAAAGGGGAAACTCAAAATACCGGGTACTTGACCCGTCTTCTATCTCCTAGTTACCCTTGCAGCGTCTCCCATCATTCATGGTAGCAGATTTGAAATGGTTATATAATAACCGTGAGAACGAGTCTCAATAAGCAACCCCCTATACCCCATGTAGGCCAATGCGTACCCAGACAAGTCATACATACAATCTACCCCATAACATATAGAATTCGCATCATTGTACTCACCTTGCCATCAAGCCCATGTAAACTCTGCACGTTAGTCATCATGTGATAATGCAATAATGGTAATTAAATAACACATCATAATCGTTCAAATACCAACCACACTTACACTCAATCAACCCAACTAATTCAACCAGCCAATTCAATCACACGCTCAACCAGCCAATTCAGTCACACGCTCAACCAACCAGTTCAGTCACACTTAAATCGCATGCATGTCCGAATATCTTTCTCACAACCCGCGCCACTGCGCCTCAGGTCCATTCTCATAGACACACAAGCCACACAATTCGATCAATTCCAATGGCCGCCGTCAACACATCCCAAGTCATACCATTCAATCAATTCCAGTGGCCGCCGTCAACACGTTCCAAGCCACATTATTCAATTAATTCCAGTGGCCGCCGTCAATACGTCCCAAGCCACACTATTCAATCGATTCCAATGACCGACGTAAACACGTCCCGGTCCAATCACACCTTTAACGGGCCACCATCAACACGTCTCAAGCCCGCGTCCATTTGGTACATCGGCTAGTCAAGCCTTCACACGGACCGCTGTCAACACGTCCCAAGTCCGTAGCCCTCCGATCGATCTGGGCTTAAAATTTACAAGCAAGCGCACACCATTCAATTTAATCAATTTCATGCCAATTGCATCAAATAACCCATATTCACATCTCAGTCCAATTCACAATTCACCACCTCAATTGACAAACCCGAAATTGAAGTCAGCCACACACAATTACCCAAATCAAGCATATTATTTAATCCAATTCAAATAGCACAATTATAATATAATATAATTAAATTAAGAACACACCCTAGTCATTCTAACCGAGACAAGTTTATAAGTATCCAAAATACTAGGTAGAGTTTAGGGAATCACTTACTTAGGTTTGCATTCCCGAAGTCGGGTTCGGGCCTAAAATGGAGAGAGAGAAAGAGGGGGTGGAGGGCTCGGGGGGGCGGGTTTCATTATCACGGAAACAAAGAAAGCGGCGGCGAAGTTCCCCAAGGCGGCCCAGCGAGCTGAGCTCACGACTAGCGCGGAGGATAGAGAGAGAGAGAGGGCAGTCGGTTGGGGTGGTAGCCGGCCGAAGGCGCGACGGGGGCGGAGCTAGTCTACAACGGCGGCGGTGCTCGGCGGTTAGGCGGGCTCGGGCGGTGTCGACTGGGTGAGCAGAACCAGTCGGGACCGGATAAGGAGAAGGAAGAGGAAAGAGAGAGAAGAAAGAAGAAAAAGAGAAAGGAGAGAGGAGAGAGAAGAGAGACAGAGGGGGGGTCTACATGGGTCAGAGGGGAGGAGACGTTGCATGGGGGGGAGTGGGTGGCACGGCAAAGGGGGGGAAAGAGAGAGGGAAGGAAAGAGAGAGGGAGAGAGAGAGAGAGAGAGAAAGGGAGAGGGGCAATGTGCGCGAAGGGACGTGTACAGGGGGGTGGGTGGCGTGGCAGAGGGGGAAAGAGGAGAGAGAGAGAAAAAAGAAAAAGACTAATTTTTGTTTTTGAGCATGATTCAACGGACACGGTTCAAACTAAAAATCGACCTAACAGTCACGATTCAAACTCGGAAAATAATCTAACAGTCCACGAAAAACCCCAAATAATAATATAGGGCAAATGGCCAAAATAAAATAACTCAGAACACACTACGAGGGAGGTCTACTAGTCCAAATTCGCACCCGATCAAAATTTCACTTTCTCACTATTCTTGATGATCCCAACGATGGCTACAATAATATCGACACCGTCCAATTTATTTCCTCTCGAAACTCCCGAAAATCGACCGCCAAGTTTGGGGTCTAAATAACGGCCAAATTCGATCGAATGCTATTCTAGCAAAATCTCTATTTTAAAAACAAGAACCCCGAGAGTAATCAGTTCTCAGACGAGATTCTATTATAAGCGCACTAACGAATTACATATTTTATAAATTCCAAAAATTGGCCAAAATTCGGGATGTCACAACTCTTCCCCCCTTACAAAAATTTCGTCCTCGAAATTTACAATCCAACCCAACTATGCAAACAAATGGGGGTACTGGTGTCGCATCAACTCTTCACTCTCCCACGTCGCACCTTCGGTCCCATGGTGCTCCCAAATTATTTTGACCATCGGAATTTTCTTATTCCGCAACACTCTTTCTATTCTGTCCTCGATCCGAACTGGCTTTTCCACGTACGACACCCCGTCATCTACGTCTATTTGTTCATAATTCAATGCGTGGGTCGGGTCCGATTCGTACTTCCCCAACATAGACACGTGGAACACCTTATGAACATGATATAAATTTAGCGGTAGTGCGAGACAATAAGCCAAGGTGCCTATTCTCTCTAAGACCTCGAATGGGTCCACGTATCTCGGACTCAATTTTCCTTTCTTACCAAACCGTGATAATCCTCTCATCAGCGATACTTTGAGAAAAACGTGATCTCCTACTTGAAACTCCAAAGGCCTACGTCTTTGGTCTACATAATTCTTTTGGCGGCTCTGAGTAGTCTTAAGCTCATCCCGAATCACCTTGATTGTTTCGACTGATTGCTGAACCAACTCAGGACCCGTAATGCTCCTCTCACTAACTTCATCCAAGCAAACCGGTGTTCTGCAAGCCCTGCCATGAAGTGCTTCGAATAGTGCCATTCTGATACCCTGTTGATAGCTGTTATTATAGGTAAACTCAACCAAGGGCAATTATTCTTTCCAACTTTCCCTAAAATCCAATACACATGCTCGCAGCATATCTTCCAAAGTCCGAATCGTCTTCTCAGACTCGCCATCCGTCTGCGAATGATAGGTCGCGCTAAACTGTAACCTCGTTCCTATTGCCGTATGAAGACTTTTCTAAAAAGCGGCAATAAACTTAGGATCACATTCCGAGATGATTGTCACTGGTACTCCATGGAGACGGACTATGTGTCGTACATACAAATCAACATACCTTCCCAAGGCAAAAATCCTTTCATACTGGTAGAAAATGTGCTGACTTTGTCAACCGATCCAGTATCACCCAAATCAAATCATGGCCCCTCTGGCTCCTCGGTAATCTCATTTCCACTCGAGAATTTCTAATGGCTGCAATATTCCACCCAGCTTGCAATGTTGCGCCTTCACTTATTGGCATGTGAAACACTTAGCCATATGTTTGGCCATGTCCACTTTCATATCGTTCCACCAATAATGCTGTCGCAAGTTCTGATATATTTTCATACTACTCAGGTGAATACTATAATTACTACAATGTGCTTCAGACAAAATCTTCCCCTTAACTCTACATCATCAAGCACACACCACCTTCCACGGAATTTCAGCATCCCATCGTCGGATACCTAAAAGTCCGGTTTCTTCTTCCCCTTTTTTTTTTGGGTCAATTCCATAATCTTCTGGATCTTTGGGTCTGCCGACTGTAAAGCCTTGATCTTAGTTTGGATCTCCGGTTCAATCCTCAATATGACAAGTAGACTTGAAAACATGGCTCACTTCAAACTTAAACTCTGAATCCCGGATTCCTTCCAACAGGGTCTATTCTTTGACCATCATATGCACGATGCTCGATTTCCAACTCAGTGCATCTGCTACCTTATTAGTCTTTCCGGGGTGATATAAAATATCGCAGTCGTAGTCCTTAAGGAGTTCCATCCAATGGCGCTGTCTCATGCTAAGTTCTTTGGGAAAATCGATACCTTTAAACTCTGATGATCTGTATAAATCTGAAATTTCTCCCCACATAGGTTATGCCTCTAAATCTTAAGAGAGAAAATAATCGCAGCTAATTCCAAATCATGAGTTGGATAAATCAGCTTATGCGGTCTCATTTGTCGCGATGTGTATGGCACTACTCTTCCACGTTATGTCAACACACGTTTGGGTCCTCTTAGCGACGTGTTACTGTAGATTTCATATCCTCCCAGACCTAACGGGACCGTCAACACTGGCTTGATCGTCAAACTCTATTTCAATCCTGAAAACTCCTTTTGTAGTTATCCGTCCATTCAAATTTCGTTTCCTTCTTTTGCAAATGCGTCCACGGTGTTACTAACATTAAAAACCTTTCCACGAGACGTCTGTATTAACCTGCCAAATCCAAGAAGCTCTGAACCTCGATTACCGTTGTTGGTCTTGGCCAATTTATGACGGCTTCAATCTTTGTCAGATCCACTGCGATCCCTTCACAGCTTCACCAGATACCACATGTCCTAAAAGCGCCACTCAATGAAGCCAGAATTCGCAATTATTAAACTTAGTGCAAAGTGCATGTTCTCTTGAGATCTGTAGAACCCTTTTTTTTTTTCAAATGTAACTCACACTCGGCAGAACTTTTTGAGTATACCAAGATATCGCCTACGAACACGATTACAAACTAATCCAGAAATTCCTTAAATACCCGATTCATTAATCCATAAAGGCTGCAAGAGCATTCGCCAGTCCAAACGGCATCACTGTAAACTCATAGTGTCCATACCTCGTCCTAAATGCCGATTTCGGGGCACGTCCTCCTTCTTGATCCTCAATTGGTAATAACCAGTCCTCAAGTTGATCTTACAAAATATTGATGCCCCTTGTAACTGGTCGAACGGGTCATTTACCCTTGGCAACGGGCGCTTATCCTTAATAGTCACCTGGTTTAACTGTCTGTAGTCAACACATAACCTCAACGATCCGCCTTTCTTTCTCACGAATAAAACTAGCGTTCCCTATGGAGACGCACTCGGGCGAATAAAACCTTTATCCAATAACTCTTGCATTTGGGACTTTTAATTCCTTCAATTCCGACAGTGACATCATATAGGGCACTTTCAAGATCGGTTTTATCCCTAGGGCTAATTCAACCACAAACTCCACTTCTCTATCAAGGTGACAATCTCGGCAATTCCTGAGGAAAGACATCGGGAAGATTACACACCTCGGCTATGTCCTTTAGCCTTGGTTCCTCAACCAACTAGTCAACCACAAAATAATTATCTTTATACACCTCAAAGACGAGCTCAATCCATCCAATTTCAATTCAACAATATCCCAAAACAAATCACCCCGGTTCTTTATAAAATCCGAAATTTCCAAGCATAACTCATTCTTCCAAACTTGTCCAAGATTATTGTCAGTAATTTAGAAATTCTTAAGTCGATTGCGCCTACCCACTATAAGCAATTATACGTCGTACATGACCATTAGAGTTACAACTTCAAAATCATCGCCTATTGTACCCAATATCAACACGTAACACCTCTAGACTTTCGCGGCACATCCTCTGATTCCTTCCTCACCACAACGTACATCTTTCCTATGTCCGTAGCCGATTCTGATTAATCTGCAGAGCAGTTCTCGTTTAATGTCCTACCTGTGATCGCTGCGATTGCATTAGTGACCTAACCTGTCGGTTCAACAATTTCTCACCTAATGACCTTATTGTCTACATCCATAACATGCTCCACTTCCACCTTGGCAATGGCCACTCCTATGCCTCTTTCCATAAGACCGACATGCAGCGTTAGAGTAGCAGTTCGGCTTTCCAAAGTTCTTTCTTACTAGAGGGACAATTTTCGTTTCTCTATCATAGGCTTCTTTCCAAAGTTCCTATTGTCCCTAGCCGGCATGTACCGCGATCCACATACGGTAACCCTCTTATTCATATCCCTTTCAACTATTTAAGCCTTGTCATACAACTTATTCCAGTCCTTTAAGTTCATTAGCATCAACTGACTGCAGAAATTCGGTTTCAGTCCATCCCAAAACCTCCTTATCCTATCCACATGGCTCTTGACCATCCTTGGTGCTTACTTAGTTAACCTTACAAACTCGACCTCGTACTAATTGAGTGACATTCGATTTTAGTGAAGCCCAAGAAACTATGTCATTTTCTATCCTCGCGTACTCTCTAAACGTACTTCTCATCGAAGGCCTCAACAATGATACCCTGGCTTGGAATTATGCCCTTCGAAATATTCTACTTTGGGGGTCCTTTCACCAATCACTTGTATTTCCTTGGAGTTGATATACAGCTAGGGTCACTTTTTCCTCATCAATGCACCCGAATATCTCAAAAGCTTTTTTTTATATAAGTCCTCTATTTAATGTAGTGTAGCCTCAGGGTCACTTCTTCCCACCGAACTTTGTAAGTTTAAATTTTCAAAATTTTCCAACCAACTAACGCATCCATCTGACTGCATTAACTTGCCATCGACCTTGATTTTCAATATTTCCATTATACCCATGATTCTAGTTATTTCCATTGGCGGTGGCAACAGTGGTCTCAGCATCAGTAGCAATAGTAGCATTTCGCTCCTCAGTCTACCTTCCCATTAAAATTCCAACTTCCTCGAGTGCCCTCAAAATCTCATCCCATCTGGAATCCCCCACAACTCCAACTTACGGATCTACAAAACCTCGACCTCGACCTCGACCTCTTCCTCCACTACTCTTACTCACAGGATTCACACTACCCACTTACCTGCTATAATTTCCCTTGGGAATTAAAGATCTAGGCCAACTATACCAATCTAAGCTCTAGGCAGTAATTTACAACAATTCGCTAAGCAGAGACAGTCAATCACAACACCACTCAATCACAAAGAACAGGGATCGTGCACTAACCTCACGCCACTCAGGTCCTGACGCACCTACATTTACGTATTAGTGCATAATATCACTCAGCAATCACAACCAAGCAGTCTGGATAACGCATGGCCAACAAATCTCCCTAACTAGCTACCCCAAAGTCAACGTTCCTTATAACTCCAAGCTTTGACCATCTTGGTTCGAGCAAATCTTGCTCTGATACCAAATCAATGGGGATGTCACGCCCCGCACCCTACGAGCGCGCGAGCATCCCTCGATGGTCGATCATTGAATGCGACATCCCAGGCACGTCGCCGACCCAACCCAAACATTAGAGATTAGGCACGCGCGGAAATAAATAGAAACAACCCGGACAATTAATAATGACAAGGGGCAGCGATAGTACGAAACAATAATCGTAATTCCTACACTTGACAGGTACATACGACGTTCACAAAAGATAAACCCCAAGCTAGGCCACAACAACAGAACCACATTCCTCGAAAGGGGTAATAGTTTGCCAACTTGACTCCTCTACAAAAAGGGGAAACTCAAAATACCAGGTACTTGACCAGTCTTCGATCTCCGAGTTACCCTTGCAGCATCTCCCATCACTCATGGTTACGGATATGAAATGGTTATATAATAACCATGAGAACGAGTCTCAATAAGAAACTCCTTATACCCTCGTAGGCCAATGCGTACCCAGACAAGTCATACATGCAATCTACCCCATAACATATAGAATTCGTATCATTGTACTCACCTTGCCATCAAGCCCATGTAAACTCTGCACGTTAGTTGTCATGTGATGATGCAATAATGGTAATTAAATAACACATCATGATCGCTCAAATACCAACCACACTTATACTCAATCAACTCAACTAATTCAACCAGCCAATTCAATCACACGCTCAACCAATCAATTCAATCACATGCTCAACTAGCCAATTCAGTCACACACTCAAACAGCCATTTCAGTCACACTCAATCACATGCGTGTTCGAACATCTTTCTCACGACTCGCGCCACTTCGTCTCAGGTCCATTCTCACAGGCACATAAGCCACACAATTCGATCAATTCCAATGGCCGCCGTCAACACGTCCTAAGCCACACTATTCAATCAATTTCAGTGGCCGCCGTCAACACGTTCTAAGCCATACTATTCAATTGATTCCAATGATCGACGTAAACACGTCCCCGGTCCAATCACACCTTTAACGGGCCACTGTCAACATGTCTCAAGCTCGCGTCTATTTGGCACACCGGCCAGTCAAGCCTTCACACAGACCACCGTCAACATGTCCCAAGTCCGTAGCCCTCCGATCGATCTGGGCTTAAAATTTACAGGCAAGCACAAGCCATTCAATTCAATCAATTTCATGCCAATTGCATCAAACAACTCATATTCACATCTCGGTCCAATTCACAATTCACCACCTTAATCGACAAACCCGACGTTCAAGTCGGCCACACAATTACCCAAATCAAGCATATTATTTAATCCAATTCAAATAGCACAATTATAACATAATATAATTAAATTAAGAACACACCCTAGTCATTCTAACTGAGACAAGTCTATAAGTACCCAAAATGCTAGGTAGAGTTTAGGGAGTCACTTACTTAGGTTTGGCCCCGGAAAAGTCGGCTTAGGCCTAAAATGGCCCGAGTGAATAGTGCCGACTTGGCACATGTACAAGCGCGGGCGGGGGCACGGGTGTGGGCGTGGGCACGGGCACGGATGCGGGTACGGGCACGGGCACGGCTTGGTCGCATGGGCGACGAGCCGGCCACGGCTTGGGCTGGCCCAGGCACGGCTGGGCTAGCTGGTCGGGGCGGCGACTGGTGGCGGCGATGATGGTGGCAACCAGTGGCAGCGAGCGACGGACGATAAGAAGGGAGGAGAGGAAGAAGGTGGTTGAGGTGGGGATGCGGCTGGCGCATTTAGCGGCGGCGACGGTGACGCTCGGACGTCGAGGAGGTGCTGGGGCATTAGCAAGACGACTAGACGGAGGCTAGGCAGTGCCAGACCGCGGCGGCGCGGCGGGGACATAGTGGCGGCGAGCTGAAGGGGGAGAGGTCAGCTGGGGGCTGAGGGTGAGAGAGAGAGAGAGAGAGAGAGAAAGCTAGGGGTGGTGGGGTGGGGTAGCGGCGTCGTCGCCGGAGCAGCAGGCGGTGGCGAGTTCCCGGCGACCCGGTAAGCTGAGCTCACGGCTGGCGCAGAGGATAGAGAGAGAGGGCAGTCGGTTGGGGTGGTGGCCGGCAGACGGCGCGACAGCGGCGGAGCTGGTCTGCGATGGTGGCGGCGCTCGGTGGTTAGGCGGGCTCGGGCAGTGTCGGCTGGGTGAGTAGAATAGAAACGAAGCAGAACCAGTCGGAGCCGGAGAAGAAGAAGAAAGAGGAAGGAGAGAGAAGAAAGAAGAAAAAGAGAAAGGAGAGAGGAGAGATAAGAGAGACAGAGGGGGGTCTGCATGGGTCAGAGGGGAGGGGACGTTGCATAGGGGAGTGGGTGGCACGGCAGAGGGGGGAAAAGAGAGAAAGAAAGAAAGAGAGGGGGAGAGAGAGAGAGAGAGAGAGAAAGGGAGAGGGGCAACGTGCGCGAAGGGACGTGTACGGGGGGGTGGGTGGCGCAGCAGAGAGGGAAAGAGGAGAGAGAGAAAAAAGGAAAAGACTGATTTTTGTTTTCGAGCGTGATTCAACGGACACTGTTCAAACTAAAAATCGACCTAACGGTCACGATTCAAACTCGGAAAATAATCTAACAGTCCACGAAAAATCTCAAATAATAATATAGGGCAAATGGCCAAAATAAAATAACCCAGAACACACTACGAGGGAGGTCAACTAATCCAAATTCGCACCCCGAATAAAATTTCACTTTCTTACTATTCTTGATGATCTCAACGCTGGCTACAATAATATCAACACCGTCCAATTTAATCCGTCTCAAAACTCCCGAAAATCAATTGTCAAGTTTGGGGTCTAAATAACGGTCAAATTCGATTGAGTGCGATTCTAGCAAAATCTCTATTTTAAAAACAAGAACTTCGAGAGTGATCAGTTCCCGGGCGAGATTCTATTATAAGCGTACTGACGAATTACACATTTTATAAATCCCAAAATGGGCCAAAATTCGGGATGTCACAGAGACTATAGTCAAGTTGCACCGCTTATATCCAAGCACTTTTACCCAAAGCCAGTATTGCTTATACCCATGCCAATAGATCTATTTATCTCACACATAAGCACACAGTTATGACATTGTTCACACCTCTCAAATGATTACAATTGTAAGCTCACAAAAGACAAGTATCGAAGTACTCTTAGACTTTGGAATATTTTATTCTAGACCTCTCTATTTTCTTCGATACTTTGGTCTCCTTTTATATTCCTCCACTTCCAATCTACCCGTTGGATAGTCTTCAGAGAATCACTCTCCAATCAATGCATTGAACAAGATTACATAGTGAGGATTTAGTCGCCGTTGAAAGATAAGATCTAAATTCCCATTGATTTGGTCACCCATGCAAACAAGTCTTCAATTTCCATAAGTAGAGTTATTCAATTAGGAAAGCAACTTGTCTTTGTAGCAATTGTCAATCAATTTGGATGTCTTGCTTAAAAGATTTCATTGCAAAATTATCCTTAAGATTGAAGATTAATCATTACTTTCTATATTGGAAATACTAGGCAGATATATAGACACACACTTTGTATTTTGAGTCTGAATAGGCTTCTTGATCAGATTATAGTGTTTGAGTATGAATAGACTTCACATAGAGTCTGAATACATTATTTCCATGCATCTGAATATATCCATATAGATTCCAAACTTTGATGATATTCAACTTTAGCAATAGAATCTGAAGTAATCAAATGGACCGATAATATCCACGTGTAACTTTGAGTCTAATGGTGAGTCTGATGATGAGTCTAATGATATCCAAGTATTTTAGCAATCATAGTTTTACTTCGCTGTTCATCTATCCATGGTATTTGTAGGCTTTATTGAACTCCCTGTTCTAGGCTTGTTCACCTTCTATTTAGGTACCTCCTGCTTGTAGACACGTATATAGCCAATGTCTTATTCACCCTATTAGGACATCATATGCATAATGACTTGTGCATCACCTAGTTACTCCACCATTAGACTCATTAGTAGCCTTTGATTATTTTGTCATCTTCAAAGCATCATAAGGGATTTTCCCTAACAAGACTCCTGAAAAATGTGGACAGCTAACATTACTGACTTAGAATATTTGGTTGCCCATATTGGTTCAAGTGAATGATGGGAAGTTCGATGGAAGGGCAAGAAAGTACATGTTCCTAACTTATGCACAAGGTAAACAAAGATATCGGTTATGGTGCCTGGAATTAAAATTACCTATATTAGTAGAGAAGCTATGTTTGACAAGTCTCCAGTACTTCTGGATAGAAATGTATATATCAGTGTACATACGGATCTGAACGGTATTCAATTCGAGATGGGGTTGCAACCAGAAACTCCTGAGCTAGCAAGTACTAACGGAGTGATCGGCACAGGTGGTACTTGTAGCAAGGTGTAGCTTGTAGATTCAATAGTTTTTTGTAATTGCTAATATTGATAAGATACTTGTTCGATCTCCTGACAGATATGGATGCAAGAATGGTTTTGCTTAATTGTGGCAAAGGAGGTTATGTTGGAAAATCCTTAAGGAGTAGTTAAAGGTACAAGTGGATCGCTTTGACAATTGAGCCTATAAGGGGCTGTAGATAGTAGCAGTGAAGTTCGGAGGTTCAATGAGCGATTGTGACTTGGCTCAAACATCTAGAGATTATTGAAAATATGTCTCGAGTTTGAGCTCAAAAAAGAAACTTTCATAATTCAAGTATGTTTTCTGTTCGGATAGTTTCCTAGTTGAAGTAAGTTTCCTATTTTGGATCCCACTCTTGTCTTTATATAAGAAGTATCTTCGCTATGAAGAGCATCAAAGAGGCAACTTCTTGTGAATTACACCCTTTCGCAATAAAGTGTTGAAGCCAATTAAATCTTGTGGCAAAATTTGTTATATCCTATGTAAGATAGATTAAGAAATTATTTCGTAGGGAATTGTAGAGTTAAATACTGTACAAGTTATTAGGTGTAATTAGGGACTAGGAAATATTGTGCTTAAGTAACTCAAGTATGGCTGTAATCTCTATTGTATCATTTGATTTATAATGAAATTCTTTGTTGCTTTCCTGTGGATGTGTGTCATACCTAACCGAACCACGTAAATTTGGTCTCCTATTTATTTTTTTATCCTGTCTATTTTATTTTTTTGATTGCTCGTTTTTGTAACAAGTATGACGAATTTTTGTTACCTTGGATAGTCTGTGGCGATAAAAAAATGAGTTTCCGTCTCTTCAGAGCAAGTCAATCTAATTCTGTCGCTTTCAGATTTCAAAGACAACAAATGTTATTGCTTCTTACCTTTGGTACCAATGGCGATAGAACCGCGGCCATTGGCACTAAAGGCAACAAAAACATGAAATTTTGTCGCCTTAGGTACCAAAGGCAACAAAGAAAAAAGAACTTTGTCAGCTTAGGTATTAAAAAGCAACAAAGAAATAACTTTGTAGTCTTAAGTAAAGGTGACGGAACAAACACAATAAAACGGTTCGCGAAAAAAAATTAGACCTAAGAAAATAGGGCCTTATCCCATTTTTTTTTTGTCGTGGATATTGTCCACTCTAGTCACGATTCATACATGCCTGGCTGTCCATGCTAGTTTAAGAATGCATGAGACTTATCCAACAAAACAACTGTATCTAAGCAATAGGATTATAGACATATTTGAAATTGAGCATCCACACCCTAACTTTGAAACCACTATAGAAAGCCCCACCCAAGTGTGGAAACTTATCAAAAAAAGTCATAAACCTATTGTCATCTCAAAGAAGCAACAAATTAAGGGGGAGCATAGATTAAGTATGGGAAAATTGCATATATAGGTGAGTTAATTTCTGCCTAACCTTGATTAGTATTTTGATGATGGAAGAAAAGGTAATTGTGTGTTAAAACTTGCTAATTTATACATAATCCAATTAGTCCATCTTCTATTTCCCTTACTTTTTGTCATTAACAAATATCGTATTTATATTATTATTTTATTGAGACATAAATGTGGTGAAATTTATTATGCGCATTCGTGCTTCCTAATATATATTTGCTGATGTATATGATATTTGATTCTATGGAACATGAGATATTGAATATATATTATGTTCTTGAAAGATGATGTTTCTTAAAATTGTGTTTCATGCTATATATGTATTGAAGATAGTACGTGAAGATGAGCTGAATTGTGAATTCTCTATGTGATACCCTTTCAATTATTATCGGTTTTTAATTATGACAGGAAGGGGGAGATAATATAAATATGCATATGTGTTGATTGGTTGATTATATTTGATGCATATTATTGAGCGCTGATTACATTTCCATGTGTTGTTATGTACAATTTATTATTTTGATATCCTGTTTTATATTGAATATCTTAAATTTGGAGATTGTGTTACGATTTCGATTCCTTTTTTTTGCAAGATAAGCAAATATCTTTTGCTTTTCACATACACATAAAATTCAATATCTTTGAAAGCGTAATTGCACATCTGCATATTCAAAGATTATTTTTTCATCATAAAAAAGGGTAAGATTGTTAGGGAAAATCTTTTATGATGTTTTGAAAATGACAAAATAATCAAAGGCTACCAATGAGTTTAATGATGGAGTAATCAAGTAATGCATAAGCTGTTATGCAGATGATGTCCTAATAGGGTGAACAAGACATTGGCCATAGATTTGTCTACAAGCTGGAAGTACCTAAATAGAAGGTGAACAAGCCTAGAATGAGGAGTTCGGTAAAACTTGGAAGTATCATGGATAGGTGAACAGCGAGGTAGAACCACGACTACTAGTATACTTGGATATCACTAGACAACTGGAATTGGATATCATCAGACTCACCATCAGACTCTTACATGCGAATATCATTAGTGCATCTAATTACTTTGGACTCTATCACTAAAACCGAATATCATCAAAGTTTGAAATCTACATGAATATATTCAGATGCATGGAAATGTATTCAAACTCCACGCGAAGTCTAATCAAACGCGAGAAGTATTCAAACTCAAATAATATCATCTAATTGAGAAGTCTATTCAGACTCTGAATACAACATGTATAACAGCTAGTGATCTGGCTAGGATTTCCAATATAGAAAGTAATGATTAATATTTGATCTTAAGTATAGTTTTGCAATGAAATCTTTCAAGCAAGATATCCAAATTGATTGACAATCGTTACAAAGACAAATTGCTTTCCTAGTTGAAGAACTCTACTTATGGAAGCTGAAAATTTTTCTTTATGGGCAACCAAATCAATAGGGATTCAGATCTTATCGCTCAACAACTACTAAATCTTCATTATGTAATCTCCTCCGATGGATTCATTGGAGAGTTATCCTCCGAAGAATAAACAAATAAGTAACTAATATTAAAAAATCATAATAAAAATGGGATGTGGTTACTAGGGTTGCCTGGTGCGGTAGTAGCTGTGGTCGCAACTAAGGTGGTAACTCCAACTAAGGTCACAGTCGAGTGTAATGGACCGGAGGTTTTCATGCCCCAACAAACCAAGGAGATAGCCAAGATGACCGGGCAAGTTTTGAACCTTCAACTAGTCTACAGTTTTCTTAAATGCTCTATTGGGAAAACCTCCCTGTGATATTTTGAAATTGTCAAAATAATTTATCTCATTAATAATATATAAATGTGTCACACCCTGCACCCTCTGGCACGCAACATCCCTCGCAAAGGTGGATTCATGCGTGATGTCCCAGGACGCGTCGCCGACCCAATACAACGAACAGAGTACAAGGCACATGCAGAAGCAAACTTAAACACCCATACCAAACATTCACGAGACCAAGGGTAGTATAGCAACAGGGTTACAAAATATACACTTGCATTGATATGGCAAACATAAACAATATTCGTTTACAGCCCGAGCTCAAAAGTCAAAAGCGAGTCAATGGCCACTACCATCAAAAGGGGGTACATGACTCGGCGGTCAGGCACTATATTTAGCCGAGCTCCTCCCAAACATATCGGTACGCCTATCATCCTCAAGGCTGGAGGTTTGAAAATTGGGTTTCAACAACAGTAAATAAATCTCAGCGAGTAAGTTCCCTAAACCTAAGCTAGGATAACATGCACCTCCTGACGAGCACTAAACAACCACACAAGTCGAAACATAAATGATTCAGGCCCTCGGACCCAAATCCGAATCTTACTTGACCCTGCAGGTTAGGCATTTGATAAATAATCGCAATCACGCGACAGAATTCAATTACGGCACATAAACACGTATCACAATGTCACGATGCATGTCATGCATATGCTCGTGTTCGCACTCATGCTCATGCCTCACCAACGCATTATCGTACACTTGCATGCTAACACTCTTGCCATTTATCAATTTCTCCTCCGACCTGAGTTAAACGCATCAGGTCCAACCCGCGTAAAACGCATCAAGTCTATCACTTCGAGATCGATCTCTGGCCCGCGTAAAACGCATCATGCTCATGACACATTACCCGCGTAAAACACCTCAGGTTGGTCATCTTCCGATAAACCGGGCATCATCCCGTACAACACGCGTTAGGACGGGTTCACTATCCTGCGTAAAACGCATCAGGGTTTATTGTGATCACACATTCACAGACACCAATTTTTATCTGAACCCCACATAAAACGCATCAGGGCATTTTAGGTGATCACAATGCACATGTCACTTGGGCACACTTGTATATGCACATGTCATGTCAATGCTTGAGATGTACACTCATGGCTATAACATTTACATTTGGGCATTGTTGACACCTAAATTTTGATTAACCATTTAGTAAATATTGCATAGAAAAATTAGGGATTAAATTTTAACCCCTGAACAAAAATATTAGAATTGCATAACATATAGTTTAAGTTCATGTAGGTTAGTTGCATTTCGTATCGGACCGGCGGTGACGAGAAAATTGAAAATTCATCGTGAAAACCGAGCACGAAATTCGGCTCACTCAAGGGATGGGGGCCGAAAATCACACGTCAAAAAGGCATTGGTTGTCTTAATTTGAGCTTAAATTAGCCCATCAAGTTTAATTAAATAAAAGCCCAAATTAATTCAACCAACTTGGAATTAAATAAAAATTAAAGGATAAAGGCCCAAGCCTAAGCCCATTAGGACTAGGAAATCCGGTCAATTAACTTAGGGTTTCAATATAAATACGTGACTATACCCTTCAATGAAGGGGAGCTCTCATAATTTTCAGAGCAGAATTTTTAGAGAGAGCACGAGAGGCCACACAATTGAGAATAGAAAGCCAAAAATCGTGAGTGATAGCATAGGGAGAGGAGGTGCGACACGTCCAAGAGCAATCCAGAAAAAGAGTTTGACTTTGAGAAAAGAGGACAAATTGAAAAGAAAAGAGGCAATATACACGAGAGACCAGAGAAGAAAATTGGAGAGGCCACATTAGAGAGGGCAGCCACACGCGTCCAGAGAAGAGAAAATTGTGCGTTGTGTGATTGGTGAAAGTGGTTCATCGGAAAAGCGTGAAGCCACACCAGCGTGATTTCGGTGTACTCGTGCACACGAACTCCAGTCTTCACACTCAACCACCA
The DNA here is from genome assembly GCA_024733475.1 of Syzygium grande. Lineage (NCBI taxonomy): Eukaryota > Viridiplantae > Streptophyta > Magnoliopsida > Myrtales > Myrtaceae > Syzygium > Syzygium grande. The sequence goes on from JAMXDD010000004.1 coordinate 17,364,875, forward strand.
CGTGTGCCCCTACGTCCATTCATGAGCTCTTAAATCAGTCCAGGGCGTGTCCTTCCAAGCAGAGAATTTACTCCGAGATCCAATCCCGATGAAGCTGCTCCCATTCGTGAGTTGCTTGACCAACCACAAGAAGCCATTGCGCCCTTTGCCGTCGACTGCACTGGCTGTCCCATGACTAAGAGGCTTCTGCACCTGTACCGGCGCGGCTGATCCCTACAACGTCATCAACAATGGTTGTAGCTCTCTCTGTTTATGCAGGTGTCCGGAAGCATTCTACCACCCACGGTTGAGAATCACCGCGAACCAAGTTGCTCCCCGACGTGCTTGTCCAACACACCACCACCACGCGCTGAGCCAATCACCGTCGATCCGTCGGCCACCGTCCCGATCCGCAAGCCCGATCCGGGCATCGAGTCCGAATTTGGAAAATAATCCGCAAATCAAGTAAAAATCTCTATCCGGTATATTTTCAAAATATTTAAATTATTAGTTTGAATATTTTGAATATTCCATGAATATTGCGTGATTGATTAGATGCCTTAGGATAATATTTGTGATATCCGCAATATTTGAAACACTTAAAATTAGAAATTTTGCCTAATGTAGCAACGTATCTGGACGACTATCCAACCTTATCCCTAAGGTACGATACGCGGCAATACGGAAAATCATTATCTTGTCCATAATCACTTGGACACGATAATAGATTTTATTTGCTTGCCAAATTTGACCAATCAACTTTCCGTCAATATCTATAACCCTATAGATATGACCGTTAGTTTGATTCTTTTGCCTCGTTTAAATTTGATAAGGAAAATTATGCGGATCGTGTGGATATTGATTTGATGGTGGTGTTTATCTCTTATTTAATTTTGTTTCGTTAAAAGAAAAGCCAAAAAGATTAGATGCAATTTGAATTAATTTATTGGAGGATAATGATGCATATTTAGGATAGGTTTAGAATAACTTGCTTTGAATAAGTCGATAGGATAACTTTTTAATTTAAATTAGGAATTAGAGTAATTTATTTCCTAGTTTAATTTAGATATTATCCCGATTTCAATGGTTCATTTTAGGGTAATTTTTAATTTCGAATTTTAATCAAAAAAATATATAAAAAAAAGAAGTTGTTAGATTGCATGTTATTTTAGGCATTTTTTTATTCCGAATTTCATTTAAAAAAATATAAAAAATAAACCATTTATCCGTCATTAGAATTAGGTCCAGTCGTTGTATGACATATAATTTGCATTGTTAGGCTACATTAATCGCATATTAACTTTTGCACGTCTGTTGACACCTAATTTTAGCCGATGCGTCATTAAAAATAAAAAATTCGAGATTATGGTTTCCGATCTCGATTTTGAGACTGCTTTCTTGAAAAAAAAAAAAGTGTCTTTTTTAATTTCGTCTGTTGGCTTAGCTTTTGTAAGCGATTTTCTATTCATTTTATGCAAAACCCGAAAAGTCAAATGGTTGACTTTGGTGTTGACTTTTGGTCAACCCTTTGACCAAAAGTCAACCCCAGGTCAAATTGGGGGCTTTTGCATAAAAAGATTCCTTTCAAGTCCAATTTCACTTTAGAAGTGGAAATTTTAGAAAAATTCAAAAATTTGATCATAAAATCAAGCTCCTAGTGAAAAGTCAACTAGGGTTTGATTTTTGGTCAAACCTTTAACTAAAAAAAAATTGAAAAATTAAAAATACAAAAATCATCTTGTTTTACATTCAATTTACCTTTGGCATTAGAAATTTTACAAAAATCGATTTAAAATCAACTTTTCCCAAATTGCGGAAGTTGATTCAAATCGGCCAAAATGAAATTACTTCATTTCTAGTCATTTTTAGATTAGTTTCCTTCACGACATTTAATCTAGAGG